>WEIV01010355.1:539977-557595 GCA_013390005.1 Calyptomena viridis | reverse complement strand
CCCGGGCCCGGCGCGGGGTCCCGGCCTGAGGGCGGCAGCGAACGGGCGGGTCCGGCCGCTCCGCACAACGAGCATCAGCCCTCAGCGAGCGTTCTGCACTCCACCGCCAAAACGAGTGGCGGCTACTGGGCGGCCCAAGGGCACAGCGCCGCTGGTGAGAGCTGGGCTTAGAACTGTGCGTTTTGGAACAAATCGCAGCATTTCTCTTCTCTCCATATTCGTAGCAACGCAACTTTGGTGGTGGGTTCCACAAGCCGTTGTGCTCGGCTGTCCTCAGCCAAGAGGTGCGAGGGAGGGCGAAGCTGCAGTGGGGCACGGGGACCAAAACAGCAGCAAACCTGAGAAAAAATCTGACAGCAAACCTGAGAGCAAACCTGAGAGCAAACCTGAGAGCAAACCCAGCTTGGATTTAGGAGTCACCCTGTGCACACACAGCTTCGGGAGGCACAGCCCAGTACCCACTTGCAGAGTATGTGGGAAGCAGCACATTAGCAAGACTGAAGAATGTGACAAAAGCATAGTTATCTCCAGTTGCAAAAGAGCGAAGGACATACCATTCCAGCTGAAAGTCGGCGGAGACAAAAGCACCATAAAGCAGAAGTGCCTGAAGTGATATGTGTAATATAAACTGACTGCTGGTTTTGTGATTTTTATTCCTGTGAAGCTGGAAGCTTCAGTCATGAGCAGAGCAGAGGCTGGTGCTCTGTATAAGAGACAAAGGCATTTCTTGCCCCTGAGAGCTGACTGCATAAAATTCTGTCTTTGAATCGGGGGTAAGTTCTGTCAGTAACAGCTCTACAGAGGGTCAGAATTAATGCTCCCATTTTTCTCGCTCACACTGTAACTTCTGTGTTCCCCAGATGTGCTGCATTCTGTTGTGTTGTTGATCAGAGAATATACAGTTAGTCTAACAACTGACTCGCTCTACATGCACTGCCTGACTGTAAGTACTGGTCATTTGCCTGCTGAGCTGACTGCCAGATGTTTGGAGATCCCAGACAAAAGATGAAATTATGCCTTAAGCACCCAGCACAAGTTCTGTGTGGAAATAGAACACATGCAGAGAATATGCAGAAATGATAAGGAGCCGTAGGTAAAGACAAACTCTGAGGAAGAGTGGACTGGCCTGGGTTGTGCAAAGTACAGAATTCTCCATATGCCATTGCTTTTCCTTTTTGGCTACAGATGAAACTACAGATCTCCACTGAAGACATAAAGCTGCTCTGAAAGTTTGAATCAGGCTTCCCTCCCACGTACATTTCTGACATTTCAGAAGAACATAGTTGGTACAAGTCCCATGTCCAGAAAGTGTCATTAAACATCTACCCTCTTTGTTACAATCCATCAATTTCTCGTACTCCCACCCCTCAATCCCAAAAAGACTATTTTATGAAGGAAAAAATATGTCTGAACGTTTAGAAATGCTGAACAGTCCCCAGGATCTGGCAGCATGATCATAGTCTTCCAAAGGTAGGATTATTTCAGAGGCAGCTGCTGGCTCCCCCTCTGGACCTTTGCTCCTTGGTGCTTCACTATGCTGAGGAGTCCTTGGGGCTCACTGTATGCAGCACCCATGAAGACTCTTGTGAGGACATGATCCCTTACTTGCTCTTCTCCTGACACAGAAAAAGCCATCCTATTTCCACACCCACCCTGAGCTCTTCAGGTCAGAGCTCAGAACAGAGAATTATCATCTCACTAATCAGAGACATTTTAACTGCACTTAAATTGCACCCACCAAAATCCAGTTTAGGTGACTAAGAGCATTAAAAAAAAAAAAATCCCAACTTTTCTCAGCTCCAACCCATTCCTGACTCAAAACACTAATCCCCTTTGTGCCTTTCCTCCAGAGCCAGTCCCAACCTGCAGCTCCTTCCGTCTGGTAAAAAACATCTGCAAACTTCACTTAAAAAGCAGCAAAAAGCCCCATGAGAGCACATTGGAAAGGAGCAGCTTTGCCTTCTGTCCCATAGCAGGACTGGTGCAGGGAGCTGACTGCAGGGTCTGCCTCTGGAGCAGGGCAAGAAGGGCTTCTGTGCAGTTTAAGGATGTTATAGTGCCCCCCTTCTACCTCTCTTACTGTATTTACAGTCCTCCTGTGGGATTATACCCTCTCCCTTCCGGGAGGAGTTTTGATCAGTCTGCACAAAAATCTTGCAGTTCTTAAAAAAAAAATCAAAACCAAACTCTAGAGTAAAAGCTAGTTCTCAAATATTACACAGCTGAAAACATCAACACACAAAAAACCTAACATATTGAAGAACTAATTTAAACAGTTTTTAATTTCCATTTGTTCAGAAGCTTCTTTTTTTTTTTTTAATTTTAAAATATATTTAAATCCCTAAAGGATCCTCTTCTGTAAAACCCCTTGTTCATGTCTGGTTCTAAGCAGGTTAGCTGAGTTCCTTATGTAACTATTATGATAATCACAAGGCCAGCAGCTGCTTACGCTCCTTTTGATTTCCTTCTTACTCTTCCTCCCCTCCAACCAGGGGATAAGACGGGTTAAGGAAGTCACAAGGGATGTGTGAATACTGTCTATAGCTTCTGGGAATAAAGTACATTTAGAGCAGTAATTCAGGGACCAACAGAAGGTTAACTACATCTACCCTATTTCATATCTGACTCTGTTTCTTTCAAGCTTTCAGTTTGTCAGAACATTTAGAAACAGCATTAAGGTACTTTTTATAGTCTTTTGGGCACCTACAGTTCTGCTTGCAGCAGTCTGTCAATGTTTAAGAATCTGCTTTTGAATAAGAACAGTGCCCAGCACCCCAGAACCTGCAGGAACAGAGCAAGAGACTCTGAGCACACACCTATTTGCATAGATTTACTTTTCTCCCTGCAGAACTCAGCCAAACAAGCTTGGGATGCTTGTGGCAATCCCTTTATCTTGGAACTCTGCTGCTGTATTTGAGTACAGACCTTCTTAGATTATCCAATTGCCAAGCATCAGGAATTTCCCTTCTCTGTGTTTTATAGGGAAGGTCAGAATATAACTTGCTAGGAAAAATCTGGCAATAAAATACAGTTCTAAATATATTATGGACAAATCCAGCTTTGTCTCCCTTTTCCAAGCTCACAGACCTCACTCCTACTGCAAATTTTAATCCTGTTCCTGAGGTAAACAGGACATCTCTATCACTCTTAAACTCCACAAAGAGAGAAGTATTTGTTTTTAGAAGGTATTTTGTGAAAGGAACCATCTTTTCCAAACAAATAGTTACAAAGAAATCAACAGGAGCACCTGCAACTTCCGACCAGGATCCTAGAATGGACCATTCAAAACTCAGGTTTTAATAAATAAATACGTGTATCCTGCTTGTGACACTACATATAGTTGCTTTTGTCCTGTCTTCATGAGCAACATTTTCTGGTCCTTTCATGAGTGGAAGGAATGGCAACTTTTCTCTTTAGAATACACCTACTGTTGGAAGTCTGCAGTGACCTCATTCAAAGTTATTTCCATAGCCACGAGGCTGTTTGCTTTTGAGTTACTAGTGGTTTCTCATGGAGCAGCAAGAACTCAAAATAGCTTAGCATGGGCCAAGCTCAGGCCACTGCCACTCATTTTCTATAGTTAATGTCTATCAAAGGGCTTCCTGTTGCTCTTACTAAGTTCCCCCTCTATCTCAGCTTCTGTGTCTTGACAGGCAGTGGAATTAATTTAAATCAGCACAGCTTCCTCTGACCTATACAAGTACCCAGGTCAGTCCTTGGCCTCACTAGACCTGTACACTGTATTTGAACCACCATCCCCCCTGGGTGATGAACATTTGGGGCACAGGACTGGCTGAGCCATCCTGTACAAGAGGTCTTTGCTCACAGAAAGAATTCAAGTCTGAAAAGGTTTTAAGCAAACAGAGCTTACTTGTTGAGGAAAGCTTCTGCTGAGAGACCTCATTCCAGAAGTGAAACTCAACTATCCATTATAAACCTAATTAACAAACCAAAAGTATGGAACAGAACAAGAGAATGCCTTTTTTTTATTTATTTAAAAAACTAAAATAACCTCGAAGAACACAGGCAACAAAGTATTCACTTAGTCCTGGCTGAATCATCAGGAAACATGCACTGAGGTGTCCCTCGGCTTTGTGTAAATCACTGTTGCTACTGCAAATGTACCTGAACTAATGTGAGTGCCCAGGTAAACACCCCTGTACAGCTGTGCTGGTTTTGTTCAAACTCATGTCCTTACTGCCTGTGTTACCATGACAAAGGTTTAGCATAAAACACTAAACAGATTATACATGTAGTCTGTGTTATAGCATCCTCCTGGATATTGCCTTCAGCCAGCTCAGGTACAGCTGCTACTGCTGCAGCCACACCTTCTGGCTTTGGGGTGCACATACAGTGCAGAGCCAAACTACACGTTTAGATCATTGCTACAATGAGTGATGATTAATCCAGGATTGAGGGAATACACAAATCTTCTCTCCTAATTATTATATAGTCACAGTTAATTACAAGGGTTTTTTCCTAATTGAAATTATTCTGCTGTCACTTCACATAGGAGGATTTAGCAAGGAAGAGCAGAACTAAGCGAGTCACAGTAATCACTTGTAACAAGAGCTCTGCCAGCTGTTCAGAGCTGCACACAGAATCTAATCCTGAGTCTTCAAAACTCCCTACAAAGGATGTCATCCAGTTATTTTCATCTTGATACATATCACACCTTCCAGCTCTTCTCAAACTTCAGGCTATTTCAAACAATTATTTATCACAGATTTATTTGCTACTGTTCATTGCCTGTTCATACAGTCTTTGATTGACTTTTGCTTCCTGTATCTCTACATAGAGTTAAAGCTACCCACTATCACAATACCATCTTTAAAAGAGTAAAAAGCAGACCTCTTTAGAGCAATAAACAATCCTTGGGTTTTTATTCTCATGTATTGTATACAAGTTTAGCCTCAAATCTCTACTTATTTTGATGTCACCAATTACAATTCAGTGAGTGCTGCTCTGACTTTCAAATTTAGCTGCCTGACATTCAGCATTTAAAAACCATGTTCTTATATATAATCCACACTTTCAGTGATATCAAATAACAAATTCAGCCAGTTACACAGGAAGGAGACCCAACTTTAGGTAGTTAAACTGAAAAAAAACAAAAACCAAACCAGAACGAAATTCTCAGTGACTAGTGCTGGCAAATTACAAATAGAACCATTGTACTATTCCTTCTCCTTTAATTACACACTTGTCTCTGATTTTCATCAAGCTCCTGTACTTTGCACAACCCAGGCCAGTCCACTCTTCCTCAGAGTTTGCTTTTACCTACAGCTCCTGTATAATTTCTGCATGTCCTCTTTCCACACAGTAGTACAACCTGCAAAAATGTTTGTGAAATGATAAAATGAAATATTACAGATTTGAAAAATTGTATTGATCTGTATATAAACTTGTCACAGCCAAGTGTATGGGAATTTTTATCCCAGTTCTCAAGCCAGCAGATCAAACCTTTTCCCTGACAAATGCTTGATACTCATTTCACACTCCAAATAATCAATATATAAATCAGCAATGGAGCTTCCCAAAAACACCTTTTGCATACTTTATTTCTCTTACATGTAGTGAATCATCACAGATCATTCCTAATACTGTTTCTTTTTCTGTCATTAACACCTAATTATACAAATTGAAGTTGGTGCCTTATATGTCCCTGCCCCAAAGACCTTACAGTCTTAGGATCTTATAATTAAAATTTTAAACTCTCTTAAAGAGTTGATACAAAAAATTCCCTCCAGACACAATTCATTCCCAATTGCTTTCACAAAGGCATTACAGCAGGAAGTGAGCACATCACTCCTTTGTCTGCAAAGGTTCTGTGGAAGTGCTCGTGGGAGCATCCAGGGAGATGGGAGATTTCTCCCATCACAGGGAGAAAACTATTTTATATCACAGCCATATCAGAAACTTTGTGTGAGGCCACTCACAGATGCTGATGTTTAGCTGTTCAGACAAATGTTTTGCCTCAATCATCCATTCTCCATCCTTCCAGGAAAAAGGCAGCTGCACCTCTCACTTCTTTCCAAATACTATTTTGGAGTAGTCTGTGTTTATTATCATTAATGTACTGGCTTAAAAGCACCTACTGTAGAGTAGCATTTCAATTTTCAGACAGGACAAAGTTGGAAAAAAACCTCAACAAACTAAAAACGGGAGAAAGTTCCAACAAGATACTAGTAAGGATAAGACAGTGATTGCTCCACAAATGATTACTAAAGCCACAAAATACCTTGAGAATGATGGGTTTAAGGAGTCTGTAGATAAAGGATAATTGGCTTATATTGTTAGCATAAACATCATCATACTTAATAGAGGTCTGTATTTGAACCCTTTGCCTCTTTTCCTGCCTGGAAGCCTTTGAGGACACAGAGTTATCAGTAACAAATTGCTGAAGCTCCAGAAATGCTTTTGGATGCTTCATGACAAACCATCCTAGGAAAAGGTCATGACATGTAACTTCAATGTATTTCAAATTCCTCATCTGGCTATACAACCTTTTTGCATCATGGAAACTTCAATCCTCCTCATTTACATGGGACCTGCATTGTACCTAGAATTCAATAAAAAACAGAAACGAAACAAACAAAAAACTTCAGGGAAAAAATTTCTACCTATTTGGTAAAATAACTCCTAATGTTTTGTGCATGGACAAACTGCAACACTAGGAAGAAATCAGGAGCAAAAGAATGGAGGATTACACTGGAGGCACTTAGATCAATGATAAAGAATCATTTGAACAAGAAATCACAAATCCAGCTCCAGAGTGCAAAACACTGTTTATCATGTCTTGTATGTCATGTATACATCCTCAGGCTCTGTCACTCAGTTCAGCAGTGTGGGGCAGTGCAGATGTAGCAGAGCCTCCTGGTGTCCTGGTGGGGAAGCAGGGGGGTCATGGGAGGATGATGATGGCTCTGGAGGGGGGCATAGGACTCGGGGAGGTCACCTCAGCTCTATCACTGGGGAACTGGAAGGAGAGGCCTCCTAGTCCCCACCCCTGGGGGAGAGTGGAACAGCAGGTCAGGAGGACACCAGGATCCTTAGGGCTGGGATCAGTGTATCCATGGGATACACCTTGTTACACTATGGGGCCTGTTCTGGGCAACTGGGGGCACTGGGGATGCAAACTGGGGCCCAGCAGGGCACGTTAGAGCCTGTGTGGGACATTTGGGACCGCTGTGGGGTGACATTGGGTGCTGGGAGCAACCACAGGCACGAGGGGTACAACTTGGGGTCTAATGGGGGCCATTTGGGGCCCCACGGCTGCAGTTTGGGGCCCAGAAGGAAATTTTGGAGTGCCAGGGATGAAATCTGGGGCCTGTCGTAGAAAACTGGGGACTCTGTGGCTGCAAAATGGGGCCCAGAGGGGAATTTTGGGGTGCTGTCTTGATATACAAGACTAGACATTAAGAGTGAAACAGTGAATGAAACGAACAGATGAAACTGTGGCATTTCCTTTGCTTGTTAAAAAGCACAGTGTATGAGAGACTTAACATGGAGTGCAAGCAGAAGATGGACTAAGGCTTTACATGTTTTTTGAATACACATGAGAAAGCACAACCAGCACTAAGGCAGCTTTATTTGGACTTGTACTCCAAGTTCTTAGAGTGCAAATTTACTTTCATTAATCTAGTAAATCATGGCAATTAATTAGCAATCAGTTCCCCTTAAGTATAATATAGAGTACAGGCAGAGTAATAGCAAACACAGCACATGTCAGTGCAGTGCTGTAAATAGAACTTCTCTTGATCTGTGTTTCCAGTCTCCGCTCGCTGTCACACAATTCTAAAATCACATCCCTCACAGCAGAAGCCTGGCCCTTGCCCTCCCCTGGAGACCTTGGCATCACTCTTTCTGTGGGTCTAGAGTGGACTGCGAGTTTAACACTCTGCATCTCAGACAGCACCTGTGTGATATTTTCCTGCAGACTGTTAAACTGCTTTTGTAAACTCCCCAGACATGAACTGACTTGTTTAATGTAGTTTAGCTGTTCATTTAAAGGAACTAAAAGTGAATCTATTTTTATGGAGTCATTCCTGGTTTCTCTAGTTAACAAAGCACCTTCTTTTATTCCCCGTGATCCTGTTGTTTGCAGCACATTTTTCAGGTCTTCTATGACATCACTGAGATCTTTCTGCTGTAGGGAATGGCTGGAGGCCTGTTCTTTGATGGCTGCTTGTAAATTTATTGGGGCCTTCTGTGCTTCAAGCACCAAGACTTTCAATTCTTGCAGCCTCACTCGATTGACATAGGTGGAACCAAGAACACCTATAATGGCTCCCAGTACAGAACCAATAATAGACCAGTTCTTAGTTTTCTCAGCTCTTGTGCGCTCTTTCTCATGGCTTTCCCTTACAGCTGCAGAGAAGAGAGAGAATTTTTCTCTCTCTGATTCTTCTGCATTTAAATACACAGCTCGGTACCTCTTCTCTTCCTGCAAGAAATACAGTGATTAAAGGTATAATATGAAGCTATAAAAGTCTATACTAGAGGAAAAAAACCCAACAAAACACCCAAAATCCCAGTACAGATGAAGGAATGGAAATTGGGAACATCCATTAGTTCTGTTTCAGAAATTTTCCCTTGATTGTGGGATTTTCTTTATTAATCATTCCTAAATCAGAGACATCATTAATGAGACATCATTTTAAGTCAAAACTGTTAGGAATCACAGCTGAAGATCCTGTACATGAGAATCTGTCAAGTGCTCATGACAGGAAAGAGGTATGAGTTCACTTTTTCAGCTTTGATTACTTCTCCAGACACCACCCTTACCACCCCTTTCACTTTCAAATCCCTTAAGAGGAAACAGAAAATAGGACTGGGAAGGACATCTCGGATAGCTTCATCTGATGAACATACACACACTTTCTATTCCTGTGCATTCTCTATTTTACCATGCAAATGTCTCCCTGCATCTCCCAGAATTATTATTCCAAATATATATTTATTTTGTGAGTTGGCACCACCACCTTACAGACAGCAGTGACTGGAATTCTACCTTTCTTCACAGTCATGCAGAGCTTAGTTCTTCTTTAAGTCTCATTCAGACAGATCCCACCCCTTATTTAGACAACTACAGCTCTCTAGTTCTTTCCTGATGTTCTACCCACTGATGAAGGAGCTCAGTTTTGTCTCAGATATTGGTACTTCCTCCTTGCCTGAACTTTGCCATAGGTGTACCTGCTTCCAAGCCTGCTCCTGCTGTTCCTGTGGTTTTATCTGGATTTCCAGGATTAACTGGGTATCGCAGCCACAGAGAAGGCAGCTGAGAGAATATTCATGGATTAACCAGAGAGGAGTTTTTCTCATTGCATGGAAAATGAATTCATTGAAAGGCAGCTTTTTCTTGACTACTCATGTACAGGTCACCAACTAATTTTCTTGGCTCATGATTTTCACTTCTCCAAATTTACTACCCTATTTTAGCACTAACATACACATTTTGCACAGCAGATCAAACCACTGATTGTAATTAATTAGAACAAGTGTCCTAAGAAATTGACTCAGATCATTTACTTCCAAACTGAACTGCACCTACAAAAAGTCACTACTGATGGAAGCAAAGCACACAAACTTTCAACATATTTGCCAATGCTCAAGTACCACCACATTACCTGCAGCAGCCTGTGTTCCAGAGTAGCCAGTTCTAAATACTGGGTGTCATCCCGAGAGACCCTGTCTAAGCGGTCCCGGATTTCCTTCAGTTTGATCTGTTGGGCTTCTACATTTTCACGAGCCTCTCGGACTATCCCTCGAGCTATCATAAAGACATTTTCTGCCTGGGAAGAAAGAGCATTTGTTTTAGAGAATTACTATCACACACACCTAAATTGCTAATTATACGATTTTTTTTTTCGGTGGGGGAGGGAAAAAACCCCCCATCAACAAAAGCAACCACACACTATTTCAGTCCAAGGGATAAGCTCTATTTACTACATGCATAGCCTAAAACACATTCACAGTATGTGCACAGATAGCCAAAGCAGAAAAAAAGGCAAGACTCCCCTTGGAGAATCATCTCTGCCTCACAGCCAGTGATTATGCTTCACATAGCTTAGCTCATAATTCTTAAAATTCCACATTTTCTCCATGTTTACCTCTGTCACTTTTCCCTGAGCCTCTCGGACTTCATTAATTCCAACAAACTCTTCGTATCTGTCCCACCAGTTCTTGCAGGTTGCAGACATTTTCTGAAGGGAGTTTTTCCCCACAGCAGTCCCAGTTTCCGTGAGCCGCTGCAGGAGGCCCATGGCCACTTCCACCACTGACTTGGCTTCGGGCCTCTTGGGTGCTGATGAGCAGTAAGTCCGTGCATGTAAATTCATTTTTGGACTCCATTTCATCAGTGAATGGTGATATTGCAGACCACAGGACACTGAGGACATACTTGATTTATATTTCATTGGCCCCATGTCTTCAGTTTAATTACTGAATAAACATGCTACAAGGAAGAAGAAGAAAAATAAAAGTTACTGAAGTAGAGCTGATTCATAGCTCTTAAAACTACACGTGTACCAAACCCAACAATTTGAGAATGGTTAAACTATCACTGGTTTTGCACCACTGATTACCTAGAGAACTTTCCACAATTTTCCACAAAGTGCAGTTGTGCCACAGATTCCTGCTTTTCTGCTGTTAGGAAGTGCTCCCACCATGCTTCATGCTTCTTGATTACCAATTCACTCACGGTGTGAACAGAGATCATGTGCAGATCCAGCACCAGCAGAAGTAGATTCAGAGGAATTTAGTGCTTGAGCACAGCAGTGATTGCACCATGAAACCTCTGCCCTGTGGTTTCACACCTGAGTTTGGTGTCCTGTGTCACAGGAACTCACAACTCTGCAAGACAGAAAAGGAAAAAAAGATGGAGAGGGGAAATAATCTTGGTAAGTAAAGAAGCGTGACTGGATCATTCCCTTTATGTTACACTGCACAGATACAGGAAGTGTTGAAGAATGCACACACAAAAACATAAAGGACAGACAGAAAACCCAGAAGTGCTGAACCAAGCATAACAACTGCCTACAAAGGGAAACCATCAGGAAGAGCCACAAGATCAGAAAAATCTCAGGCAGTGAATGCACAGCTACAGCTGCATTTTAAAATGAGCTTAAAATTCTTGCTTACACTGCAAAAGCAGAATGGTAGTTATGCTTTATCATCTACTGATTGCAAATATGATCTTAATGTTCTATTGAGCACATTCATCTATAAACTGGAAACAGGAAAACCTTCCAATAAGGTTTTATATGAAATTTGAGTATGACTATGTCAGGCTTTGACCAATATAATACAAAACCATGAATTATTGAGAAAGCTTAATAACTGCTGCAGAGTATTTTAAATTATTTTAAAACAGTTTTCTATGTTAGGTGACTAATCCTGGCATCCCCACAAGAAAGGAAAATGTTTTTTCATCATTTTCATCATTTTAGCTGGCTTGTAATTTTGAACACCACAGGTTCACTCCCTGTGGAATATCTCTAACAAATAGTAATAACCCCAAGTGGCATTATGGAAATCTTAGCAGCTGTTTTATATGCATAAGAACATGGAAGATCAAACCCACAAGGGCATTGAAATGAAGCAATTCTGTCTCCTTCCAGCATCACCCACACATCACTGCTGGAGCAGGTGTTACCTCCGGGTTGCAGGCCATGTACTAAACCTCAGCTCCACTCTGCCCATTCCAGACTGCAGAATTTCCTTCTTTCAATTGCATTACCACATGAAGAGTTTTATCGAATATTCAGGCTATTGGAGTATAGCAAAAAGAGAGAGAAACTCGAGATTTTAATGAGAATTTCTATGCAGACACATGCAAACTGTGAAGAAAGTGATCTCGGTGTGAGCTAACAGGACACGAGGAAGTTACGAAAAGCTCATCNCGCCCGGCCCTCACTGTCTCCTCTGTCTTTGCAGGCGGCAAGAAGAAGCCGCTGAAGCAGCCCAAGAAGCAGACGAAGGACCTGGATGAGGTAGGGCGGCGGGAGGGCCCTGGGGGCCGTGAGGGGCCCCTGCCGTTTTCCTGCTGGCGTTTACAAGGGCGTGTCGTGGCAGGACGAGGGGGAATGGGTTCAAATTGAAAGAGAGCAGGTTTGGATCGGATATTAGGAAGAAGTTCTCTCCTGGAAGGGTGGTGAGGCCCTGGCACAGGTTGCCCAGCGACGCTGTGGATGCCCCATCCCTGGAAGTGTTCAAGGCCAGGTTGGACAGGGCTTGGAGCAAACTNTTCTATGCAAAACTGTGAAGAAAGTGATCTCGGTGTGAGCTAACAGAGCTAACAGGACACGAGGAAGTTACGAAAAGCTCATCTGAGACAACCTGCCTGGTTCCTCCCTTTTGACAAACGCTTTTTGTGCCGCAGTCCTTGTCAAACGCGTTTCCAGACGCCGCCGCACACTCCGCGACCCGGGGGCGGGTGACACCCGTTTTTACGGTCCCGTTCCGCAGCGCTCCCGTGTCGCGGCCCAAGCGCCACCCCAGAACTCCCGATGCGCCACCGCGCACCCGCAGCCGGGATTCCCCGCANTTCAAATTGAAAGAGAGCAGGTTTGGATCGGATATTAGGAAGAAGTTCTCTCCTGGAAGGGGGGTGAGGCCCTGGCACAGGTTGCCCAGCGACGCTGTGGATGCCCCATCCCTGGAAGTGTTCAAGGCCAGGTTGGACAGGGCTTGGAGCAAACTGGGATAGTGGAAGGTGCCCCTACCCATGACAGGGGGGTTGGAATTGGATGATCTTCAGGGTCCCTTCTATCCCAGACCATTCTATGGTGACATCCTGCCCGTGTTCCTGGTGGATGTATCTGTGCTGGCTAATGGAGGAGCCTGGAATGCCCTCGCTGAAGCATCATGCCGTGATCTGAAGTCTGTCAGATAATCACTGTGGTCCCAGGAGCCTGGGACAGGGTACAGACCCAGTAATTTGAATAAATGAAGTACTTGTGAATCACGGGTTAGAGATACTCAAACATAAGGGCTCAGAGTAGTGGTGTCAGCTGCTTTTTCTGGGGATAGTGGACGAGGGAGGAGGTACCACTGACTGGAAAAAGGCAAATACAATGTGTCTTTCAAAAACGAAAAAAAATCGTAGCTTCCTAAGTAACCTTTATTGTTAAAGAAATGGTAAGAACCGATTAAGTATCTAAAGTATCCAAATTATAATAATGCAAAAATTGACGGCCAGCGTGGATTTTAGTAAAACTGTAGCAGACAAATGAAGTTCTCATCTGTAGCAGTGCTCAGTGCATGAAGATAAACCCTGGTAGATAGGAGGTTATTGATGCCAGCTCATGTAATGTTCTAAAATGCAAGGCAGGAACAGGGCCTTGGAAGGTGATCATGCAGCTTTCTGGAATGCCATGCTCTCAAAGCACTGTCTGTCTGCAAGGACCTGCTGAGTGGGATTTTGCAGGATTTTCTATTTGATCAGAGTCTGAGTAATATTTTGCTTGGTGTCTTGGCTGGTTGACAGACTGACTACACGGCTTATTCTCTTGGTAGGAAACAGAAGATTTCAAGGGGCCACAGACTGTCAGAAACAAGAGTAGTGCTCAAAGTAATCTTAACAAATCGTGGAAAGTTTGAAAAAATTGGTTATTTAATTAAGCATGTATGCTAAGTCCCTTGATCTTTCTTTGGTTAGACTGATCAACCTATAAAATATGAAGGGAATGACTGGCTAAACTCCAGGTGCAGCTGAAAGGATCTGAGACTTAGGTCATACACTGAACACGAACCTACACAATCAGGTATTGCAAAAGAAGAAAATCATACAAGATGTATAAACAAAATCTCGTGTGTCAAACATGAGGTAATATTTCTTTTCCTCTCAGCCCTGCAATACTATAAGCACTTGGGGGGCAACACTTGAACAGGAAAACCTAGGGATAGAAATAGAATATTCTGTTCTGTGAGGGATAGGTAGGAGAACTAATAGGGTTACATTGCATCAAGGGAAGCTTTAACTGAGAGAAGAGGAAACCTTTCCATTTAGAAAGTTCACTGAGACCTGGACTGGATTGGTGAAGAATCTGTGGAATCTCAGTTGTCAAGGTCCTTAGTTTAGTTATCCCAGAGTCCTGCGTGTCAAGGAGAAAAAACTGTGTTCCCATTCAGCCTTGATGTCTATGAAGAATGTGTGTCTAAGCTCTCTTGAATTCCAGAGGCTGTTCCATCAGGGATGCTCAGCAGTTGGCTTGCCTGTACAATTTACCAGGAGTCTCATTAGATTTCTTGGAACTAATACAAATGTATTAAACCCAGCAAAAAGTGACATATGTGTGGGAGGATTTTTTGAAATTAATGCATTTTTTAGGCAAAAGCAACCCCTTTACTTACATCCTATGTAATCCAAGTTTTATTGTTAGTGCCTGTGCACTGGGCTCCATGTGTCACTAATGGCACATTAATGAATGTTGTTAGTGCAAACATCTGTCATTCAGAGGGATCATAATCTTAGAATGAGATTATCCCATGGGAAATAATTCTAGAAAGACCAAACATACAGAGTTGAAGTTTAGTCATTACTTTGTGGTACAGCAAAAATCTTGGTGTTAGTTCTGCAAGGTTTTGCATATTTAGCAATATTCAACCATCCTGCCTTAGTCCAGTCAGACGTTTGTTGCTGCTGGAACATTACATTTCTTTCTCATTGTTTGTCAGTTGTGCTTGAATTTTTTGGGGGGAAGACATGTTAAGAAATGCTGCTGTTCCTTCCTTTAGACAGATCTGGCATTCAAACAAAAGCAGAAGGAGGAGCAAAAGAAACTTGAGGAGATGAAAGCAAAGGCTGCTGGAAAAGGGCCCCTGGGTAAGTGAGGTGCCATCCTGGCAGGAGAAATGGAGGACTTTCTGGCTTCAAAAATTTAATGTTTTTGCTTCATAAACATAAACAGGCAGATATTTCTGGGTTATTTGACATACACCAGTAAGTTGATGGTACATACACATCATACGTAACAAATAGAGGCTATTTTTTTTTTTTTTAGTTTTTTTTCCTTTCACTGTGCTGTTTCATCCCCAGATTACTGATGCAGGTTCTGGTTTAGCAGGTAAAACACTGTGTGTGGCATGCTGACCTATTCCAGTGGGATGTGCAGAGACATTCCTACTCTTATTTTAGCATACTAGTCCTTTCTTTTCAGATGTATTACATGTAGGTCCTGCAAGTTTAACAAATCCAGTGCTTGTTCTCTGAGAGGATGAATTTCTTTAATAGCAGGAGATGCATGGGAGAAAAAAAAAGATGGCAGGAAATCAGTCTGGCTTCCAGACCTTTTTGCCTTAGTGACTGTCAAATACGGGGTGTCCTGGAAGAGAGTTCACAGGGTGCAGAGTTGATGGTGCATTGAGCTCAGTCTGTCTCAGTGGCAGTAGGATACTGTTGCTGTGAGTCTGCATTCACCTGCTTCTCCAGTGTTTGCCATGATTGATCAGAGATGTTCAAGGGTGCACCCTGCCTGCAACCTTCAGGTGTTTTTGACCTGTGGCTCATTAATGTCACTAATCCCTTTTCCATTCTGTGAAGATTGATAAATGTCACACTTTGTTTCCTATTCTTCAGCAAGCTTTGAGTCTTGAAAAGTCCCAGAAAGACCTTTCCAGTGATCCCACAGAAACCTAGTTTCACTAACAACCTTTGCTATAGAATCTTGTCAGATGCTGTGTGAAAATATGATTATGATGATATGGATTCACTTTATCCATACACTTAATGATAACCTCAGAGTTCCAGCAGGTCAGTGAGGGAGGATTTACCCTTTAAATGAATCCTGTAACTTTCCCAAGCATGTTTATCCAATTGCTTTGTTCCAGACTCTGTTATCTTCCAGAGATCAAGGTCAGACTTGCTGGTCTGTAGTTGTCCAATTCTTTACAGGACCTGTTCTATATCTGGAAGCTTTGCTGGTAATCAATGAGTCCTCTGACATTGTGGCTGTTTTGATGTTTCAAATCTTAGCCAGCAGTTCTGCATTTTCACGTTAGAACTTGTTGCTGCTGTTGGAGGAAGTGCCATCCAGTCTCCCTGACTTGGGATATTTCTTGTTTATTTGCTCCAGTTGATCTAGATCTGTGTCCATTCCAGTACCAGCTTCTGTAGAGCTTTGATCCTGACTGGGGGCTTTGGTTGCCCATGGGACAATGATACTGTTATTCCCTTAGTCTTGACCAGACTGTGCTCCTGCTGTGAAATAAACAAGGAAATAAATCATGGAGGAACAAAGTAACTGTTGAAATATTTAGCCTGGGGCATATTTGTTTCCAGGAGAAACTTAGTTTCTAATGTTAAGTTACTTGTTCAGAGTAAAGTGTGTGAGATCAACGCCACACAAGAGTGCAGAAACAATTCACCGGTGGGGATTTGACTTTATGAGGACCTGAATTTGTATCTAAGCTGTCACAGTTGCCTAACCAGCTGTGTTGTTTCTTTTGGCAGCCAGTGGTGGAATAAAGAAGTCTGGCAAAAAGTAGTTTGATCAAACTGCAGGGTAAGAAGTGATCGAGTTACTCAGTGGATCTGGAGGCTTCAGAGTCATGAAAACTCACCGTCATTTGGGGAACATTGTACATTTTGTTTAGTCGGAATAAATCCTTTTTGTTAAGATGTGATATTTTCTTTATCTGTAGGTTTTGTTTAAAAATGGCTTTACTGTTTTATACTGGAAATGAAATTTTTACTGAAGCCTACATTTGACCTTGTACAGTGTGCATCTGCTGCTTGGTAGTCATTTGTGAGAATAAATTTCAATTTCTGCCCTCTTTTGACAATGGAGACAGGGCCTGAGTGTTAAAATCTGCAGAGTTTTAATCCAGAGGTTTAGGTTTAGCTGTAGTTGTTCGAGATGTGGCAATAGCAGTGTGTGTTCTTGGATGAGCTGTGAGTTTTCTCCAAAGGAAAGGTGGGTTATACTTCCATTGCCAGTACCTAGGGGTCAGCCAGCCTCCAAAACAACACTCCCTTCTGTGTTCCTACTTAAGAACATTGCTGTATCCCATAGTCCCGGTGCCTGCTGAACGTACACTTGCCTTTGCCCTACAAATTGTCACTGCTCTGTGTTTTCCTGACATCACAGCTCCTTCACACTCATGGAATGCCTTTACCCGGGGGGAGAGGGAAGTGGAACAGACCTTATGGGACTGTAACTTTTAAAATGAAGAGCTGGGGCAGTACACTGGGTGTGGAAACCTTAAGGAAGAATACAGTGATCCCAAGGTAGGAGTTAACGGGGGAAAGAATTAATGCAGAGCCCTTCTGACTGAATAGTAACAGTGGGACAGAGTCTGCTCCCGCTGTCAGGAAGGGCAGCTGATGGCTGCAGGGGGGGATGGCTTCTGGGAATAACGAGACACTGGGGCTGCACTGGGAGGAGTTACAGGGGAAATCTGCGCTCGTACGGAAGAGACCGCAGGTCTTGGGTGTCAGTGCACAAGGTGCAACTACGAGGGCTTCCTTGTTATAAAAAAACAAAAGACATTTTTAGAGGGCTGGAGGCATTGCTTTCTCCCTCTTGAAACGCGAGGTCCCGTGCCGAGGGCGGGACCGGGACCGGGACCGGAGGGGCCGCGCTCTGCCGCCCCCGCGCGGCGCCGGCCCTTTATCG
>WEIV01010355.1:190606-539929 GCA_013390005.1 Calyptomena viridis | reverse complement strand
GGCTGCGCACGCGCAGCGCTTCCCGCCGCCGGAGCGCCCGCACCGACCGTCCCTGGCCCGCAGTGTCCCCCCGGCCCGCACTGTCCCCGCCGCCCGTTGTAGCAGCCTCAGCTCCCATGGCAGTAGTTCACAGCCAGATCAGATCACTCCTGCCCTCCTAAAGGGGTGACAATCACTCCTTGGTGACACAGAGAAGATTGTCGTCTCTAAAGGTACTGCTCTAAAGATCAGATCGAGTCCTGCCAGCCGGACAGAGCTGGTGAAGGCTGAAATTCCAGCTTGAATGATTTTTGCATCTTGGATAAAGGTAACTATCAGAAAAATATTCCTACAAAGATATAGGACAAAGCTGACTTACATAGAGGGCAGGGACTGAACTTCAGTGCCACTTCAGTGCCACTGCCACTTCAGTGGCAGAACACTGAAGGCAAACAGTGCATTTTGAGGCAGAGCTCAGTTCCAACACATGAAACACAACCACAGACGTGGTGTGCCCACAATTCTGTGTGCTCAGAGTGAAAGCAGAAGCTGTACTTCACTTACATCAGTCATACACCGATGGTGGCAGATCCTTACCCACACTGCCCATTGCACACCTATTTTCCACTGGTGTCAAAGTAGGTAAGCTGAGGGGGTGGTTTAAATGAAGAGGAAGGGAGACATGGAGACAACATACCCTAGATCTGTCCAGAATATGAGAGAAATAAAACCTTGGCAGTGTATCAATAGGGAATTGTTTGCCCCAGGAGTTACTGAATGAAATTAATGAGGTTGCCAATCCCAGCCAAGCTAACTTGAGGTGGTCTGAGTGGAGGACAGGGAACAGAGATGTGTGTTCCACAGCATGAGACAATATGCAAAAGCCTTTCAGCCAAAAATCAAGACAAGAGGGAAGAAGACCAAATGGCAAAGTGACAGATCTCTGCTGTGGGAGAGCTATTCTCAATAGGCTTTACTTTAATGTAGGCACTGAACTGCCCTCCTGGCCAAGTTTCCTCCTGTGTTCAGTATTAGGCTGTGGAAATGAAGCTGAACAAAGGAACAGTTTGATTGTATCTTTTTACATAATACTTTGTAATAAATGGCATTTCATTCCTTACTGCAGCTCCAGCTCAATGTTAGACTAATGCAAAGACAACATCACTCCTAAATCACATATATACATAAAATTACCAGTCTGAAGGGCACAGAAAAAATAAAGTCCAAAAGGCAGCAGGAAATGTGTGTCAATTAAAGTAGCAGAATAGATGCACATATTCTTTGTAGGGAAATCCACTGAAGGACACAATTGCCATAATCAATTCAAGTCAGGCTCTACTGTTTTAAAGGACTTTGCCCACTCTTTACAGTTAGTTCAGCTCCAAGGAAATCATATCCTGCTCTGAATGGCTTCCAGATTCATGTGAGGTCTTAAAGAGGAAATTTCTCTAGTTTAAGTCAGCCAGTCTGGAGAAGTGGGTGTGAACTCTTGCTGTGCCAGACTCGCTTTGTGACCTTCTGTAAGACATTTTGCATTCTATTTGTCTTCAAAATGGGGATAGTGGTATTCTCTTACTTCAGAGTAATATTCTGAGGCTTATTTAATAAATAATTGTAGTGTTTCTGCTTAGCAAATTCCAGTGCAGAAGCCAGAGATGTAGGAGCTGAGATTAAATCAGAGTTTGAGGACAGAGAATGTGTTCTGCATGTTGTTAAACTTGCTCAGTCACCCTGAGTGAGGCATCTAAAGTACCTTCAGAAACAAAAATCTTCTACATGGCAAGTAAGTATTATTCTCATTTACTAAGATTTTGAAATAAAAGTTTGTTTGGCAGAGGTTGATCTGCTTTTAATATAAAGACTCCAATATCACAGTTTTGAGGAAAAGTATTAAATAAAATAAAGCCATAAATATAATGGTTGATGCAAGAAAAATGCACTTAGAGAATTATGAGAGCATTTTCCTAAACCAGTAAAACAGTAATTTCAGGTGTCAAGGCTTCTGCTTGAGTGTTTATTTTTAGCCTCACCATCATTATTTATCAAGTTCTGCAATGCCTCTCTCACTCAATGTGCTGCACAGAATTATGAGCAATATACAGACCTCAGGGATGCAGATGCCATTAATGACCATGTGAAGCCCCACTGCTCATTAGATAATCTTCTCTACTTCCTAAAGGCAGGAGATGAAGTAGGTAAGAAATTTCCTAAAATTGTGTATTTGGCAGCAGAGGCCCTGCAATTTCCATCCTGTTTCCACAGATATCACCAAACTTTTAGTACCTCCAAACCAGAAGCCAGCTAGGGAGCAACAGAGTAAAGGAAGAGTTAATCTCTTGACAGTCATTAATATACCCTTAAGTTCAGGTGTAAGTGGCAGAGTTAAAATTAAACCTGCACTAAACTAAATAAGTACTGCCAACCCCCCCCACATAATTTTAGTAAAGAGGGAAGAATAAAAAATCTACCAACAGAGAAAAAGTGCAGCTGTGATGTAAAATAGCTCAGGTGTCTAGCAGATTTATTGTGATCTACTTACAGAAACTTGTTTTTCCCACATGTGGGAAAACAATATTCTTGCCGAGAAGATAATTGTGTTTCAGTTCTTAGATCATGGTTCTTGCTTATCTTTTTGCTCAGCTCAAGTCACTTGTCTGTAATAAGACAGCATATCATCTAAACTTTGGTAAAGTGGCTCCTGGTTTGGAGTGTCACTGCTGTCAGGCTGCACTGGAGGTGCCACATCCTGGGTGTTGCAGCCACTGGCCTGCGTTCCTGGTGGCACATCTTGGGCACTGCTGCCACAGGTGTGTGTTCCTGGTGGCACATCCTGGGTGTTGCAGTCACAGACCTGTGTTCCCGGTGGCACATCTTGGATGCTGCAGCCACAGGTCTGCGTTCCCGGCGGCACATCCTGGGCGCTGCAGCCACAGGTGTGTATTCCTGGTGGCACATCCGGGGTGCTACAGCCACAGGTGTGTATTCCTGGTGGCACATCCTGGGCACTGCAGCCACAGGCCTGCATTCCTGGTGGCACATCCTGGGCACTGCAGCCACAGGCCTGCATTCCTGGTGGCACACCCTGGGTGCCATAGCCATAAGCTTGCATTGGAAAGGGCACCTCGTGAGTGCCATAGCCATACCCGTGCATCGGTGGCCCCATCCCCGGTGTGCCGTAGCCGTAAGCCTGCACTGGGAAGGGCACCTCGGGGGCGCTGTAGCCGTACCCTGGCAGGGAGGGTGGCACAGCTCGGGCTCCGTAGCCGTAACCCCGCAGTGGCGGTGGCACAGCTCGGGCACCGTAGCCAAAACCCTGTGCTGGTGGCACCACGTCCTCATCGTCGCTGCTGTCATCCTCCCCTGACGACGACAGCTCCCGAGTGCCACGGCCACAGGCCTCTCCTGATGCTGCCTTATCCTGAACATTGCTGTTGGAAGCCTGTGCTGACAGTGGCACATCTCCGGCGCTGCCATTGCTCTGCACCGATCCCATCTGTTGGTTCTGTGCTCTCTCCGTTTCCAGTTTTTCAGAGGAGGTTTCAGGACTGTTCAAATTCCGACTTTGGTAATTATCATCTTTCTTTTGTCCCAAAAAGTAATCAGAAGGTGGTGCAAATTCTGGATCTCGCTCATTTCTAAGTTCTTCCTGTTTCTTTTCCCATTGTCCAAACATCAATTCTGTTAGAAACAGAGAAATGGTAGATTTAGTATAGATTTCAGGGTCTGAAGGTCAGTCAGAAAGTATGGGAAAAAAATAGCAAAGAAAGAAGATGCAGCTGTGTAAAGCCATCTGAGTACTACATGGAAATACGAGAATCTAGTGCTGATTCCTTCAGTGAACCACAGTTATTTCACTCTGCATTTTAGAGTAAGCTGTCCTCTGCTTTCTGAGTGTAATATTTGCTGTACAGTACAGTGCTGCTTGGGTGTCAGATACCCAAGGTATCCTACCCAGAGGTAGGAAAAAACCAGTGTCAGGCAGGGTAAGGATTCAATACATAGGTTAAAGTTTGGAGTTTTAATGGAACCACAAAGTTTCTTCTTGCAATGTATCATCACGGAAAGAATGGAATTCTTTCCATTGGAATGGGCTGCCCAAGGAGTCGCTGTCCCTGGAAGGTTTTAAAAAGAGACTGGACGTGGCACTCAGTGCCATGGTTTAGTTGGTGAGATGGTGTTAGGTAATAGGTTGGACTTGATCTCAAAGGTCTTTTCCAACCTAGTTAATTCTGTGATTCTGCAATCACTTCTTAGTATTGTCCTGTATCTGTTTGTGTAATACATCCTGCCATCATGTAGCACAAACCACAGAAGTATATCAAGAAAATGTAACACTTAGACTGATAAATTTTGTAGTTTATAAGATTTACTTTCTTTCAACTTGTCTGGATCATCCAGAAATTGAATAATGTATATAGAAGAAAAAATTACGAGGATGTTAAAGGAGCTACCAACACTTGTCAGTCACTGCCCTGGACACTGGATAGTCATTGGTACCAAGGCAGAAAGGATTTCATTGTTCCTCAGTCTCACCACACTTTGTCATAAAACAGACATGAAAATTACAGTGTGAATGTTGTTTCCCACCAGTGTTCCTGAATCTACATTTTCTTACCTTTGCCTTTATCCCACTCTCGGACATAAGGCACACCAGGCTTTGTATCTCTTCTCTCCTGGATGACCACCTCTACCTTCCTACTTGCTGCAGTAACTCTTGGAGGTTCTGGTTCCTCAGCAGCACCTTTCACCTCTGTGTTACAGGAGGAGACAGTAGGGTTTGTTAGTTACAAGATAAAACCTGTATGAACCTCACAGGTAAAAATAAGAACATTGGCATGGTATCTCCACTTCTTTTACTGGAGAAAACAATTTGTGTTCTTTTTCTTCTGAATGACTGTAACTCTGAGCAGTGGCACATTACTGTTCTTCATTTCCAGAACATTTACAGTTAATCACTTGCATAGAATTCTGACACAGTGAAATTGTAGCTACATTTTTAGTGGGAGACAGAGTACAAGTTGACTATCAGTGTCATAAGGGAGACAGCACGGAGGTAAGATTAGAATTCAAATTCATTATCTAAATCCTACAGTCAGCTGTATCTCCAATTTACAGACTGCAATGAAACTGTTACAGTGTATATTGCATGATATAAAAATTAACTTGTTACTTCTTTTTATTCTACCTCATCTTAAAAAAAGAAAAAGACATAAAATGTCAGCAGCCCTAACCTCAATCTGTATAATTAACATAATTCCTGCTGTCAGGTGTGAATCAAAAAAAGGCTACAATCTACATATCATAGTTCTACCTGCATTATTAAGCTATTTCTGGCATGATTTTATATCTATGCACATATGAACTCTCACTATCCTAATAGTTGTACTAATTTTATATATAGAATACACAATACCAATATATTGAATGTCCGAACATAAATCTAAATTAGAGTCTGCCTGTCCATAGATCAAGTATAAGATAAAATAGCAAGTATTTAACTTAAAAAGGCAGCAGATCATACCTGCATTCTCCAGTTTTTCTGCCTCTTCCTCTAATCCAGCTTCTCTTAACTTTTTAATCTTCCGTGCTCGAAGTTTGGACAGTCTTGCATCTAGAGCTGCCTTCCTCTTTTCTTTTAGCTGTTCACGCTTAGTTCTCTGATCAAGTGTCTTAACAGCAAAGAAAAACATCAATTAACCTTCCTTCATTATTGGAATCAAGTATCTTCCTTCATAAAACCAAAAGCAATCCTTATCAAGCACCAGCTTTGAACAGGAAAAAAAGAGGCCAAATTTCTCTGGAGTCAGTTGCAGGCATTACCTGGTATAACACTCGTACAACAAACCCAAGACAGTGACCAGGAACCCAGGCTGCCCCTGCACCCCAGCTGCTCTTTACACTCATACCTGCTCCCTCAGCATATCCAGTGTTGCCCGTTGTTTATGCCGAAGTTCTTGGTCACGAGAAAAGGCAAAGTAACCAACACCAAGCTGTCTGGCCTCTGAAAAGAAGAAAACCAATAAATTTAAGTTTATAACTGATAGTAACTATCAGGGCACCAGGCACCGTGCTCTCAGGCATGGAATTACTTCCAACAACATACACTGCATTAATTTTAGATGGCTAGAAAGGGCTGGTCTTAGATGATACATAAAGTGAAGCTTCCTGAAGGAGAACACTGGAGGAGTATTTGAGAAATACAATGTGAAGGAGAATAGATCTAGATTTATGTACTGGTAAATTTGAGCAGTTATTACACACGTGGCTTAACACACACCTACACGTTGCCCTGCAGGCACAGGAAGTATCTTTCCCTTGCTTCCTCTACAACTGATCTCTCTGGTGATACAAAGATAAGTGATATAAAGTATGGCAGTGTACCATTCTCTCGAATGTCCTCATAATGTATGGGTCCCATGGGTTTTCTGAGGGCTTCTTCTTCTTCCTTTTCCCACTGCTGCCTCTGAAGTTCTTTTCTCATGTCTTCAGATAACAGAGTATTCCCATCAGAATCTTGTCTAATTAAAAACAAATAGTTTGGGATTACAGAGCAGAATTTACCAGTTTTACAGTATCACAACTGGGATCAAACCCAATCAAACAGTCAAAGTATGATTTGGTCTAACCCACTATAGCAGTTTTCACAAAACACAGATCATTGTAGGCCCCACTCAGTGATACAACGTTGATGACTATGGTACACGAAGACAGAAATACAAAAATACCTCTAGAACAAGGTACTGATAGAATATATCATTAAAAGACAAACAAAATCATATCCTTTTTCAGAAATTTTATGAAATCATTATCAAATCACAGAATGGGAGGTAAAACAATCACTTTTATTGGCACCTGTGGGGATTCTACCAATCACATATAGAAACATTTCAGATTTAACAGAAGAAAGTGAAGGGTATTTGAAGTAACACAAAACTAGCCATCTAGAGGTCCATGCCAAATATTATAACAGAAGAGCTGTTAAACAGAAGAGCAAAACTAAACAAATGGAGGTCTTTAAATATCATAATGAATTTGGAATTGCTAAAAAACTATCCATCAGTTTTCAAGTTAAACAGAACCAGGAATCACTTCTCTGGCATTTTATGGAAGGTATAATAAAAAACAATTTCCATACAAGGGCCTTGGTTTTAAAAGATCCAACAAGTATCTGAGATTGCTAAGTCAATTTATTAAAACCTTTTTCTGCAAACTATGCAAATCTAGAAAAATCAGTAGCATCAAGATCTCTGGATTGAAAATGGGGTGACAAAGCACAGCTCTCTTCCTCCTCATTAAAAAAAGGTATGTTAAATACTGAGAAGAATATGCAGCTCCATTAGAGAAACCACACCTTTTCCCTTGAAGTTCCTGATCCATTTTAAGTAAACTTGGCAAATCCTTCTTCATACAGCGTCTGGATCGGCCCAAGAAATCAACATAATCAACCCTGTAATGAAAGAAAAAGAGATTTGATGCAAAACTTCTAGTTGCAGATTTATAGAAGTCTTAACCAGAAGACAGGAGCAGTGACACTTTCCAAAGGGTGTTCATCACCTCACAGTATCTCTATGTGTGACAGTTGCTTCTACTTTTCACTTAACACACTCCCAGGTAGAGAGGACACATTCTGAACATGACAATTGTATCACAGACATTTACTCAATGTCCCTTTGAGCTGCCTGTTCACCTTGGCAATAAAATGGTGTAAAAGATGTTCAAAAGTAAAATTGTCATATAGTTTTCACAACAAAATAAAACTCTGTCTAGTGCTTGCTTCCCATGGTGAAATTAATGATGTGGCATTGACTTCTTGTGGATATGAAATTGCTACAATATATTTCAATTATCAGTCTAAAGCTCATTCAGATTAGGCTGATAGTGTGTGTTCAATTGGCTCAACAAAGGCTGACTAACACACAAGTAAAATGTTCCTTTGAAGATATTGTTCTTCTTGTTCAATTCTTCATAGTACTGAACACTTGATTTTCAGTAGTTGAAAAAGCTATTAAGAGCTATACTTGTTGTCCTGTAACACAGCAAGTTCTTTAGCATCAAGCTGACTCAATTATCTCATTCTAAAGAATACTACATTTGAAAAAGTATGACTGGCAATTAGTTCCAAAAACTCAAACTTTTTAAGGTCTATGCTTTTAGTAAGTTAAGTCTTTTGCATAGTTTCTAAGGACATCTGGAGTTATATACTCAGTGCCCTCTGGTTTTTATTGCAATGAAACATCAGCAGAAGTCTGTATTCTCTAGAGTAAAGATTTAACCATGGCTGCAGAATAATTAGCACTAATTATGCTAGCACCCCAATATCCTCATTAGGATATGGCCTCACCAAGATAGACAATATTATGTGTCACTGAGGAGAGATGTGGGCAGTGATATCACAGCACCACATGAACAGTAAAATGTATCAGTTTAATTTTCTGACACTTTATGGTGCTGAGAGCACAAAGCAGTTTGAGCCCATCACACATTTGTAATTTCATCTTGAAGTTGAGTATGATGCTGGTGAGGTGGGTCTCTGCCTTTCTAACCCAGTTATCTGCTGGAACTCTGCTGGATTCATTCTCCCAATTTATTCTGAGACATTACATTGCAAATCTTACCTTGGCCTAATAAACTAAAGCACAGGGGTGCTGTTTTGTATTGCTTACTGCTGGTTTACACCAATTACCAGAAGTAAATTCTCTTGTTCCACAAACATTTCAAACAAATAGGCAAGGAAAATGTTTAATCAAGACTAGTTATTAATGACTCCTAACGTCTTGGATGAAAAACTAGTGATTACTTGGAATGACAAAGAAAACTGTCAGAGACTATTTGCTGTGCTGCAGTCAAACAGTGGAAGAAATGCTGGAAAGTCACGTTCTTATTCCAATCAAGGTTTCTTTCCTTTAAAAGCAGGTCTTACAATGAAATGAGTGCTCATCTTGTAAGTCAAACACCATTAAAGAAGGGAAGATGAATACAATAAACCCCTCAAGTTTTGCTAAAATACATTTCAATTCATCACATCGAAGCATTAACGGCCATAAACTATGCAAGAAAATAAGAGTGGATAAAATGATGTCCCCCTCACAGTACATTGCCCTGAATGCTACTTCTCATAACCCTGGATGTAGATTCTATTGCAGTGTTACCTAAGAGGAAAGGAAAGCAACATGAAGAGCTGTCTTTAAAGGAGAAATTAAAGAATGTTACCACCTCTTCTCAATATGCAGTATTAAACAAAAAAGAAAAGCTGCCACTTCAGACATTTTGGAATATAAAACTATTTTCTCATGCAATTGTCAAGAGCAGCCAAGGACAGCTGAGCCCAACCAGCAGCACCAACCATTCTTCCTCTGGGTCCTCGGGTGGTGGAATGTCTGTTTCAGCTTGAGTTTCCTCATCATCTGTCTCTTCAGAAACTGAAGTTTTTCCAGCAGCTTCGCTCTGACGCAGCTCCTGTACTTCGTGCTGTTTGTCTATGATCTTCTGAGTGAAATCCACCAGGTACAAATCCTCGGTTTCTTCATCTAAGGCAGAAAATCGATTCTCAGAAAACAGCCACGAAAAGAACAGAGCTGAGCACAAAATCAATACCAAATAGCTACAATCAGCTTCTCAGCTGCCAGCCCTTGCCCACAGTATTGGGGAATACTTAAATCTCATTCAGAGCCAAACAAACCCAGAGCTATCAATTATCACAGTGATAACATCTATTTCTGAACTGAAGTTTTAGGGTGTTGTGCAGAAAAGTACAGCACAGAAAAGGCTACGTTCTTTGCAGCAAAACATTCTCTGCTCATTAACTATTTCAGAAATGAAGAGTTTGTCATGTAACAGCTCAGATACTTTTTTGATGCTTAGCATTTGCTATGTTGTCAGCAGCTAAGCAGTCACAAGGGTACTTTTTAGAAAAGTAGAGAAAAGTGGTGGGATCACACAGACAAATATGGACACTAGTAAAGAAAACAGAGATTAATTGCAAGGAGATTTGTATTCTATTTTAATAATTACTTCTTGCAAGGAACCGAACGTTTGAGAGAAGAAAGGGACAGATTAACATTCTCTAACCCTATTAGCTGCATGACTGGCATTCACACAGGGACCAGCCAGACTCCCCCCCTATTCTTCTTCATAGAAGTCCAAGAATTAGAATGCAGGGCAGAACATCAGCAATGCAATCCAAAGACTGCACAATGGAGAATAAATTAATTTTGTTTTTCTAAGATATTGTATCTGAAAAACAGAATATAGTCCACCCACCCAATGAATGAGTGAAACAAGTCCCTAGGGCTTTACTAGGTCAGGCTGTCCTTCAAAAAGTAATTGTATTTTTTTTCTCCCTTTCAAAGCAGAATAACCCATGTGAATCACTTTGTATAGCATCTTCAAAAAAAATCCCACGTAAGAAGACAAGCAGTGAATTCATAGTGTAGTTGCTGTCAATCACCACAAAGTCGGAAACACTCCTTTTAGGGTGAACTTCAAAAAAAAAAAAAAAACATATATATACACACACCTATATACACACACACATATATGCAAAATACTCATTTTAGACTAGTTTCATTCACCTGGAAAGTCGCCTTTTGTCATTTTCTCATACAGCTTTGCTTTCTCTTCTAGCTTCTTCCTGAAAAAGAAAACCAAACATTAACATTGTAATCCCACCAATTCCAAACACAGTTGTAAGTAATCAATTTAGCCTTAGATAAATGGAATGGGAAAGTACTGGGAGTGCTTGAGATTTTTATTAGAAGCTGAATTATCCCTGGGTTTTCCTTTGAACCTTTAGTGGCATTTCTGAAGATACATAGTTACCCAGTTCCAGAGTTAATACTGAAAATAATTTTAGTGAAGCTACAGAATTAGTTTAAAGTGCAATTTGTCAAGTAGGTAGAAACACGATGTTACAAGAATTCCACCTCTATCTACTATGGTCTACCAGAGAAATACTGGAAGCTAAACCATTATTTGCAGGTATCAGATACTGAAAGACATTTTTACAGGAAAAAAAAAAAAAGAGGAAAAAAAAGGAAAAATAAAAAAGGAAACAAAAGAAAAAATAAAAAAGAGACAACATGAAGTTACATTTAATCTTAGAAAGTGAAGGGAAAACCTTAGCTAATTTCTGGAATGGCAGAAAACAATTTCAAAGAGCAAAGAACTGCTTACAGAAGAACAGCAAATGGTTTATAAATGGCATTTTCAACATGTATCTTTTTGTACAACCAACCCATTTAGAAGACGAGATAATTCTTGCAGAAAAGTGAGCCATTTTCTGTCAAGCCCAAGAAACACTCTGCTATAGAATTCTAATGTGTTGCTGCCCTGGCTTGTAAGTCTAAAGATGACTTTAAAAAATCAGCAACCTGACATATTTATACAGCTGTGATAACATAAGGACAGGTATCCCTAAAACATGACACTGCTGGGATGCACTTTGTACATTACAGGTAAAGAGCACGGATTGATGCTGGTCTTACTGGTTGGTCTAATGAGAACTGCTGGCCCAAAATGTGCATAAACTGCTTTTTGTGTTTTTCTGAACACTGAAAGACACAGTCTACAGAGCATTCCTTTCTTACAGAGCCCAGGAGGTACCTTGATTTATCTAATATATCCTGCTCTTCTGTCTTCTGCTCAACATCTTTCATGGCTCGATTTGCAACTCCTGCGTTTTGTTTGGTCCAGATGCTTGGTTTCTGTGGAGAACAGTTTTGTAACAAGAAAAAAACAAATAAATGCAAATATTGACATGGTAATGATTAAAAAAAGTATTTCAACTCCACAATGCAAACTTTGCAAAATAATCATTAAGGACTTTGTAAATAAGATCTTAAACATGTTTGACTTGAGACTATACCTGTGCTGTGGGTACAGCAGGTATGTCCTAAATTAACAGAGACTTCAGGATGGTCTCTGTTGTCTCTGTTCAGGATGGTGTCATAGTTAAGGACAGGCTGAGAAGCTAAAAAAATCACAAAGGTACTCAGAAATCAGATAAAAGCTATTCTGGCAAAGATGTTAAGGTTAAAAAAACCAAACAATCTTACTGATTAAGAATGTAATAACAAAGCTACAAATGGTTTCTATTATCTTTTACATCCATTTTTAGATATAAAATACAATCAGTTGGCCTGTTTGCAGCCTAACACTGTAGATGCTGCATGTGTTTGAAATATGACAGCAAATGAGTAAAACCCAAAGTGAAGTGAAGAACAAAACATGATGTTATAACCACAAACAGGTAGCAGAGCTTTTATCATGGAAGTTCAGTGACTCTGAAAGTCTCTCATCCTCTATCCTTCAGAACCACATAAGATCTTGGATAAAAGTAAGAAACATCTTGTCCTACAGTTACAAAAGCTGTGGATCCTTGGGGAATGAAGATTAAGTGGTGACTTAGATGGGCATAAGCACAAGATTAAACTTTCTGCTGTGCACAAGAATCCCACATAGAAATTAAATTTAAACATCCTTATCATGCAGATTTTACATTTGTCAAGTAACGCAGCTCTGAGTATATTTATTCATATTTGAATATTAACTTCCTTACTTTAAGGAAAAAGAATGATAAAAACAACAATGGGAAAATATTTCTACCTTATTAGAGGTTCTGGGCTTTGCAAAGACACCAGCATCTTTCAATAGCTTTTCTTTCTTGAATTCTTCTTGCTTTCGGAAGAGTTCGGCTTTGAGATCCACCAGCTGCATCACCAGCAAAAGAGAGAAACAACCAGGGCGTGTCACAAGCAAATACATCAATTACTGTAATAAATAACAGTATTTCCAGTAAAACAATCTGCCATTTAGTTATTTGAGCCTTTGATTGCCTTTTTAGGTGGAACTTCAAAGCACTGATCTGCTCACAGAGACCACTCAAGTTTACAGCAAACGACATACAAAACACACGGAATGTAAATTATGGTTAGGGATTAAAACAACCCCCAAAGATATCCTTGATTCTTTTCCACAAGAAAATAAAGAGATATAATTCTATACAGATTTTACCAGACAGAAACGCTAATGAAATAACACTACTACATATGAAAAGGGAATGTTTAACCATTAGATAATGAATAAAATCTTGTGTTGGGATAACTTTGCTCTCATAAAATATATATTCTTTCTCACTGCTCTATACACTGTCTATATAGTTTCAGATTTTCCTTTATCTCTCTTTCTTTTCTTTTTTTTTTAATAAATATTTAAGTAGCATTGCCACCTATGACCAACGTCCATCTACTGTTTTCCCTGGGAGCGATGGCACAACCAGCCCTTCCCGGCGACTGTTTTCCCTGGGAGCGATGGCACAACCAGCCCTTCCCGGCGACTGTTTTCCCTGGGAGCGATGGCACAACCAGCCCTTCCCGGCGACTGTTTTCCCTGGGAGCGAGGGCCCCACCGCCCCCCCGGGTCGAGCCGCACGGCCTGCACCGACCGAGCCCACCTCGCCCGCAGGAGCCCCGCAGCTGAGCACACCGAGCCGCCCTCACAGCCCTCCGAGCCGTGCCTGAAGAGGCGAAGGGGATAGTTTTGCCTCTCCCCGGCCCGTCACTCACCGAGGACGCGGCCACGTCCAGCGGCTTCTTCCTCCGGTCCATGGCGGCCCCGGGGCCGCCGCCCGCCCCGCTCTGCGGCCTTGCCGTAAAGCGCGGCGGAAGTGCGGCGCTATCGCGACAGTGCTGCTGAGGGCGGGCGCTCGCCGCCGCCATGTTGGGGAGGTCAGGGCGGGCAGGGACCGGCTCAGCCGGGAATGCCGTGAGGGAGAAGCGCTCCCGGCCGGGGCTCCCCTGGCTCCGGGTAATCCCTGTGCGCGAGTCGTGTGTGGAAAAGAGGGTTTCTGGCAAGTGCGGGCCAAATCCTTCAAGTCTCCTGTTGGAAATGTCGATGTGCAGCCGAGGGGCCGCTCTGGGCGGGGCCGCTGTGGCCAAAAATTGGGTTTGGCGGGATTTCAGGCCGGCCAGGGCTGGGGTCGGGCATAAATGAAGAAGTACACGGTTGAAACTTACTATCAGTGTCGTCCCAAGCACAGATTCATTACCCGGTGACAGCAACAATTCACACACTGAGGAGAGGTATTGCTATTTTTTATTATAGTTTGTGCAAAGGGGGAAGCTGGGTGGTAACCCAGGAGAGACTAAGTCACTGATCATCGAAACTACACTATTTATACATTTTAACAAGGGCATCAGTATTCTTGGTTACAAATTACATAACTTGTCTATTAATTAGTGCTGCATCTCCTATTTGGTAGTTATATTTCTCACTTCTGCAGGCTCAGCTCTTCCCTCCATTTGAGTCTGAGGTCCATTCTGAGCAGGTGATCGCAATCTCCCACTGCTGGAATTACCATTCCCTCAGTGACTGCTTCCTCCTCCTGACTCTGGTGGCTCCCCCCCAAACAGTCCATTCATCTTGGGATGGTCTTCTCTTTTCCTTAAAACAACAGATCAGCCAAGCATACGATGCTCACAGTGTAATTGCTTAATCATAACTGTGCAGCTATGGCTACTGATTAACAACTAATACAAAGTTTGACTCAACCCCCCATTAATACCCTGAGGGGCTCAGCATCATCAACAACAACAAAAAATCCCCCCCAAAAAACCCCAAACCTAAACCAAAAACCAAAGCACACCAAAAATCTCAAACACAGCTGGGGGGTGGGGACAAAACAACAAAAAACCCCAAACAAACCCAAAACTCTCTTTCCCGCTTTAGTTCACAGATGAGTGCCACAGAGACAAGACCAGAAATGCTCTCTGGGGCTGGAGAATGGCCACGTCCCTCAAAACCAGGCTGAGTTGAGCACCATTGCCCTCTGGGTGCCTTGTTCAAGCCATGTGCTGGATCTGTCCTGCTGTCCTTGGCCCTCTGCCTCTATGGATCCAGTTGAGAGAGGTGGGAGCTCAGTCACAGCTTTGCAGGACTGACAAATGTGGTCCACCATGGCCAAGTGCAAACACACCTACAGCTCTGTAACCTCAGAGAGGAGCACAGGTGGCTCTTGGGGAGTGAGGTTTAATTTTACTTACATTGCATCCTTTATCATCCCCATGAAGAAAAAGGACTGTCTGATAGGACTTAAAGTGATTCTGATGATCATAATTATCTGTGGTTGCAAGAGGAAGCTGCCTTTCACTTGTCTTTATTAAAGTGGAAAAATATGAGGTACTCCGATGTTGCCTGGCAGTGTGACAGCTGATAGAAGCACCAAATACAGTTCTTTTGATTTTGGAAATGTGCTGCTTTGATGTTTGGCAAGCTGGGTCAAGCCCACATGTAATAGTTTATGGACACAGAATTGCAAAGCTGACAGAGATACTCAGTTGCTAAGAAAGCTGCACTGCTGTCCCAGGGAGCGTGAAGTGCAATTGAGAAAGAGCAATTTCTGGCCCTAGTGAAGCTGTCTTGCTTTTGGCTTTTTAAAAGGAGAAGGGGAAATGGTGGGAGACAGCAGATACAGAGAAGTGCAGGTCATATTAGAGCCATAAAGTTTAGTATTTTAATCTTCAATAGAATAGGAGAAATGAGCTTTACTGAAAAGCAGGACATAGGAATGGAAAGATCTGTGCTGTTCTAATTAAAGCACATTTCAACAAAATATGTATTGTTTCTTAATAAACCCCACCTAATGACAACACTGAGAAAAACCAGCCCAAACCCAGCCTAGGGTCTGATTAATTCCCACCTTTTATTTGGTGACAATATCCGTGTGAGGGCACATTTACCCCTTGAAGTGCATTAGTCTTGTCCACATTGCTCATGTTCTACATTACATTGACAGGACTTGCTCATCCACCAGGGTTTCTAGTGCTGTAGGTGCTGAGCACTTTCAGGAATTCAGGAGTATTTTTATCTTGAAATTCTCCTAAAATGAAGTTTTCCTGAACAGTTGATAGCTCGACTCAATCCTGGATACCTCCTTATAGCTGCAGGTGCAAAAATACATCAAGAAATCTTGGTCTATTGAAAACTTGGCCTATGTGGGGCTCTGGGATAGAAACCCTAAGAGACCAACTCTGGAAATGTAACACTAGACACTGTACAGGTACTGCAATGCTTCTTGTTCTTTTCTGACTTAAATGTGAAATGATACAAATGCTGAATCTATTCAGGATACTACTCTGGAAGCCAATTTTTACCTGTCTTTTGTCTCTCCCTTCCAGATGCCTGAAGCAGCTCTTTGCTTGCAGGATTCCTTGGCACTGCCTGAGCCCCTGTGAGGCTGTTTGCAGCTCCTTACTGCATTCTGTCCTCACTCCTGCATTTTCCCCCTATGACCTGCCCTCAGCCCTTGGTACACAGCTTATGACACCATCCTGATTTCAACTCCTTGTAGCACTTTTCTTCTTTACAAGCAAACTGATTCTGTCTTGTTACATTAGAAACCTGTTCTCTGTTTCCACATCTATAAACCTGTTTGGTTTTTTACTTGCTCTCTCTGCTTTGTATTTACCCATCTTAGCCATGCTGGAACAGCACTCTTTCTGGTCTGGGCATTGTAAAAAATGTCTCAGTATCGTCTCAGCAGCCTTTTATGTATCAGGTGTGACTTGGATAGTCTTAGGGAATACGTGAGGATGGAACAAGGCCCTGGTGTCAGCATCTCTCTTACAATGTTCCTTTCCAGTTGAGGGTGAGATTCACGCTAAGGGTTGTAAGGAAAAGCTGTGCCCCTGAGCAGTTACATGATAGGATGTAGAAAAGGGAATTAATCTTAGAAATTGCAAGCTGGTTCATGGCGCTGTGAGTGAGGATCTGCACCGGCAAGAAACAGCAGATTATTTTGTGGTTAGCAGAGGTCTGGCTGGGCATGCCCGGGCTGGGAGTGAGTCAGAGCCCCTGATGCCGTATGTGGCTGATGGAGTGCGATGAGAGCCCTGAGCCCGCGTTCCCCATCAGTTCACGTCGGCAGCGGGGGCTGAGAGCGGACCCGAGCACGGCTCCTGCCGGAGCCGCGGGGTCGTGCGCGCTCCCCGGGGGCGGCATTGGCACTGAGCGCGCTCCCGCACACGCGGCTCTCGGAGCGCTCTGTGTGTCGGTTCAGTACTTTCGTATTTACAGCCTAAGAACTGACAAGCTTTGACACGTATTGTTCCCTCAGAGGGGCTCGATGTCGGCTCTAACCCGTGGAAGGCGATTCCGTGCGGTTTTTTTAATCCAGCCCACAGGCATTCATAAAATGTCAGTGAGGGAGGAATGAGAACATTCGCAAGTTGTGAAGCAAAATCAGCTTAACGTAAAGAAATGAGGTGAGGAAGGGGAGGAATCTGTCTCCGGGTATAGTAGAGGCTCGGTGTGGTTGTGCTGTGCTTATTTCTTATCAGAAATATGTGAAAGCTGTATAAACTACCATGTCTGATCTCAGACTGCTGATAGCCCTGAATTCCTGGGGAATAATTGGTTCAGCACTTCCAATTAGTATGCTGCTCATTTAAGCATGAGGCTTAATTGCGTTTATTTCCACAAAGCTGTATCAACACAAAAAGCTTGTTTATTATTTTTGAGGAAGATGAGAGATTGCAGTGGATTGTTCTAAGGGGATTTTGTATGAAACAGTGGCATTTCAGTGTCTTGTAAAATTGGTGAGGGATGCTGCACAAACCTGAAATTAATCAGTTGCAAAGCTTTGGTGTGGATTTCTCTTATAACCCCCCCACCTACAAAAACTAGACTTAGAGGAGCCCCAGCCAAATTATATTGATGTTTGGAGGATTTGCTCTTCTGAGACTGGTTCTCTTATCACATACAATAAGGTTTCATCCTGCACTAAAGCCTTGATGTTTTATCTTACTTTCTACATCTTGGCTTTAAGATGAAATAAAACTGGGCAAATAACAGCTGGACATTTTGCGAGATAAACCTCAGTGCTAGGGCACTGTGTCCTTACACACTTTCACAACTACTCAGCATAAGACAACTCATCCATGTTTCTCTGAGGGATGGAGAAATTCCTTCTTGTTTTCTGTTTAATTTTTTTCAGGCTCTTTGTCTCAGAAGTTATCATATGGAAGAATTTGTGTTATGTCAACAAAAATCTTTTTTAAATCAGTGCCAGATTTTTTTTTGCTTTCCACAGTTTGCATATTCTTGGTCAGCCATAGTATTAGTTTGTGGAATTTGTGTGTCGTAGTATGTCTGAGGCCAAAAATGACTGTGGTACAAGCAAAATAATTTGAAAACTAATTCTTGTAACATCAGAGATCCAGAAGTGTTTCTTTCCTTCATAGCAAAGATTATATCTCATCTCAAAATAAAGTCCCAGCATCTTTTTCTACTTACTTCTCTATACTTTCCTAAGGGCACCTAAAGCATACCCTACCCTTCAGGTATTTTTGCATTTTGTATTTTCAGAAAAGTGGAATTGCTGCAGCACAATGAACAAGTGAAAACAAAACAAACAAAAAACCCACAACAAACTCAGAAGCCATTTAATAAAAATTCTGAATGGACACGATTGATTTTTTTTTCTTTTTTTGAAGACTAAACATTAAAATCATTTGGGTAGGTATTTGGCAGGTGTGCAGACTAGGAGAAAAATGGTAATTCTTTGAAAAATGTTTGGGTTCTTTTGCATGATCCCAGGCAGCAAGTCAAAACCAGAAGTGGTACATAGTAAGTGTTGAACTGGCATACATGTTGCTCTGCTTTCTTGCCTCTTGGGTCACAAGTTGCAAGGCCAGACTGCTTTTGTGCTAGCTTATTTTTGCTTGAAAACTCAACAATAGGCACAAAAGACAAATCTGATGATGACTTAATGCAGAATTGAACTGAGATTTAAAGTAGCCTTGTTCTGTTCTATGGGAATCTGTATTTCATGTGCAGTTTTACAATGCACTTCAAATCATGTCTTGTGTCAACAATATTGCCCTCTCTTTTTGTGTGAGTTATGAGAGAGGGAGTGCTGTTTGTGCTACTCATGTAGAAATTGTAATTCCTCTCAAATACAGCTAGAAAGTAAGGATTTCCTAAGAACATCCAACAACTTCAATCAGAAATAGGCTTAATGTCATTTTACAACAGAATCTGCAGGAGGGACACAGTTACTGCAACTGGAATTAGCAAATAAATCTGTTATTTATACCCATGATTTTTAAATTTTTTAGTATACATTTTATCAAGCCTTGGTGAAAGAGGGTGTAATGACCCTTCCTCCTCTGGGAAACGTGCGTGTTCTTAAGTCTGACGGGCGTAAGGAAAAAAGTTGATCACCAGTTCAAAATATGAGTAGGTTTTTCACTATTTGCCTGAACTAAGAGATATCAATACATAGATTTTCTAAACTGGAGATGTAAGAAGCCAGCAAGTTCCAAATAAATTGGCTTATCAATGACATTGAGGGGCAGCTGTGGATATTTTCATCCCCTGAATAGGAACTCTAAGGTATTGGACTGCACTGTGTTGTCCATGGTTTCTGTGTGCCTGGCACAAAAGACAAACACGCCCTTTAAGGAATTGCTCAATTCCTTGAGATTTACCCATTCATCTGTCCACCCTCCTTTCACCATCTGTTTCTTCCACTGTGGACATGTGAAGTTGCTCCATCCCTGCAGCAAAATGCAGCCTGGATGCTCCACAACCAGGCTTTTACATGAAGCAGAGTTTTCCTGCCTTTGCGAGCACGGATGGACTTACCTCTCTGTCAAGGTGTAGCCCTATAAAGAAGCTGGGGTTTGTATTCCAGCTGCACATCTGCAAAGCTCCTTCAAGACACTACAGACTTGTATTTCTTTGTCTCTAGGTCTGGGATGCTGGGCTGGAGGAAGTGCCTTGTGTTTTGTCTGCGGAGGATGCAGGACAGAGGTAAGGCCAGCAGGGAACACAACAGCAAAGTGGGAGACTATAATCTAGGGGATGCTCATGGGAAGGGGCTGGGTTCAATGCTCCTTTTTCTGCTCACTGATATTGTTAAAGCTGCAGGATCCATGTCAAAACTTGTGACTTTTTATTTAAAAGAAACAAAACCACAATGTAGCTTTCCCATTAGAAAGCACATTTTTAGCATGAAATCTGTTCCCCTTCCAAAGTTCTGGTTCAGCTGTTGTTTGTGAATGCACACCTGCTTTGCTCACAGCTCTGTCTTTAATCTGAACCTGGTCTAACAGATAGAGTTTTACAGTGGTAAAGTTGTGTCTGTTAAAAGACATCTACCAGAGCATAACAGCTGGGAACTGTAAAGCTCATGTACCTACTCTATGTTCTGTTTTTCTTTTAAAGAAAACACTGGGCTATTGATTATGTTAGGTAGAGACACAGGCTTGTTGTAGCTGTAACTTTCCAAAGAGGCTACTTTCTAGCTGTGAATTTAAACCCTGTTATTTTTGTTCATTTAGTGTCACAGTGATGATGTAAGCCATATTTATATCACTTCTACTGCTTCTAAAATGCTTCTGTTTATATCCCACTGTTTGAGCTGGATTATTTTAAACCAGCAGGCTCATGACAGCAAATTCAGGTTTTCTGACATGGTGGCAGGAATCTGGGTCCTATAGCACATTGCTTGGCTACTTTGGAGCAGGGGGAATAATTTCTATTTACTAGTCCTTGTATAATATAATTTAATTGCTGTTGTTCCTTTTAAAATGTATTTTGAAAAGTGTCCTTAAAGTGTGAACAGTGGGATTTCAGTTCAGCATAAAGCAGCATGGTTTGTTAGGTTTTTTTTCCCCTTAGAACCACAGAAATCACTAGCCTAAGGTTTTTCATTTGTCTTCTCAAGCTAGAAATGCCAAAGCATGTGTCTATTTTAAGAGTTACACACACACACATATACACATATCTATTTGTTCTTTGGTTATTGATGATATTTGAATTGCATTTTGAGATGCAAACATGAAGCCATCCCTTCTGCACACCTGCTGTTTATGGAGGATCTAGTGCTTGACACTGAACTGGCATAATAAAGCAAATTATGGCTCTATGTGTGATTTCCTGATGCACTGAAATGATTGAATCTGCACACTTGGGCAGAACACAGCTCTGGCACATGATAATTTTTACCTTGATGCACCAAAGAGATTTAAATCAGCATAACTGTGTATGGAGTTTCCCTACCATATGGGCATTGGTTACCTAGCAGTCACCTACCATCTGCCTGCATAGATGGCTAAGTGGCAGCTATGATTAATTTATTAAGAGAACAAAACTATCCTGTATATATAATCCTTCACTGATATTCTAGTAGTGAAAAGCTGCTGTTAGATGTTTTAGAACAAAGGGACTTTTTTTCCCCCCCACTGTAGCTCAAAAGCTTGGTCCATTCTAGTTTGGATTCCTCTTTATTTCAACAGTTAGATTTATCTGCAATAAAGTGCTCTCTCACTATCCATCATCCTGTCAGTTAACCCAAAATCATGAAGTGAAAGAGGTAAGTCGTCTTTCTGGACAAACTGGTTGAGTACTGTGCGTGTTTGAGGAGATGCTCGTTCCCAGGGAAAGAGAGAGCAGCGTCTAAAGGAAGACAGAGACAGCTGTGGATGGCTCGCTCCCAGCTTCCTTCTGCAGCAGTGTCCCCAGGTGAGTCACTGGCGCTGGCAGTGGGGCCTCAGGGCGGTAGATGGCACTGCGAGACTGTTATTGCAGCCGCGTAATTCCCATCTCAGCGCTACCGTGAGCACTCACACAAACGAGCGTCGCCCCTGTATTTCTCCGTCATCTTTCCAGAACTGGAGGCGTAAACTGTTTTCTTCTCCCCATTCCTCTGGTTTCATATATGTAAAGTTAGGTGAGAAATAAGAGAACAGGAGAACCCAGAAGTACAAGAAGAGCTGACCCTGGGTTTCCGGCTGCTGGTTCAAACTCTGCGTGGGTTAGTGGGACACAAGTTTTGGCTTTTGCTTTGGCCAGCTCTCTGCAATAAAAGTCGGACAAGTGCTTGTATGTTAAGTAGCGTGAATGTAGCAGCCACCCTTTCAATTTTCCAGGTGACAATGGCTTTGTAAGGGCTAAGACTAAAGCTTAAATAGGTAAGGAGTTCTCCAAAAGGGCTGTTAGCATTGCAAAGACACCGAAACACACACCCCAAGGAAATCCACATTTCCTTTTCTTGAGTGATCCTTGTCCTGTTCTTAAACAGGACTCCAGCCTTTAATACAAGTGCTACTCCCCATACAGGCCTCCCAATACAAAGGTTACTTAAAAGTCCAGAAGGCATGGAAGTGTTGCTATATGTAAAAGAAAGCTTAGAGTGAATATAGATGCTATTTTAGAAATAATTGAGAAATGAAATATTGAGTCTTTGTGCATAGAGAGAGCTTGGAAGTGTGTGTGGCACTGCTGCCATTAGTCAAATATAGACAAGTGGAATGAGAACTGGAATAATACTTCAAAATGAATAACTACATCAGGCAAAAGTCCAATGATTTCTTTATTAAGGCCTTGATGAGAGCCAAGCAACTCCTCAGCTATACCAAGGAGCTGTACAAAATGTGAATTCCAGTATTTTATGAAACACTGGAGGAGGGAGCCCACACTGCATGGAAATGCAGGGGAGTTTATATTTTTTAACTCTTGCCCACAGTGCTTGTTTTCTTGCCAGTTGTTTTGGGAGTGATCAGAACACTGAAATGGCAATTCCATTTTTCCATTCCCTTTGAATGTACATACAAAATTACAGTGTTTCCATTAAGACCAAAGTCAGTATCAATGATTTGCAACTGTCTTGCCTCCTCCTCTGATCTGACATAGACTGCAGTCACTAATGTGTTACTGACAGCTGGAGCTGGTCACAATGAGAGGGACAAGGAAACAAGACAGCCATAGTAATGACTTTTAACATATGTTGACAGAGCTGTAGAGTTGCTTTCTGCATCTTGCTCATTTCTTGAACTGCTTCTGTTCATCAACCAGAAAAAAGAACATCACAGAATTTTTTTCTAATGGCAATGTTGAAATCAGTCTTCATGAGATACAAACAGGGATGTGCCTTACTGAGAGATAGATGGATGGATGGATGGATGGATGGATGGATGGATGGATGGATGGATGGATAGCATTTCTCTGCTTACTATCACCATGCAGTAGTTTTGAGTGGGTTTTGGTGGAATAGATGAATTCTTAATGCCAGCTCTGGTTTAAGGGAAGCTCAGGAGGGAGCCTGAGACTGTGGCATGAAGGAAAGCTGGATCCAAGCCTGTCTTCATGTCCTGAGCCATCTGCCACTGATGCACAACAAAAATTCACCTCACAAACTTATTTAGCACAGCTCCTAGTTCATGGGGTCTGGATACAGTAGGATCAGCAGGATCAAACAAATTGGAGTCAAACCTGCCAGCTGCTCCCCTGAGTCTGACTGTCCAGAGCACCTGGGATGGCTGGTTTTGTCTTCCCTTCCAGTGTAGTTGTGAATGGAGTTCTGGGCATGGCAGATACTGCTGTCATGTTAAGAGAAGGCACAGTACTTCCCCTGCATATTTATTTTATGGTTGTTCAAAGACACTGAGTTATTCCTGGGAGAAATGACAGATCATTGGTGAGCAAGCTTTCTTACTTACACAGCTGGTAACCAAGAAAGGTCCATTTTGGGAGTGCAGGGGCAGCTTAGAGATCTTTCCCCATAGAGAAAAGTTTGTTAATCAGGGAATCAAAGCAAAATGTAGAGCATGTCCCAATGGGGCGATCTGTCTGACACCTGGAGTTCTGGGTGGTGCAGAGCCAACTATCCCATACCTGATGGCTCTTTCACTTAAGTGATTTGCAAAACTTCCCTGAGGCACCTCTGCAATGAGGAGCAGAGATGAAACCTTCCACAGCCAGAGGCAAATCTTGCTGTTAAGTGAACGCCTGGAATGAAAAGCTGTCTATGTAGCAGTGGGATGCTTTGGGGATCTCAGCTATGGGTAAATGGTGATAAGCACTGTTCTTGCCTGAGAGGCTTATGTGGCTCCATGCATCACTTGGATACGGTGCAAATGGTGATGTTTTATTAGTGATGCAGTGTGAGTGTCTAAGGGGAAAGCTGGTGATGTGTGCAGGGTAGAAACTAACAGATGATAAAGGAGGGAGTCCTGAAAGCAGTTTTGAAAGGGAAAGAATATTTCAACCACAAGTAGAAAAGTGGCTCTTGTATTGCAGTGACTGTGTACAGTCTTGTTAAATTCTCCTTCTTCCTAAATAACAGTCCATATCACACAGCAACCTCACAATAACCCAGTCAAAGCTGTGTGCTGGGTGGACTGAGGAGGCTTTCACACAGGATGGACCAAAAGCACTGTCTCTTATGTTGCAGGGTTATAAGCAAATATTAACACTGTTAAGCAGCTACATCAGATGCTAGTGCTTCAGCTCTGCTGTCTTCTGGGATGTGGAGGATACACACAGTAACATGTAACATCCATGGTCACCTTGGTGTATTGAATTTCTGACACATGCCTCAGTAGCCCGGAAATCAATAGGCAGCAGCTGCAATGTTCCTCTGGGCACTACAGAGCCCTAAGCCCTGCTGTTAGTAGAGGAACAGGCACAGATCTCTGAGTCTTGCTTAAACACTGATGTTTTGGGGCAAACAGGGAGGAAGATGCAAACCTTCCCTGGCTCTGTCTTGCTACACTGTGTAGTCTCCCACCACTATCTTGGGAGTTTCTGGGTCACTGGTAGGTAAATGAGGACAATCTCTATGCTGGGACATTGGGAACACAAGGTGGACAGCCAGTGTTGTGTTGTTCAGAGAAATGGTGACTGGTGTTCATGACTTGCTCTACAGCATCTATAAGTTAAGAAACCTCAAAAGAAGTAAAACCAAAGCTTCAGCACAAGCATCAGCCCAGCAGTCGGGTCAGCAAAGACTTAGGCTCAGGAGAAGAGACCTGATAGCAGTGGTGTTGTGGGAGGAGGAGAACCAAGTGGAGATACCTCATGCCCATGGGTTTGCTGGCTGCAGGCAGCACTCAGAGCTCAGTGCACACTTACTTTGCAGGGCTCTTGCAGAATGAACATGATTTGGAAGGAGGTAAGGGACTCTTTGGGACACAAACAAGGAGCACTTGAGTGCCCTTCTAGCAGGAACAGAGCACAGTGGTGGCCACATCCTCGTAGTCCTCATAAATTGGGTTTATACTTGTGGCAGTGAAATCCAAGGACATTCAGTCTGTCTAAAAGGTATTTAGTCATTCAGAGAGATGAGTATCACCCAGAAGAGGCAGAATGATAGATTGCTTCCAGCCTTCAGAACCTAGTTGGACACGAGCACTTCTGCAGAAGTCCGTAGTATGAATGTGTGCCCTGAAGTGCCTGATAAGACGCAGGCAACAACACAAGTAAACTGTTTGCACTGCCTAAACTTAAGGCAAAACCAGAACCAAATTGGATTAGTAAGTAAAGTTGCTATTAATCAACCTCTGGTGGTGCTAGCAAAGTGAAAATAATCCATTTTAAAACTGCCTTTAACCTTCTACCATGACAGGATTATTTTTAAATTCCATGATCTCAATGCTGTTCAGTGCTGTGTGTGGGTTACGGGACACACAGCTGCACACAAGTGAGAGTGTAGCAGGCAGTGAAACAAACCCATCCTGACACTGTGTTGTGACAGAGATTGATGCCTTGTATCCCCAGTCCCATTCCATGTGCCTGGGAGGTGAAGGTAGAGACTGGTTCTTTCTTCAAGCAGCCATGTGTTATTTACATCTCATGGTGGAATGAAAACAGATTTCCCATAGTCCCCTGCCTGCTTCACAGACAGCTGTAAGGATGGTGCAGCTGAGTGGCAGGACTACAGTACATTCTAAAGGTGTGGCAGCATCCATGTCACAGTGGTGCCTAAAATTCTGCAGCTGGATATTTCAGTTATACAGACAGATCAGACATTGCTCAGGAACATGGCTATTCACTTCTGAAGTTTTCCATGGATTTCTATGGATTTCCATGACTTCCCTCCAAAGATGTTCTATAGCATCTGCCTCACACTGATTCTCCTTATGAATTTCCCACTGGTATTTTTAGCCATGTTTTGTTTTCTCTAACACAGTTTCCCATGTGAGTACTGAAGTTAGCACTTCAGTAATCTCATCACACTAGCTTTGACTCTTTCTGTAATAATGGATGTGTCAAGTTCATTTCTTAAGAGCTCTGAGCTGCTTTTTCAGCTAGTAATGTTCTTGCTATTTTCATGTTTAATTATTTCTGTGGTACCAGTGTCCTTTAAAAAGTAGTATTGTTGTAGCCATGACAGCCTAAAGAGACTTAAGGAAAAAAGTCTTTTGAGAGATCATCCAGTGTAAATGGCAAAACCAGATGAGCTTGTAAATACAAAAAGTGTCAATTTGAACTTACTTTTCAAAGTCCCTTCTTATGTCATGTTTTCTTCAGACTCTCAGTATTTTTTCTGAAAATAACCTTAGATAAATAACCATCATTTTTCTGTGAATCCTTTTCTAATGCCCAGAATCTGGATATCATCAAGTAACTATAAAATACAGCTGAGGAAATTAAGGCACAGAAAGGACAGGTGATTTGCCTGTGTGGGTGGTCGAGTTAGTCATATAACTCAACAGTGCTTGTCTCCGTGTGCTGGGTTTTAACTATTGAAGAAACATCATTTCCTGCCCCCAGGATGCATCCTGGCTTCAGATTAGTCCTCAAAAAAGCTTCTGGCTTTTGCTGTCATGTGGAATATTTGGTGCATATCACCAACTTCCTACAAGTCAGTATGATGTGCCCTGATTTGATCCAGCTCTGGAGTTGTGATTTGTTTTGAGTCCCAAAGCCACCGGGTACATCTGGAATGAAATTGCAGGGGGCTGTGTTTTCCCCTGAGGAATAAGCTGTGCACATATGCTGTATTTAGTGTTAGGAAAGGAGTTCTTTAAGACGTTGTAGCTGTGTGGGGAGACTATCCTTTCTCATGTTTCCAGTTTGACGGTAAATGCGGGCAAAGATTTCTATGAATTTTTCTGTGCTGCTACTGGAAGGTAGGCAGGTCTGAGCTCTGTGCTTCTGCTGCTGATAGTCGTCAGCAAATCTCTCTGAAAAGTGATTGCTCCAGCTGGCTGGAATAAGCCTTCAGGTGCCATCACTCCAATCACCGTGGTGTAAACTGACGGGTAACGCCCTGGCCAGAAACATGGAAGTGAATCAGGCTGTACAGCGCTGCTCTCTGCTGTCACAGGAACCTCTCATGAAGTTCTGGGGCATTGCATGGTGGTGTCTGCCCTCTGCAGTGTTGCAAACCCTTATGCTTAAATGAGGAAGGCTGTTTTCATGGGCTTATGATTATCCCAGCTTAACTCACTGGGAAAGCATGCTACAAGAGTAACTTTAAAACAGATCCTCTCCGGCTCAGCTCCCACAATAGTCTTCAAGAACTTGTGAGGAGGGAATGATAATAATAAGAATAAAAAGCTAATTTAACTGTAGATCTTTAAGTCAAGTACCTCAGTCAGGGTCCTCATTACTCAGACTCCTCCAAAGTCATGGACTTCCTTAAGTTTCTGCTTTCACTCCTTTCTGCAGAAACTTTTTTTTCCCTTGATGTGCTTAGACCTGCAGGAGGTTGTTTCAAGCAGATTCTCTCCCAAGTACCTTTGGGTTGAGCCACTTCAGTTTTCACCAGGCATTGAAGAGGTTTCCAGACTCCTCCTGTGTAGCTTGGCATGTTCCATGCCACACTTGACTGCCCTGTAAGCCTGGCTGGCAGCGCCTTAAACAGCAAATGCTTCTCAGATGTGAGCTGGGGGCAGAGCACAGAGAGTGAAGCTGCTGTCCCTTAGCAGGGTGCTGTCCTACAACAACTGGTTTTTGTGTAGGTAGGGACATAAAAGCTGGACTGAAGTATTTATGGATGGATCTAGATGGCTGTATTATTTTGCTATTGTAGCTGCCTTGTCCTGTCTGGATGGTGTCAGACACTAGCCTTCCAAAACTGGAATTAGCTATTCATGCTATCCCAAGGAGAGCTTGGTCCCTAATACATCAGATTATAGCAGATGTGGCACATAATATCATCTCTCTCACAACGGGAGGCAGAGATGCAGAGTGAGACCTACCCACCAGCTAATAAAAGGTCTCACGAAGAACAAAAAGAACTGATAGTCATTGCAGAGATATGTTGCCCCCAGGAAATTAAAAACACGAATGCCCTGGCATATGCAATAAACATCTCCTTTGTGTCCGTGTAAAAGCGACAAAACCTTTGGAATATTAAGAAACCACAAAGATGCTTTTAAGCTCCCCCTCATACTCTTCAGCTGCTTGAAAGCGGTGGTGAAAAAGATGAAGCAGATCAGCCTGGCTGTTGCGCAACTTTATTTACCAGAGAACCCAACTTCAGAATAAACACATGCGCGCACCTGTGTGGGGCTGCCACGCAGCTGCCGCTCGGTGAAGGAAGAGACACCAGGCTACAGCTGTAAAGGGAATGTAGAATGGGAACAGCGTGCTTTCCATACCTTTCCTGGCCATGTATTTATCTAACGTCAGCCGGCGATTTGGGACGCGCAGAACGCCCGTGTGGGTCGGATCCCGGTCCCTGTTCGCAGGCGGGCTCATCCTGTCTACGCAAACCGCGTCAGGGAAAAATATAAAATATATACCTATATAAACAATCTTTTCTAACCCCCCTCCCCCGAGTTTGCCGTTCCCCCGCCCCCGCGGCGGGGGGAGNCGCGCCGCTGCCCTGGGGGGCGGCAGCGCTGCCCCTGCCGCGATGCCGGGCTGGAGGAAGAGCCTCGCCTTGTGCCTGCAGCGGATGCAAGAGGACGGTGAGCGCGGCGGGGGGAAAGGAGAGCTGGTGGTGCTCGGGTTTATCCTCCGCCTCCCCTTTTCCGTTATTTTTTGAGGGGGTGGTGGTGGTGGTGTGTCTGTCCCTCGGAGGGGGACAGTCCTCTGCTGGCATGGTGCTCCGTGGATGAAGGGGTTGGAGGAGGCATGCTCGTCGTGCCGGTAAACTTTGCCGCAGCAAATCTGCCTTTCCATCCCCGGGCTGCTTTGGTCTCTGTTTTGGGGTTTTCTTCTTCAAGTCATGGGGGCAAACCTGAGCGAGGAGTGGCTGTATGGTCCTTTTTGGATATTTAGAGGGGCTTGCAGCATCCGAGCCCCAACTTTCTAAAGCTACTGGTGATGCTGTTTTCAGCTGGTAAATTTTCTTAGTGCCCTACTCCACTTGGGGATTAAAGGGTTTGCGAATTGCACAGAGACATGTCACGGTAATCTGGTTCCTATTGTGCTGTTTACTGTTGCTCACAGTCACTGTGAATTATTTTGTTTATATGCTCAAGAGCGTGATGTTAAATAAATGCTGGACCTGCGGCTCATAAAAGTCGGCAGGAGACATCCACAAGGTGGCACAGCATAAGGGAGGTTTAAATGTTGCACTTCAGGTCCTGCGTTTGTAAATGATCAGGGACGGGAGTGGTGGGGAAAGTTTGTCTCTGAAGTGAAGTGCAGTTCTCTTGTGCTCTCAATAGACTCAGGTGGAGGAGCTGATCAGGAATGGGCAGAAATAAGAAGGAATGTGTGTCTTACAAACTTCAACGACTTTGGTTCAAGTAGCTTAACAATAGGTTTTTCTTTTACATCCCTTCCTCTGACAGCCTCTCTAGATTGTGCACTGTTAAGGAGACTTAGCAAATATCTGAAGTGGCACTGTTGCAGCATTTGGTGTGAATAATGCAGAAGTCGGGCAATTCTCTGACCCTGCTGGTTAATAAGCACAGAGAAAAATTGTGCTGGTAGATGCCCTGTAAGGTGTCAGGACAGAGTTGTTAAGCTGCTGTGTCTTTCTAATGGTGCTTCCTTACTTTCACTGCTTTGGGGGAACACCATCTATTTCTGATGCTGGAGTGCTCTAGGGCCATGGCTTCCACTTGGAGCCTTCAGCTGCCTGAAATAGAGCTGTTAAAAATCTTTCCCTGTACAAGAGTAAATCAATCCCCTTCTCTACACACTGAGACCTGTTGGCGTGAATTCAGCCCTGCTGTGGTGCAGTGCTTTGTAATGCTGCCCTGCTGCAGCTGCCAGGGATGCTTCTTGCACTGTTGGACCAGGGATGGTTTTGTGGGGGGGCCTTATAAAGCCTTTACAGCAGTGAGGTCTAGATGTACAGTTGTACTGAGTTGGCATGTTTGCCAGGTTACTTTCTCTGTGACTTCATGTGTGTATGTACTGGCTCTTGTCTCTCTGGTCTATGTAATGCCTTTCCTCCTCATCTCCCCTCCCTCAGACTTCAGTCCCAGCACTGCAGTGAGTCTGTGACTAGTGTGCATCCCTTCAAGTACACTGTGTTTATTTCCATGGGTGGCTCAAAGAGTACTTGGTTTTAGGAAGGTTATTGTTTAATCACAGGATGGTTTATCTGAAGGGATAATCTTGCAGGCTTGAGCTGATGTGTTATGTAGAGGAGAAGGTATGTGCCTGCTAAAGAATGTGCTGAGTTTGTAGGGAACTTGTCTCCCTTTTCCTCAGGATGACTGGTTTGATGGTTGTGTTACATCATATAACTCTGCAGGACTAGCAGAGGAAGTACTTGGTAATGTTTTTGTAGCACTGCAGTGTTAACAGGTATGGTACAGGGTTTAACTGGATTCTAGACAAGGTTTTGTGTCATAGCATGTCCCTGCTCATGGCAGGGGAATTGGAACTAGGTGACCTTTAAGATCCCTCCCAACCCAAACCATCCTGTAAAAACACTGCAAGAAATCTCTGCAGGGATCTGTTTGTAAACCAAACTCCAACCAGTTCATGAAGAAATACTGACTCCTGATTTTCCTTATTTCACACAAGTTATGTCTACCTTGTTGGCATCTTCATGCTTAGGCAGATATGGGAAGTTTGGGGGTTTTTATGTCTAAGATGGGGAACTTGTGCCTGAGGCATGTCTGGTCTGACCCACCATCATGTTCACTTCCTCTGAGGATGATGGTACTTGAGCTTCCAAAGGAAGTGTCCTGGTGTTCAGTAGGAGCACAGTTGTGATTAGAAGAGTGGTATATTTTGGTTACTGAATGTTAATGTGATGAGCATCTCTTGCAATTTGCAGCCATTCAGAGCTGGATTGGAAGCTTCATTAATCACAGTTGGTATTCAAAAGGTCAGCCATGGCAAATCACATAGGAAAATGCAAGATATACATGAACTGTGCTGGAGTACAATTGCAATTTCAAAACACCACTCAGTGAGTCTCTTCATGCATGTTTTGCCTTAAAATTTCTGACTTTCAGAAGATGGGAGTGATTTCTGACCAGTGAGCAGAAATACTAAATTCTGTAATGTGTTGTAGTTCCCCACCACAAGAGACTTGTACATGGGATGTGCAACTTCTTGTTCTGTTTCATGCAGGAAAAAAAATTAATGTTAATGACTTGAAAATTCTTGGTGGAATATATGTTCCCTATATGTTCCCTGTATTGATAATAGCCTTTTTACTTTCAAGCCAAGGCATTGATCATCTCCTCCCTGCCTAACTGGTGTCGTCTCAGACCTGGTTAGAGCACATGGCCTGACAGTTCTGTCTGTTGTTGTTTGTGCAGAGCTGTGGGGACAGATCTTGTGCTAATTTTCCTCCCTGGTAGCTGATCCTCTTTTGGGGCAGTGATGAGAACTAGTTGGCCATGCCAGACCCTTTCCTATCCTGATTTTCCCTCTCTTGCTACTGTCCTTTATGTGAGGACTGCAGGATTTGGACTGCATTCTAGCTGTTCTGAGGTTTTCAGCAGCAAAAGAAGCAAAGGCTAATTTCTGCTTTGGGAGCAAGAACGTATGTGGGCAGGTGGGAAAGCATCTGGGATTTTGGCATATATGAGTGGATGTGGAAACTGTATGTCTAGAAAGGATAAACTGTATCTGCAGACTGAGAGGTTGGTGATGCTTTTATCCAAACTGACGAAAGTGAGTGTTATCTGGATGCACAGAACTTGTGTAAGACGGGTCACAGTAGTAGGCAGACACCCTTTGCTAAAGCAGAGACATTTTTTTTTGCTTCTATGAGGAGGGAATACAGAGTTTGAGTGTAAATTTAGGTTGTTGATATAATTCCCCTTCCTCCCCCAGATAGGTTTTTTGAGTAAAGTCAGAAAATTTGACTCTTGCCTTTAAAACTCCAATATGATGCCTTATTTATAAGCCCAAACCTTTAGAAAGACTAATGTAATGGGATTATAAAATGTGAAGTGCATGAATCCCCACCCCTTTTGTGAATCATAGGGCAACTGTCAAGGAGGGGAAGGGGAAAAGAGCATCTCAGACCTGCTCCTAAAAGTGACAATATTGCAGGATTGTGTTGCTGCTGTTTGCTGCCTTCCCTTGTATATGGCTCCATGCTGGTTACCTTGGAAACAGCTGTAGGAGCATATAGGGGCATTTTGCTGCTGTGCAGCCATGGGCAGAGGTGTCCTGTGGTGTGTGGAAAAGGAAATCCTTTGTGGTGCGGGTTGATTTGCAGGATAAGGGCAACAAAGGGAGATCTTACAGTGGGTTTTTACTTTCTCAGCTGCCCTATCATATAGCAGGTACTGTTTGGCAGGAGTGGGACCCTTGGGGAAAATTTATCAGGGGTGTGTATTTTCATGGTTTTGGCAGAGCTATTTAAATTTTTATAATGGGAAGGTAAAAATCTGTCTGTTTTGAAGAGGCTTATAACAGCTGGGCTAGGGGTATCAGTGTTTTATTCTGTCCTCAGAATGGTGTACTGGGATGTTTTGCTTATGACTGGAAATAGGATTCTTCTTTACTTATTCACATACATGAAGGAGAAGTATCCTACTAAGATGGAAATTTGCCGGTTTTGCCTGATTAGTAGAAAATTAGAAGATCTTTCATTCAGTTCCATGTTGTTTGTGACATGCATGTGATGTGTAGAATAACTAGAACAGAGTAACTGTTAAAAATGATGCAAATTATCTTTTGTTTACTTACCCATAAACATTTTGATCTTAAAGTGTGTGGTGTGCATAACTTTAAATCAGTTGTACTATTCTGCTGCTTAAAATTAAGTGTTTGGTCTTGTGCTTGCCATGTCAGAAATTGAGTAATTCAGAAAAGAGATTTTTTGTGTCTATCAAATCATCTTAGGACCATCTTTCAGTGCCAGATTGAGTCTGTTCAGTTTTAAGACATGGCCTTGCAGAGTCCTTTTGTCCGAACCTACAATGACATGATCTATTATACTGGCACGTAATTTTCAGTAAAGAAATTCAGCTGGGTAGCTGTCACTTAAGTAGTGTGCAGTTGAACTGTTCTGAGGCTAAAGGAACGTTACATCTGTATGCAGCATAGTAATATATTTCTGCATGTGATACTCTTGCTGTATGGTGCATCCAAGCTTTGTTGGAGGTGAGGACTTGCACACATGCAGTGCTCAGGAATTTGTGGGCTGCTGTTTATGGGCAGTACTCGTTATACAGGCTGCTACTTTTAAAATGTAAAAATAGAGGTTTGACCCTCTGCCGTGTGGTGGGGAATTAGGATTGTGTGAAGGCTGTGGTGGTAACGCTTAAGGGATAATGTTCAGTTATCAAACTGATGGGACAGCCAGAGCAAATCCTGCTACACTTTAATGGGGTCTTTTTTTGCTCATTAATATGTTGATGAGGATTTGGCACCCACTGAGTGAGTAATAGCTGCACCCTGACTGCTGTGCTCTGTTTGCCTGCTCCTCTCCTTGCTGGCTGTCACACTGCTGAGTTTGGGCTGCTGCTTTTGATCCTGTACTTCAGCAGTCATAAAATTTAGCTCTGATTGAGAAGTCCTGCACAACTTGGGGGTGAAGCCACAAGAATTTTATGGAGTGGCTCTAAAGCCTCATTGGAGTATGACTGAAGATGGAAATTGACCATTAATTTGCTTTTTGAGGTGACTTGCCAGGTTTTACAACCTGAATGTGATCTCATATCTGCAGAGTTTGGCTGCATGAAACTGTATGGACATTGTGGGTTCTGTTCTCTTGTTTATGCTGTTACACTTTGTGGAGCTTCTTGAGAATGAGACTTTATTAGAATATTGAGTGATGATACTCAGTGCTGGCAAAGGCATCAGCTGCAGTGGTTTGGCACGCTTTCCCTTTAGAGCTGCCAAGTTTGGAAAGTGTGTGGGGGAACCTTTCAGGATGCTGAAGATACTGATGGAAACCATGAATTGTGGTAGCCAGGAGAGTTTTGGAGTGAAAAGAATTGTCAGATCTGTCTGGATTCAGGCCATACTTGCTGTTCTCCAAACATGTTGGTGTTTCTGTGGGTTTATGCCAACTGTAGTGGAAAAGAACATGGGCAATTCCCAGGAAGTAGTTGTGGTCTTTGAAACTCTTCCAGTCTTGAGCTGTGATTGCAGCTGCTGACCCAGAGGTCTTCGGATACTCTGGGTTGCACTGACAGGAAGATTGCTCAGGTTAAATTGAGGTGTGTGGTGAGTCTAAGGTGAATGATTTGCTCTGCCTTTTTTCTTTTGCTGTTTGTCTCCAAGTAGATGCAAGTGCTGGGGAGCTGCTTAGTGATAGGCAAGAAGGCTGTCCAGCAGGGCATGAGCTCTGTGACAGGTTCTCTTTCTGTGGTTGAAACTGTAGACCTTTCTGTGTGTCCCATTTTACTGACTATTTTGTTAATTATTTGACTTCATTATAGTGGAATAAAAGTACTTATTTTGAGAAGGAAGTGAATTTAGATGTGTAAATATAGTAGAATAATCATATGGGTGGAGCTCCATTGAAATTATCCCTTTATAGGGATGAGCCCTAAGAAATTGAATTGGGCATTTTTTGAGCTCTGCATCACATAAATGAAGCCATTTCTTTTAAAAGCCAGACCTAATCCTTGAAATTCAGAGCAGTGATCTATGGCTGGGAGCCTCGTGTAATGTCTACAGCAAGTCAAACGCTTTTCCCATGATGATGTCTTTTCTCAGAGAGGCCACATGTCTCCTGCTCCAGTGAACATCGGTGATGACCCCACATACATGGGAGCTGCTCCTGCATGTCTTGGGCCAAATGCAGTTGCACCATCTTGATGTCTGTGTTCCTGAAATGAGTATAGCTACTGACACCAGTGTAACTGGAATTGGAACAGAGGCAGTGTTTGGTCGGGAAAATAAATCCTGTTCTGAAAACCCTGTTGGAAATGGTAACATCTCATCTGTAGTGCTTGGCCTAGGTGAGCCACCCAGTGGAATTAAACATTCCCTCTAGGAAGGGTCTGAATTTTGGCCAGTTATACTTGGTCTTCCTGTGGGCTCCTTCCACTAATATAAAATTTAATGAAGTTTAAAATTCAAGTAGGATATTTTCTCAGTCCTCTTGTTTTGTCAAGAGAATGAATTATTTTTTTTATTTTCTCCTATTTTTCTTCTCTCTCCTCTTTAGAAAATGAAGTGATTCAAATAAGATTGTGAAAACAAATGCATTTTACAATTATGGTGATTTTCCTGTTACTGACTTTCCCCCTCATTAATGTTAGATGAACTTGGCATCTATAATTACTGGCTTTCACTTTTGAGCCAAAACTGTTTTCTGGCTCCAGCAAAATTTGCTGATTCCACTCATAGCATTGGGAGAGCTGCTTTCCACTGGGAAATTAGTTCGATCAAGCCTATTTTCCTCTGACAGCTTCAGCAAGACCACTCTGCCTTTGAGGGGGGGCTATCGTGCTATTTGAGATCAAGGAAGTGCTGTGCTTTAAGACAGGGTTAGATCCATGTCTTATCTGTGTTAAGTAGAGGTGTCAGTGACCCTGTCAGCTAAGCTGTTGTGGCTTGAGGAGTAGGAACCTCTTGCTGAGGTTGCAAAATAAATTCAGTGCTATACTCTCAAAGTTGTCTATGAAGTAACATGTTTTTTTGCTTAACAACTTGATTTCCACTGTGAACAAAGCACTACAGAGCTTTTGTTTTAGCAGTTACAGTAACCTTGGCTGCTGCTTTGTTGCAGAGTCTGAGGCTATTTGGAGTATTTATTTGGATCATAGGTGTTGTCACCTTCTCTTGCACGTGATGCTGTTAGTCATCCTGCTGACACTTCATTCATGTCCACAGAGAAATAAAGGTCTTGCATCTGAGTGTTGCCTCATACAAAACCAGGAGGGTAGAGGCTACTAGAGGCAAGGATTCCATCAAGCCTGAGAGAACTCAAGTCCCATGGGATGGAGCTGAGATTGGCCTCTGGATTTTTTTCTTGTCTTTCACTCTTTAAAAAAATCAAATCTTTTCTTTTCTGTTCTCAAGGTAAAGTTGAGGTGTTTCTTCAGTGTCTGGGCACAGAGGGGTCCTGTGTAATATTTGGTCTCAGTTTGAGGACAGTCACTGTAGAAGCAGGGTGTAGACTTAGGGGTGGAAGTAGAGGGCTTGTCTTCATTTGCATCCTCTTGCAGCAGAGGCCTTGAAGATTTAGCAACAAATGAGATGCAAAGAAAGAAGGAGAAAAATAAGATAATAAGGCAAACTGTCAGACAGTGTGACAGGTTGGCAGAAATTAGTGATGCTAGGTTGCTGTCTTCTTACTTGGTACCAATGTGCTTTCCTGATGCAGGTTCAGTTTCTCTGTGTTCTAGGAAATTGTGTTTCCAGGAGTGGGGGCTCCCTCATTAAAACTGTCTTGCCCAGATCATAGCTTTTGATTACTGGAAGCCAGGAGAAATTCCCTAGGGCCATCATAGTGGGATGAATTTAGTGAAGAGCTGGGAGAATGTGTTAGTATTCATAGCAGCTTGTCTCAGGGCTATGTGTTAATCCTGAACAGAGGGCACCATTGGGAATGAATAACTTATTTCTAGATTAAATGTTCTTTTGTTTACTTTCATCTTGGAATGGGAGACAATCTCCTTATTGTACATGCAGTCATGTCTGTAGAAAACCCCCTCATGAACCTCCCTTTTGTGATAGGAGGGCAGGTAGATCTGTGAGGCACAGGGTGGTGCCTCAGTAGTGTCTCAGTCTTCCCCCTTGGGAGCATCATCTTTTCAGCCGCCTTCCGTCTCTGGTCTTCCACTCTGAGCTGGGAAGATACATGATCTCTTGGGCTGTCAGTCTTCAGTGACTTAAAAAACCCCTCTTAAGGCCACATGTTGTGAAGAGCATTCAGTGTATCCAGCCAGGTCCCAGGAGAAGAACAACTCTGTGCTTGGTGAAGGACACACTGCTCAGAGCTGGTCTATGGTTGACCCACAGGCCTTGTGTAGGAACTGGACAATCAACAGCCCCTTTCTGTACCTCAGTATCCAGAGAGGATGTGGAATTGTGGATACTGTTGCTGCAACTCTCAATGCTCTCATTCCTGTCAGTGGCTGAGGTCCTTTAAACTGCAGGAGTGTTTTTTTCCCTTTGTGTAAGGATGTCTTTCTAGACCAGTAAGAGTGGGGAGTGGAGAAACAAATCTGAAAACTAATGTTCAGTCCTAGGAAAAGTGCACAACTGACCAGTAAACAGAGCTGTTGAGACCACTGCAGGAGATCAAAGACAAGAGTTGCTTTAACTCTGCATTGCAGAAATCAATATGAGTTGCTTGAGAGTGAATAAGGATGAAGAGAGAAATAGCTTGGTGTTTCTGTGTGTTTAACTATTTTTTAAAAAATAACATTTGCAAACCACTTTAAAATAACTGTCTTTTCCACAACTTGTGGCTTCTGTGTTAGTTTCTCCTCAGCTGGAAGGTAACTGCAGATAACATGTTTGGGCTCTGTCTCCACATGGAGCTGGAGGCTGTTGTGCTGCCTTCAGACTGCTTCAAACAAAAGCAAAGTTCAGGCATGCTGCAAATCTCATGGCAGGCATTTAGGTGAGATATTGATGCTGTGAGCATGTGCCAACTTACTGGCCATATTTTGCTGCTCCAGAATGTTTTATGGACTTTGTCCTTCTTTTCATTCCATCCAAACACCTTGTGCAGTAGCACCTGGTTGCATTAAGTTGTTGCTGTGTTCTGCAACAGGTCAGGCTGTAGTCCAGTGATAACTGCAGCAATTCCAGTGTGGCTGGCACTTGTTAGTGAGTTGGTTAGTATTGGGGATTGAGCCACAGGCCCTTTGTTCCTTACTGAGTATAGGGCTTGGAGGAAAATAAAATTATAATTTAGCATGAGTGGTGGGGAACTTTCTGTCAGTTGAGATTAATGGGACTGAGGGGTTCTGTGCCACTTGGAAAAGCAGTCTGAAAACCTCTGCATGCCCTCATCTTCTTGTCTACAGAACAAAGATAATGACTACATTTTAAAAGATTTTGATGCTCAAATCAAAATGGACATGGAACTGCAGTTACTAAATGTAAATTTATGGCTGTCTTTGCTTAGCATCTTTGTATTCAGAATTATGCCAACTGTGCCAAATATTTGGAAAAAATGTGGTAGAAAATGTCTTTCTGACGCAAGGTTGCAAATCTATTGGAGCATACAGCTGGGCAGAACAAGAAGTGCTGTTTAAGTTGGTAAGAATTTCCCTCTACAGAAATGAACTGTGCTCTGAGTATACCAGCTATCTAATCTAGTTTCCATCCGTTACATCAAGTGATAATCCTCTAGCAAATTAGGTGCTGTTAGCAGCGTTTCTGTCAGCCTGGGTCTGGCTGCACATCTAGGCAACCTGCCTTTGAGGAATTTAAAAATTTGCCCTAGTCAGTCATGCTGCTTTCTCAGCCTCTGGAGACTGCATTTCACATGTAACACAAAGCTGAGCTGTCTGTCTTGCTTGTTTAATTGTATTTATTCTGCTTTTCCTCCACCCACCACCTGCCAAGGCTGTTTGGCCATGTCTAGGGATGGCTCTTGGGTTGTTTTTTTGGAATAGCCATTGTAATTGGCTTTTTGGCATATCCTGTCCTACTTTAATATAATTCCTTCACAGTTACTGTGCTTACACAGGGGCTTGTTAGTAAGTGGGTGAGGGATCAGAAAGCAAAATATGTGCAAACCAGGCTGTGATGGTGGTTTCTCCAGGGCTTGCTGTAAGGTGGGGCTTGCTGGCTGCAAGGTGTCCTTGCCTGGGGACGGTCTGTGCAGCAGCCATGTGCCTCCTGCTTGTGGAGCCAGGTTTGCTCTGTGGTGAACCCTGTGCTGCCCTGGCAGCTGGCACTACCCCTGCACTTTGGGCTGCTCCTTGCCAAGGGTCATGTACTGCCTGGAGAGATTCGGTGACAGACAACGCTCTGAATGCCATCCAGTTTCTGTCCCTGAATAATTAAGAGGGAGTGTGGCTTTTGGCCGAGAAGCACCGTCCTCTGCTACCCATCTGCTTCCCTGGCTGTTGCTTGAAGCAGTTGCTGTTCTCTGGGGGCTTCCAGTCATGGCAAGGGGGTGCAATGACTACCCTTCATTGCCTCACCACTGACATATTTAGTGAGCTTTAAGTCCTCAGGGTGCTGTTTTTCTGTGCTTTTCTCTCCTGTAAAATCATGCCATGATGTTTAATTGCAAGCTGCAATGGTGGTGCTTGACTTCAGTGCAGTGGTAGAAAGCACAGAGGTGGGAGTGAGGAATAGGAACTGGAGGACTGTGGAGTGAGTGGGCTTGTTTTACTGTTATCTCTCTGCAGCTGTGAACTTCTTATAGCGATCCAGCCCCTGCACAGCTGGCTGTAGGCTGGAGGTGCTGCTTAGCAGTGTGCAAGGAGAGCAGTGTTGAATTGCACTGCAGACTGGTCTTGTGCTCTGGTGTTGGCATGGAGGGTACACTGGCATAGACCCCTTGTAGAAGTGGGAGGCCTGTTCAGCAGTGTGTAAAGCAAAACCACTGACAAAGCAGCCCTTGCATTACAGGAATAGGTGATGATGGAGGCCTCTGCAGTTTCAAAATAGGAATTCCCTGTGTATATGACCATGCACAGGCTTTTTTAATGTGATTCCTACTCTGTGAATTGGCTCTAGAGGCTTTTCATAGCCCCAGAGTAGAATAGTATAATGTAATGTCTTTATTAGCTCTGGCCCTGTGCAAGTGGGGTAGTCCAGCATTTGACCTGTTGAACACCAAGTAAGTGAAAGTCAGGAAGACACCCCTGAAGTTGCAACCGCCCCCAGCTTTGCAAACCTGTCTCTGGACACTGCCCCATTGCAAACCCTACTTCTTCCCCATCTGCAGCTTTCCTGATTCAGGGTTTCCTGCTGGAGCCCAGCAGATTTCCTGTGATGAGTCACTGCTCTGAGCCAATGTGACAGTATGATTCCTGTTTCCCATCTACCTGTCACCTCCCCAGACTGCCACTAACCAGCTGGGTTGGTTAGCCACCAGCAAGCTATTAAACTCTTTTGACACAGTGAGTTAGTCAGGCTCACAAGTCAGAGGTGAAATAGATGCTATCATACAACACCAGCTTTGATCTGTGCTGTGAGACTGTTGCTGATGGTGTTTTGGGGAGTACAAAAAGTAATTTAAAGCAGCCAAGTAAGCAAGAGCATGGAGGTGGTTTTTTTGGCTGTTCTCTGACCGAATGGGTTTGTTAGGAAGTGTAACTCTCCTGTAGGGTATAATATTCCCATTTTATTGCAAGAGAAGACAGACACAAATCTTCCCGTCCTCCGTAAAAACTCCATTGTGGAAAGGTATCCTCTTTCCAGGAGGTAGTTGCTTCCTGCCAAGAGGCTAAGTCCAACTTCCTGGCCAACTGTGTTGACCCAGCATTGGAAGGAACCTCTGGGGTCTACTTTCCCTGTAAGTAAGATGTTACACCACCAATCATCTGGGATAATACTGTTTCAGAAGCTCATTGATTGTTATTTTTTTTTTAGCTTAGAGAAGTGAGTTAAAATGATGAGTCACTGACCTATTTGAAAATGAACAACCTCCTCAGTGCCATTAGGAGCTGGTAATAGATCATCCTGGACAAGAGCTGGTGAGAGGGGATTAAGGGGTCTCCTCAAGCCTGCTGTTGCTCTACATTGTGTGTGACTGCTGTTGCACTCAATTTTTTTTTATGGGTGAGGAAGCAGCACACCTTATATATAAAAAGCCAACAACTTCTTGTGAGTGTAATTTTAAGTGTCTAATCCTTATTAGTCCAGCTGTAACTGTTACAGACAATGGGCAATACAGCTAAAATTGTTGTATGTGCCTGTTACTCACTGAGGGGATATGATGTTCGTGTCAATGGTTCCTTCTCCAGTTAGGATCTGCTTGGGGTTGTTTTTGTTTGCTAAAACACTTTCACACCTTTGCTCATCAGTTTGCAGCTCCAGGTTATGTTACAGCTTGTGTATGTTGGATGCTATTGGTTCTGTTCATTATTGCTACAAGCAGTTTAGTCCAGCTCCAGGTGTGCATCTCTTTAACTGATGATCAAGTCTGTGCCCCATTGCTTGCTGTTAGGATGTGGCAGAAGGGAATACCAGCACCCATGTTCTCAAGTGTATTTCTCTGCAACTGTTGTCATTGTGTTGGTCATAAATATCTCATTCTTCATAGAGTAACTGCTTGTTACAAGTGCCCTTAAAAACTGTGGTGGTACCATACAGAGATGTACCACAAAGCTATAGATACCTGGCCAATTACAACAATTGCTGCCACAGCTGCATCAAGTAAAACAAAGCCCTGGGCAGAGAGGAATTGCTCAGACAGAGCCAGCCTGGTGAGCCTCAGTGCTGAGGCCTTGCAAGCTCAGAGCAGAGCTCCCAGCCAGTTACTGGCCATGGCTGTGCTGTGTTGCAGGGCTGTGTGGTCACAGCTGCCAGCAAAGAAGATGCACTGAAGAGTCACTGGCAAAAAGTGAAGAGACTGATGTTTTGTGCTGGGAGGTAAAATCAGGGGTCTGTGCCTTGTGCTTAGGGGTAGCTGTGATCTTTCTGCTGACCTGCTGGTCTTGGGTGTTGTGCCATTGCTGAGGAGACATGGCAGCTATGGGTAGTGTGGTTGGAGATGGTGTAAAGCACTTCTTCCATGGGAGATCTCCTTGTATGGGGATGTCTGAGTAATCTTGCGGGTAAATTCCTTGCAGGTTTTTTTTCTTGGCAAACTTGTAGCTGCCCTCTTTGCTTCCTCCCTGCCCAGGCTGGGGAGTTGCTTGCTTGCTCTGGACTTTAGTTAGCCACAGGAGGTGTGGAGGACTGAGTGACTGCAGGTATGGTCTTGGTGTTAATTTGTAAAACACTCTGATTCTTCTTTGTGAGAGGTGATTAACATATAAAAATATTGAATAATATGGTAATGATTTTTTTGCTTTCTTGCACTGCAGACTAACATTGAGCCTGTACTTATTTGTTCTCTTGCTATTAAAATTTCAGTCCCTGCCCCTTGATAACTTCTTTCCTATCTCTTGTACCTGCATGGGATTTGGGATAATAAAGTCCAAGTCTGGTACTGAAGTATCTTTTGTTTTGTGCCAAATCTTGACTTTGGGAGTTCAGTCAGTGTTGTGTGCAGATATGATCAATAAAGCTGCTAGTGATGTACTTTGCTATTAAGTCTTAGCTCATTGATTTAAGGAGTTACCAGAAACTAGGGAAATAACATGGTTAATTAAGTTAATTGGATTGTAAGGTCCACAGGGATTGTGTCTTTCTGTGTGTTCTCTAAAGCACCTCAGACACCTCTGATCACTATAGAATAATGACTTTTTCTTTCTACACACTGGCAGTTTGAACTATTTGGTTGATTTAAAACTATTTGCATTTCAAGGCAACAAATTTCTATATGGGTCATGGAGCTACAGCTTTGTAGCCCTTGGCTTTAGAGGTTCAGTTAGAAATGGAGGAGGAGGATTTTAATAGAAATCAGCTAAGTGATCCCAAGGAATTTTGATCCTTGTATTTGTTTGCCAAGGTGCCTTGCTTAGTGGCTAACTGTGCTCTTGGCAAAAACCTGTGGGGCAACTTCTAGTGTGTTGGTGTTTTATCTTGGCCTTAATTTTGATTATATTTCTTGCCATCCAGCAAGGCATATGCAGAAATAATACATTGGACTCTAGACAGATCTATTGTGGCACCCATTTTTCATGAAAATAAGTAAACATATCTCCCCCTGTCTGAAATGGGGATTTATTCTGGGTATATAAAGTGAAATCTAGCACAGAGGTATTCTTCCACAGCTTGTATTTCTTCTAATTTATAGCTCCTCTTCTTCTCCAAGTGAATTGGAGACTTTATAGGTTGGAATTGAAGATGTTATAGGTCTATAATTTGTTTTTAAAATTCTATGATTGTTCTCTTTCAGTGTTTTTTATGAAGCTCTGCTGTGGGGGTGTTCAGATAAGGTCGTATATTAAGTATTGGCCAGTTTCCTAGGAGCAAAACTGAGATTATAAATTATCAGAAACATTCTCGGTCAGCATGAGTTTGTTCTCGTATTAATTTCTTTAACATCTTTTGAAGAGTTAGGGAAGATGAGCTGTGAAAAGATGGACTGGATGAAGCTATTATGCTCTGGGTGGAAAACTGTACTTGGACTTACTTGTATAGTAATAAGTTGTCACTGTGGAAAAATAGGTTGAGTGAGATTCCCCTGTATCTGTTGAGGTAAAAGTCAGCTTTTCATTGACCTTCTGAAGGAAAAGAAAATATGTTCATTGTGATTTTAATATGGCAGTAAATTGAAAGCTGTTACAAAAACATTGGTGAAGAGAGTATGGGCTTTGTGATCTCTTGAGACACCCTCAGGAATATTTTCTGATTCCTGTGACTTTATAGGAAAAGTAAGGAGTAAATGATATGGAGGATGCATGAGGACTGCATTTGGTCCTTGTATGAATTAGGACTTCTTTTACTTGAAAAAAGGGTTGTGAAGGGAGAAAGCACTTCTGTGCTACTTGGCAATTCAGACTTCAAGTGAAGAAAGTTGTTGAAATTTGATATACCTAGTAATTTCTTTTGAAACTGGATTTATCCTTTAAGTGTTAAAATTCAATCCTGAGCTATCTGTGCTATTTGTGTCATCGATTCTGGATGTCCTGTGACTATTTTCCATGTTTCCAGTTCAACAGGAACCAAGGATCCATCTGAACCTGGAAATTAAACAACTGGTTTTGATATGTGTGTGGTGTTTGTTTGGTTTTCTTTGTTTTGCCGAAATCTTAACACATTTTAATTTAATCTGCTGCCCAAAATCCAATTGAGAGCAACTTGGCATTTTTCTTCTTGGCTTGGCTATATTTTTCTTACTGTTGTTTTTTAAAGTGAAGCAAACTATCATACATTTTACGTATATCATACACTTTACAATTTCCATAGTGCTACCTGTAATGATGTAAAAGACGCATTTCCCCTCTTGCCCCACCTTTTTGTCTTGTCAGGAAAACACTTAATACACAGAAGTCTGGCTAGCAGGAGTTTGTGTTATTCTGCTGCATATTGCTGTGAAGCAGTGCATTTGAAGTTAATTTAGATGTGAGGAACTTGGCTTTCAGTATTTTTTTTTATTACCAAACAGAAAGCAAAGATTTTGTGTGGGTTTTTTTCCCCTAGGAGAGGATGTAATTCTTTAAAAAAAGCCTTCCTTGAGAAGTGCCAACATTTTTTTTTCCCAGGAGTAACTGCTGCATGTGGATGGTATGAAATCAGAGGTACTGAAGAAATGCCTACCCTGACAGTGACTGAACTCTGTGAGGGCAGGTTTTCTGAAGCATCCAAGTGTCTCATGGTTGGAAGGAGGAACTGATGTTGTGTGTTTGTGTTTATTTGTATACTTGGGTTTTTCCCCTACACATGGATGCCTGTTTTAAAACCTTGCCTGTGGACATCTGTGTTTGCAGAAACAGCTGTCACTCGAATGAAAGACTGTCTGCTGTGCCTGATGTATGGGTAATCTTACTGTCATCTGTGCCAGATTTATTGGCTGCACTGTGATTAGGGGAAGGGCAATGGAGGTGTGCAAGCAGGGCATTGTACCTTGCTCTCAGTTGCATCCCTTTGGACAGGAGGAACAGGAGAGGAGGATGCTGGAACAGTCTGCCATTGGTTCCTTGTGGTTTTTGGCAGTGAGCATCTATTTATCTTCACCCATTTGCTCCAAAGCTGCCATGAGATGCATGATGAGACACATAGGGCTTGCCCTCCTCAGTCTTTAAAGCTTCTTAGGTGTTTCTGCAAAAGCTTCTCCAGTTTCTCCCCTATCTTGCCCCTAAGTCCCACTATGCAGGATTATTCCAGCTGCTGCAAGAAGCTCTCCTAATAAGTTGGGAGAGTCTGCTTTATCAGCTCTTCCCAATGTTAGCAAAGTCCCTTTTCCTCTTTAATTTCTAGTGCCTGCATGTTACAGACTCTCAAATCAGTTTTGAGAGTTTGTGTTTGTGTGAAGCTGAAGCAGGGCAGGGGAAGTGATGCTCTTGGAGGGCAGGGTAAGGGCTTGCCCAGGCCTTCTCTGTGGACATTGAGTTTCCACTTGTCTAAAGCCAGTGGAATACAAATCTCTATGGTATGGAACAGGAGCTTTTAGCAAAGTCTTCTGTTTTAAGTATCTTAGAGCTAAAGAACTATGTTATTCAGGCTGCAGTCTTGGAAATCACATGTAGAATTGAGCAGGTCTGTTCCTTTTTCCTATGCTGTTGAATCCTCTGTGAGGAAGATTCTCCCTGCTTCTCCTTCTCAATAACTGATTGGTATAAACTGGTCACATTAAAGCAATTCTGTGAGCAGCACAGGTATTACCTGCAAGCTTTTTCCAGTGGGGCAGTGCTGGTGTGGGTACTGCCAGCCTTCAGATGGCAATCCTAAAATTCTCTCTTTCTGGTGACAGTGATGGCTGCCATCAGTCTTTATCCCAAAGGACAGAAGAATCATAAATTTATCTGTTTTTAATCACATGTACACCCTGGAATGCCTTTGCTATTACATGTATCTCTGCATGCAACCACTCCTCAAACCTGTGAGATGTTCTGGGTTTCCCGAGCCTGCAAGAAGAGTTGTCACTGGAAACTTGATAATGAGATTCTGGAATAAGTGTTTGCTTGAGTATTGCAAATGTTTGTGGGATAAACACCAGTGCTGAAGAAGGGGAAGAGACCACAGCAGAGCAGAAGAACTGGTGCTTGTCTTGCCCAGGACCAGAAGCTGCACTAGGTAAAATGCTGTTCTTAGTGAGCAATGATGGAAATCCCATGACATCTGGAGGAGGAATGCTGAAGTGCTTCTGGAGGAGAAAGATTGCCAGAGGGAATCGAGAGCTCTTGCCAAATGTGTTGCTCTTGAACAGAGGGGAACTTGGAAGTTGAACCCAGTGAAGGGATATGAGGTCAGATGGGTGCCTTTGTTCTGTGAGCCCCCAACTCCCCTTTCCTCCATCCTGAACACTTGCAGCAGGGAGCCTTCAGAAGCAGTCATTTTGTGTTATCTCTATGCGTAGGCTGTCTCAGGCAAAGCACTAGGAACCCATCCAAAAAAAAAAAACAAGAAAGGGAATAGTAAAGCGCCTCCAATCTACTCCAAGTGCTGCCTCTGCAGTGGATAGTTTCCAGCTGCAAAAATCACTGCATTGCAAATGACCAAAACAGAGGAGCACCTGATTGCTGAAATGAGCTCCAAAACTCAAAATACACCTTTACAAGCAACTCGGCAACAGTTTGTTTAGTTCTCAGGATTGCTTTGTTGGAAGGAATGAAACAAGACTTAAGCACTAAAAAATATTGAAGTAGTCTTTCCTCACTGTGAGAGTTCATTTCTGTAGCGAGCTACTTCTGTCTGATGGAAAGATTCGGGTATAAAGAGGGGGAATAACAGTCTGAGATTGAGCAGTGCAATGTGTCTCCATGTGGAGTTGCAAACAGCTTTTGGGACCCTTGTCCCTTTTGTTCCCTGGTACCACCTGGGTTTAGCCTTCCTGTGGGTGTTTGATCTCTGGGTGAGTACCCAGAGCACAGCAGCCCCCACTGCATGGATCAAGCCTTTGCCTGTCCAGAGCCCCTATGAAACAAACTTTTCAGCCAGATTGTCTCACTGCTCTGTCTGTGCACTTATGCAACATACTTGGCACATCACAGCAGACTTGAAAGCTCACCTGCCTTTTGCTCTTAACACCAGTGATGCTGAAGTGTCTAATGTGACTCACTTCACATAACTATCAATGTTGTCATGGACCTCTTCTGGGTTTTTTTTTCATTTTTATGGCTTCTTGTCTGTTAAGCTGTTATGTCATCTTTACTGGTGTCCCAAACCCCTGATGCACACTGACCAGAAAAAAGAGGCTGTCTAGCTTCCTCTAGAGCTTTTGAGGCTGGGGGTTGAAGAAATGAGGCAATAGAAGTCAAAGACTAGGAGGAATGCAAGAAGGTACACAAGTTAAATACAAGCTGCTGGCTCATGATGGAAAAATGTGGGAATACCTTTTCAAAATCTTTTTTTACCGCTTGGTAAAATTTAACTTTGTACAAGTGATGACTTAGTTATTTTCACCTCCAAAATGGACCACCCTGGTCCTGCCTTCTTGCCCAAATAAGAATTGTAAAATTCTTAAACCACTGAGAAATACAGTTATAGTTGGAGTGGTGTCTTGGCTGAGTGGCAGATTGCCTCTTTCATCTTTGTTGGTCTACTCAAAAGACCAAGTACTTAGTGTAAATCCCTGCTGTGCTGACTCTTAAAGATCTTCATTTAGGGTAGTCCCTTCTGCCCGTGTTTCCTCCAGCATGCTGCAGGCATCGGTTTAATAGAGATAAAAATTGATTAGCGTGGTCCCTTGTGAATCCTTCAGAAGTTTGGCAGCAACTGCAAATAATGTGTGTGCAGCTGTTTATTGAGGGGGTGAGATGACTCTTATTCCTCCTAAAAATTGATCAGTGCTGTTCCTGGGTATTGATCTGAGCCTCCTGGTCAGAAGATAAGCCAGCCCTGTCCAAGGGCACACAGATGGCACTTCTATAGAAGTCTGGGAAAAGAGCTCACTTTTTCTTGTCTGGGACAAGAAACTTTACTCTTGGTCCCATCTTGTATTTTAACCTTCTTTTCTCTAAGGACTTTCCTTACAGTCATGCTTACAAGTTTTGAGTGTGGAAGTCCCCAGTGTTTAGGACCTGGTGGAAGCTGTAAATGGCACTCTGGCTGTACAGATGTAGCACGTGTCTATTGCTCCCGTGTGGTCAGTAGGAACTGAGCAACTCAGGTGTCAGTAGTAGGGGGGCCATAATGTTTGCTTCGGTGCTGGCTCTAGCAAAGCTCATGGTGCCTCTCCTGATGGATGCCCCCATCAGAGCCCAGGATACTGTGGGGCAGGATATGTTGCCTGATAAATGTTGCTCCTAAATCCTAAGAAATGGGGTTACAAGTGGACTGGGCTTTAGTGTTTCTAAGTACATGGCTCCCTGGTGGAGGTGCCCAGCTCTGTGTGAATGGTGGGTGGTGCTGGAGGACAGTGCCCAGAGCCCAGCTTTTGGTGTGTGGAGTACCAGCACCTGCACCTGGCCCCGGGCTGGCTTGCCCTGCTCTGTGCTTGGTTCAGTGTGCTGATGTCTGGCTTTTACAAAGTGCTTGTCCTCCAGCCCTATGCTCCTGAATCACTTTTGAAGGTATTAATGTGGGAGGAAGGGATGCCTCTGGCTGGCAGTTGAGATTTGCTGTTGCTCTGAGCCAACAGCAAAAAAACCCCTCACTGGAGTTGGAGGAAGCAGGACTGGGAGAGAATTTGCCCCCAGAGCATTCACTTTACAGCTAAGGTTAGCTGTTGAGGAAAGTGCAAGCCAAATGTCCCAAGATAAATTTCCCAGTAGTGGAGCTTGCTGAAAGGGCTGTAGCCTTGCTGGGGAAGTCAGTGCTGGCGATTCCCACCCTTAGCATGGCATGGGAGCAGTTTTCCATTGCTGTTTGGTTTCTCCTGCAGGAGAGTGCAGCAAATTTTTCCTTGCCTTCCTCTTGTGGGTTTCACAACTGTTAATAATTCATTTCCCCCTTCTTAGGATTTTTGGGTGTATGGTGGAGGCTTTTTGTGCAAATCTCAGTTCCTCACCACCTTCGCATCCTGTCTAAGATTATTTAATAACATACAAATATCTGTGCAGAGCAGGGCTGCTGGCTTTTGGGTGATGACTGTATTAGCTGTGCTGCTGACAGCTCCTTGCATTTTGTGCTAGAGGATCGCTTAAACAATGAAATAAGCCCCTGGGGAAAGAGGTAGGAAGGCCGCTGTTGGATATTTAATGCTTGACTGCACAAGGAGGCCATGGAAAAATCAAGCCCCTTGGGAAGGTGCCAGACACGAGGCCCCCACAGAAAATGATGTTGGAGCTGACTGGGTTGTGTGCAGGCTGCCCCTGTTGTTCTTTCAGGTGCTGTTGCCATGATGCCAAATGTGACCCCCAGGCAATGCTGTGGGAATGAAATTGCTATTAGTTGCAGCAGTCTGGTCCTCTGGTTCCGGCTTGCCAGGATTTCCTGAGAGATCTGCTTTACCAGATCAGATTTCTGGGGTGTTAAGCACAACCACATACAGTAGGTGGTATCTGAAATGGTTTATCTTGCTATGTCAAGATATATGTTCTGTTCTTCTATTGAACCTCTTATTTGGACTAGTGGGTGATGATCACTCTGTACTAGAAAATATATTTCAGAGTTAGGGGGTATTCAGAGGATGGAAGAATTAATGACATGGAAAGACTTTCCTGGGGCAAAAGAAAGCAAAGACTGGAAGCCTGCACCAGAAAAAAGATAAATAAGGTGTACTAGTAAAATATGTACCATAATGGCCAGTCTGGGGAAGGCCAAATGAAAACATCCAGTCTTTCTGGTTTTGGTCCCTTGTTTATGTTCTTGATGCCCATGAGCCACGATGTGACGCCACACAGAGCTGCCATCAGCCTCTTTGCTTCAGTGCATCATCCCTTCCTGTTTTGAGGGTGAGCTGTTTGCAGTAACAGGGATGCTAAGAAACAGTATTGTTCTGTGGCAACAAGGCATTTTTTGTGAACAGTGTTGTTTTTGATTTCCTCTTGTAATGAGGGAGAAAGGTTAGAGCTTTTTGTTCCAAATATGGAAGAAGGCCTGGATGGCTTTCTCCATCAGCAGCATGAAAGACACAAAGGTTTTTCATCCTTCAGAGCCTGGTAAATCTTCCATGAAAATTGGTAAAATGGCTCCAAGTGATGGACATGTGACAGCATCAAGCCTGATCTCGCTGAGATTCACAATGTTGTTCAATCCATGACCTGATTTGTGGCTAGGCCAGTGTCTCAAACACCCCTTAGGTCACCCACTGGCAGAAAACAACCTCTGTGCTCTTTGTTTTCCTTCCTTACTTTTTTTTTTCCCTTTTTGCATGGTGGTAAATTAATCTCTTTATAGTAGAGGAAAAGTCGTCAGGATAGTAAGGAGGGTGCTGCAAACCAAGCAGCACACTCTTGGGACTAACTTTCTGTGAGTGTCAGGTTTGTCATCACTGAACATGTGGATTGACAAAGCTGCTAGCTACTGAGCCATGCTGTGTATGGCTAAAAAGTACATCACTGCTGTTGTCTTTCTGCACACCTGATCTCGCATAGTGTTGTTTGGGCAGAGTCAGAAATAACATTTTCATGGTAAACTCATTTCAACATTTCCTGGTACTAGTTTTACTCTAAATAATTATAAAATAAAAAACTCATGGAGAAATAAATGTGGAAGCATGCCTTCTACTGCAGGATGTGTGTGTGTTTATATATAGGGATTTAGTAATTCATTATATTTAAAATTAAGTGAATCTACCCAGCATGCCGAGTCTAATTTCTAACATTGTTTGCTTCCCGGTATTTCTGCTGTATCCTGTTGTCAACACATTTTACAAAGCAGTGGGATGGATCTTCTAGGTAAGATGTGGAGAACCAGAGATATTTGTCCAGGTTGCAAAGCTGTAACAGGATCTGGTTTGTGATGGTTTAGTATGTGGCCTTCCTTGCAGGCATGAGAGACCCTCTATATAGCCAGAGGGTTTGCAGCTCCTGGGACTTCTGTGCAAAGAGGCTTTGTTTTTATTATCTGGGGATAGATTTTGGCTGGAGTAGTCTGAGGTGGTGTAGAAACTCATTCTTTCACAAACTGCTGTTGTTAGGCTGTGGGTTTTCTCTTTGTTTTTCCCTTCTACAGACCTTGGGCTTGGAAATGGCTCCTCACTGAAATAAAATGTGATCTTGAAACTTTTATGTAAGGCTCATCATTTCTCAGAGTATTACTCTGCTATAATGGTCATCGAAGCACTAAGGAAACTGTGGCAGCTTTACTTTTACTCTCGGTAGTCACTGAACTGTAATCCTACTGTTTATAGCAGTATAAAAAGTGTCATTAAGCTGATCATAAATCACTTGGTTTGCTGGGAAGGTTGTTAAGACCATTCTGGTCCCAGAGAAGAGGTTCTTGGTTTGTGATGACAAGTTTAAATACAGCTGTGAAAAAAATAAGCCAGGTAGTGAGTGCAGTACAAACAACAGGTTGGTTTTGGCTGGGAGCAGTCAGTCCTGGCAAATCTGGGGCAGAAGTAAGCAGTTTGGTCAGTGCTTATGAATCCAGTGTTGGGATTTGCTGTTTCTGGGTGCCTCTGGTGCTTCTGCCAGGAGCAGTGTAACTCACCTGGTGCTGCCTGTATGGAGCAGAGTGCTCCAGTGGCCACTGGATTTTTCCACATGCAAAACTGGAATTGTGTTTCTACTCTGCTATCACTCTGCTCTTGGTACAGAATAAGATGTTTCAGGTGCACACTGAAAATGTGCCAAGTTCACAGCATCTGCTGGAGCTGCTGCTGCAGGAAAAAGCAATGCTGTGTGACCTGCCTGCAACAACTGCCTGCAAAAGGCCTGTTCTGTATCTGCCACCTGTGTGTGTCCTCTTCTGTACTGAAAATTTGAGTGCTAAAAGCTTCCAATTGCACCGTGTGTGTTCAGGGCTGGGAGCTAATTGGAAGTAGATTATTTTATGCTCACAAAATTCACAGCCTTTTCAAACTGTCCTAAGAAACACCAGTGTTCTTCCCACTCAGGCTACAGCTGTATGGGGGATGGCTTATGACTTCCAGCCTGTGTGTCTGGGCCAGAAATGGCAACTGCTTGCTGAGTGCTGTTGGGCAAACATGTCTGACAATTGTGAATAAAGTAAGTCATATCTGGATAAAAATAAAATGCCAACTCTAGGCCACGGAGCTCAAGTCTATTAGGCAGGGCTGCTGGAGTGCTACACACTTTGCTTTCATCCTAGAAATTCATCTGTCTCTGCCTGAGTTACTCTGCTTCATTTAAAATGGGTCTTCAAATCGGTTTCTGCTAAATTGCTGCAAAATCCTGTGTGGATGCTCTTCAGCTGATTTAATCTTGGTTTATGTTGATTTAGTTTCTTGCCAACTTTTGCTAAATCCATTTGAGACAGAGTTAAATCAACTTATGAGTGTCCTTGCAATTTAATTAAATCGACTGATGTAGCTAATGTAACTGATTGTAATTAAATGCAAGCAGCTTTTATATAAAGACAAGCCCTGAGGGTGCTCAGGAAATCCCATCTCATGTTCCCATTAGCCCCTAAAAGGAGTTTGCTCACAGTTCACCATCTCTGCCTCTGATCCCTGTCCCAGAGCAGAGGTTTGCTGTGTTGGGCTATGCCTTGCATTTACAATAAACCCCAACCCTGGTGGCTCAGCCCCACTGCCATCCATCCCTTCCACCACCACACTTGTGGCCATGAGCCGACAGCCCTGTGGGGAATGGCACTGGGTTACTTCCTGCCCTAGAGGAGTAACAACCTGCTCAGGTTATTATGAAGTCATTCATTCTGAATTCTGGCTTTTGCTTAGAAATATATGGCTTTTTCTTGTTCTCAGCCTCAAACTGGAGGCAGTGGTCTGTAATGATGTCATCTTCCCGACAACATCCACACCCCATATCCAAAAGGCTGCTTTTTGATCTCCAGCGGGTAGTCTTGCTATTCCAGGGAGCAAAGATACTGTGTTAACATGAATATTTCTGTGCTTCTGAGTGATAGACCAGATGGGAGAGCAGCCAGAGCAGGCTGTAGCATCCTGCTTTTTTTTTTCCAGTTTTGCATGGACTCTCTGCAGTAACAGCAGCAAAGGGAGAGCCAAGGAGTATCTGTTTTCTTCCATCTTCTGCTATTAATGCCCCCAGAATCTGGGTAGCAGGGGTTGAGCAGGGGGAGCACAATTTGACTATGCAAGCTTTTAATTTTCTTTTTTTCTTGCTCTATTTCCAGCTCAGTTCACACATTAAGAAAACATTAATAGCCTTTGATGATAGTTTCATGCTCTGTTTGCATCCTCCCTAATGAGACCCACTCACATCTGTGGGAGTGCTCCCTGAGTGAGCTGAGGTGCCATGTGCAGATGTGCCTCTGTGACAACCCCACGAACAAAGATAGAATCCTCCAGGGATCTGTGGGGCTGTTTGTGCCCTTGTGCTCTAGGTTGTTCCTTCTCAGGGTTTTCAGAGATCAGGGTTGGGCCCTGGGGCCTCAGACTGGGCTCTTGTTCAGACTGGCCTCTGCTGCCAGATGTTCAGATGAAGGCCCTTTTTCCAGGGGCATCAGCCCTCCATGGGGTTTGCCTTGCCAAGGAGTTCTAGGCACTCTTTTCCCTCTCATCTGCCCCTTCTAGCCTGCCATAACCCTGAGTTTTTCTTGTGTTCTATTGTCTCTTTGCAGCTGTTCCATGCCTGCAAGAGCAGTGGGACAGTGGCACTTGGGCTTGGTGAGTTGAGCCAAGTCAGCAGCCCAAGAGAGTCTAGGAGGGAGTGAAAGACAAGTGGCCAAGGAGAAACCTGCTGTGCAGGGGATGCTGAGTTAAATCCATGGCTAAGGAATAGGAGCTCTAATCAAGAGGTGAAGTGAGCAGAGCTTCAAGAGCATCAGTGGGAGGCGATTTGTGGACTGAAAGGGAAGCAACCTGCTTAAAAAAGAAAAAAAATTAAACGGTTTCTTTGCATGATTATTTGTAGAGGGGAGTGGAGGACATGGCAGAAATAGCTTTTCTAGGATGGAGTTAGTGGTGGAAATTAGGGTCATCTTATAACAGCTTATTGTGAAATTCAACTGACTGAAAGCTGATAAGTTCCAGATTTCGGAGCCATGTGTCAAAAGAGACAGGACAGCCTTCGGCTGACATATTTCAAGGAAGTGTTGGAAATGAGCCAGGCTGGATGGCTGAAGTGAAGCTGACATCTTGCAGAATAGCTGAGCAAGGAAGAGGTGAACCAATGAACCAGCAGGCACGAGGCTGCTGAAAGCCTTTGGGAGACAGGGAAGGTACCCTAAAAGGCACTGATCTTAAAAATGAATGTAAGACAATCTCTGTCTGTGCAAGCTGAGTGTGGAGGGAAAAACTTAACGGACAGCCCAGATGTTTGTCTGGGTGTTAGGTGGAGCAGATAAAACCATTTGCACCTAAAAATAGATTTTGCTTCTGGAAATACTAGGCAGAGAATGAGTTCAAAACACTGCGTTTTGTTCACTTGTTCAAAATCCATTTTGGTGTGCTCTGCCCACACTTAAAAATGCATTTAGATTTTTAATGGGTGAAAAAATTTGGAAAGTGATTTTGATTATTTTTCGTGTTGAAAAAGTAATGCTTGCAAAGAAGTTAATGAAGGAGAGAGATAAAAGATATTTAAAACACTTCTCAGTCCTCTCTCTCTAGTACCAGGGAGTGTTTTTGTACAGCAGGATCACAACAGTGTTGTCAACCACCATCAAGGCAGAGGAAGGAAGCAGCTGGCAAAGGTGGAGCAGAAACTGGGGGGCACAAGATGAGTGTGCCATGCAGAGGCTGTACCTGTGAGAGGTGTATGTAGCACCTATATGGCAAGTCAAGAGTGTGCTTAAATGATGAAGACAGCATGTGCATAAACATGGAAAAAAGCAATGAGGCTGCTGTTGTAGGGATGTGCCACAAGATGTTCTGAGCATTTAGGGCAAACCCATCTTACAGTAGGTTCAGCCCAGATTAAAACTGAGGTGGGGAGAGGGAAGGGGATTAAAGACCTCCAGTGTTAAAGTAAAGAGCCAGTTGAATGATAGCATGTGTGTTATCTTAAACTCCTTTAATTGACACTTTTTTCTCTTGTTTGGAAGATTTAGTGTGCTGAATTTGTGTTTAGCCAAAACCTCATTGAAAACCAATGGCATCAGTTTGCCACAAAAAAACCCCAAGCTAGTTTCCTTGGAATGTTGGGCCAATATGTTCTAATGAGGGTGGAGGGGGAAGAAATTTTATGCTAAAAACTATCGGCTTGCATGAAAATATGGTTTGGTCATCTCTTTTTAGTTAAGAAGAAAAAACAACACCCTCTTGTCACTTCAAATATATCTTTAGTAATCTCTGGAAAACATGGCTCCATCCTGTGGAGGAAAAGATATGGCAAGTCAGTGATTGCATTTTAAGGACTGCACTCAATAGATATTTCCTATTTTAGCTCTGGAGATGTTGAGCAGGAAGGGAGAAAAGAATGGGGAGAGTATGGACTATAGGAAAAAGAAATTAAGGGGAAAAAAATGAGGCACAAAGTAATCACTGCTGGTGCAGTATTTTTTAATGTTCTCTTCTACTGTGTTTTCCAGAAGGAGTTCTCTGATACTAGAATGGTTTTGAGGAGAAGTATGGGATTTGAGCTGTCAATACTGATATTAATGTTGTTAGCAACTCTGGATTTCAGAAAGAAGTGATTGAATGAAAGAAGCAAATAACATCACTGACGTTGACCTGGCTGCATGTGAACCCCTCATCTCCTGCTGGGTAACAGATATTCAGTGTGAACCTGAGCTTATTTTTAAAAATTGTCCCTTGGGATAATGTTCTCAAAATTGTATTGAACCTCTGAAAAAATTTCACCAAATATAGTGGGTGGTGCTGAGGGGAGGTCTCCACTTTTTTTTTTGTTGCAAATTAGTCAGTTTGGTTTTGGGGAGGACAGAGGCACTTAGTAGCCTGGAGATGGGATCCTGAGGGCCATGAGGTCCATCCTCCTGTCACCATATGTGGATTGTTAAGGGCAGGAAGGAAGGGAAGGGAAAGTGTTAATAAATACCCCACTCGGGGATCTAAAAAACAACATGGAGTCCCAAACAGGGCAGGAGATGGAGCACAAATCACGTACAGACACAAAGCGAGTTTACCTGTGCAAGAAGGGAGCATGTGGTCATGTAAGAGGGAATTGGGTGGATTTTGAAATGTAGTTTTATTTCATTAAACTTAAGTGTTTTGAAGGATACCTTCCTCACTCACACAGAGCCTGCTGCAAACATCTTCATGTTTTGCTGCTTCATAGACTATGAAATGCACTTAGTCACAGTGCTCTGTCCCTGACCACAGAACCATTCTGATCTCCCACTAATAACTATTATTTTTTTTAACTCTACCTCTTCATTCCCTGTGGAACAGGAGCAAATACATTCCCAGCACGATTGTGACATTCATTTCAGTAATTTCTTTCTTCTCTCTATGCTCCCAAGAATTACAAGATTGCTTTTAAAACTAAAGCAAAGGGCACAGCAGATTTGTGCAGTGTCTTTAGGGGAAGGACTTGCTCCTCCATGGAGTGCTGGCTGCAGGATGGTGTCGGATTTGGTGGGGACTGAGCACTGTAGAAACTGAGGCACAGGTGCTGGTTGGGTGGTGGTTTTGTGTGTTCTCCACTGACAGGGCTGAATTGGTGAGATTTCTTCCCAGAACATGCTTAGATTAAGGATGTATATACAAGGAGGTTTGTTGTACTCTCTTTGTCCTGGATCCTTCTGAAGCTGTGCAAATCCCATCTGCTCCATGCACAAAGCCTGTTCTTTAAAGCTGTCTTTTTGCCATCAGATTAGATCTCGTTTTTTATAATTGTCAGCTAGTTCTTACAGATTTCTTAGCAAGGAGCCTCTCCCTCATCCGGGAAACTTCTTGTTTCCCTGAAGTTACACTAGGGTGTTTTGTAGAGTGGATCTGATTAATGCAGCCACTGATCCAGGCTTAAGGACAGGGCTTGTTTTACAAATATGTTGAAAATTCCTTTCCCAGATTGTGCAGTTCAAAAGGGAAATTGGCTCAATGTGGTCACTGCAGCACATCTGCAGCATCTCTCTGGAGAGAGAGAGCTTTCTTGAAGCAGTACTGCTATAGCAATGTGATTTGGGCAAACCCAGAGCCTTGTGCGTGCCCTGGTACCCAAACCTGCATTGGGGAAATAATGCCATAGCATGAAATCTCTACTGGGAAAAAGGTATTCCTGTGGCCTTGCAGTAATTTGATGACATTACTTTAGCAAAACCAGGAAGATAGATTGGTTTGAACTTCCTACAGTCTCTGTTGGCACTGGGGCTGGGCTGCCTGGCAGTGGGGGGTGTGTCTGTCGGTAGGAGCTGTGAGGATCCTGCTGCCTGCCTTAACCAGGGTCTCCTGCCTTCTTGGCCCCAGGGTGACAGGTGGGTGGCTGTGGCAGCATTTCTCACCTCCCTGTTGAAATGAAAATCACCAGCAGCTGCAGTTTAAACTTCAGACCTGGTGCTTGGCCATGAAGGATGGTCTTCCCCAACAGCTTTGTTCAGCCTCACACCTAGGGCCCAGGTAACACTGTGGAGAGGAGTTTATTAGGATCTTCCAGTCATCAGGTGCTCTATTGTCTGGCTCTTGTTTTCCATGTTGATCCTGAGCTGCTGGTGTAAAGCAAAAGTGAAGCACTGCATTTTGGTGTTTTTAGAGTTACCTCTTAGAAAAGAATAGAAAAAGTGATTCAGTAGTGCTGTAGACTTTCTATTTCTGTGCTGGTAATGGGAGGGAAGTGAATCCAGGGCACTGTTGTCCCTTAGCCTTTCCCACTGCGATGGCAGGTACTGTCCTGCTGACCCATGGAGAAAACAAAATGCATTTCAAGCACTGTAGCATTTGGCTTGTGGTTTGGAGTGGGATTTTTAGCACTTGATAGCACTTGGGTTTAGCAACTGTTTCAGGAATGTGCATCTGTTGTCTACTTTTCCATCCCCTCCAAACACTGCTGTTGCTCAGGATTTTATATCAATCCACAAAGAGGTTGAAACAAAATGAAGTGAAGCAGAAATAAGCACAGCAATTAGCTGTGAGGTAACCTAATAGCTATTTGGTAGAACAGGAGCTCACTTGTGCCCCAAATTAGAAATGAAATTAAAACAGCTCTTCTTTCCGCTTTGCTCCTCTGGAGTTGAAATGAGAGGACATGACAAGATATTGAACTGGAGCCTGCACATGACAAGATATTGACCTGGAGCCTGCTTTCTTGGTGAGTCTGGGCCTACTGTAATCCTGACTGTTTGTTACTGAGCAGGGTTTGAAGGATCACAGGCCGAGGCTTTTTGATCTCTCTAAAGATTGAAATGTCCCTGGCTGTGTGACTCTTGGCTGCTCTTCTGTGAAGCTGGTTTGAATGTGTGTTATCTGCTGCTGCATAAACTGTAGCTCAGCCTGCAGCTTCCAAATATGGGTGACTTGATGCTCCTACCTGGATTTTCTACAACTTCTGTGCAAATATCAATTGGAGCTGTTGTACACAGGTTGTTATACCTTGCTGTGGTCAAGAATGCCTAGGCCTCCAGCACAACTATGTTTCTTTGTACAGCTGCATTTTTCTACTGCCACAAAGGACGAGAAGGACGCTGAGGTCAGGATATAACCAAACTAACAGATTTGGGAGGATCTGAGCAAACCTGTTGATTTAAGGAGACCTGAGGAATGAGTGATGCAGATGATGCTCACTTCTGCATCTTCACATTCTCAGTGAGCATTGATCTGCTGCCCTGGGCCCATGGAATTGCCCTGGTGGTAACTGCTGCTGATCCTGCTCTCCCCATCTCTTGGCACCTGAGAGAGCTGTGCTCTCTGCAGTGCAGTAGCCTGGCTGTGAGTTAGAAACTGGGCTGCTAAAAGAAAGGGGAGCTGCCAGCACAAGTAGCACACCTGTAATGTATGGGTGTGTGGTATCCTAAAGTTCTGCAGGGAAAGAACAGATCTCTGTGGGTGTTAAGGATTTCACAGCTTTTCTGTGAAACATTCCTGGTCAGCCAGGAGCAGTTGTGTGAGGAAGCTGATGACATCCTCTTTGCTATGGTTTGTCTTAAACCTTGGTCCTCCTGTGCCTCCTAAGGGGCCTGTTCACCTGTAGTCTGTTCACGGGATCTCTTGTCTCTGCTGTTCTGCACCTTGTAGGAGCCGCTCATCTCTCTGCTTTGCTCTCCAGTGTGTCTGGATCTGGACATGGCTGAGAGGGTATTGAAGGTTGTATGAGGCACTAATATAGATGTACACCTTTCCTTTGCAAAAAGGGAGGCAAGTAGGAGCTGATGGCATCTGGTTCATGGCCCGTTGCATATCTGCCAGTGTGTGCACAGACATCTGTTTGGTGTGGTAGTGGCCACTTGGCTGGATATCCTCTCCTGCCATTCACACCAGAGCCACGTCTCTCTGGCCATGTCCATGTGATAAAACTTTGTTTCCTTGGGAAAACAGGACAAAAACTGTGTTGTTTTTTTTTTTTAACCTGGTGGCCAGCAGCACTAAGAGCTTTGTTTGGTGCAAACTTACAGCACCTTTGTAAATCCTGTGTTTCTGATTCCTTTCCATCATGCCCATGCAATATAGATATGCCCTACAGAGTATGCTCCAGCAGCCTTTTAATAAAAAGTTATAAATCCTTCTAACACTCCATCTCACTGAAAGCATTTGAATGGAATTGGCCAGGAGCCCTGGGAGCCCACCTTTCTGTGCTGGTTCATGAGCTGTATCAGGGTTTTCGTTGTTTTGGGGGAAGCACCATCCAATGACTTTTTGAAGACTCGCAATGTTAATAAACAGACTACTTTTGAGACAATCACATAATCATCAATTTTTGCATTGTCTCTGGGAACTTCTTTTTCAACCAAATGTCAAGTCCTGAAGATGCCTTAAACTTAGTACTTTGTATAAAGTCTTAATTTGCTAGAGCTGTTTTTGCTTTAGGCACAACATGTGTCTCCTATCTACTGTGAAGACTACTTGGATCTTCACAAATATTCAGTGCATCCTTTCTCTTTCTAATCCAGGACAACATTTATCTTGGGTCTAAAAAGAACCCTTAAAGGAAACCCAAATAGTCAGTGAAATAACCTTTGTGAATTTTCCTAATGGATTTTTAGCAAGGCTGTTGGATTCCTAGTCCATTCTTGGATCCAAATATTTTTTTTTTTCTGAGTTAACAGAACTTTTTTGCATTTTTGGGTCTTCCTGTGTGAGTCCTTGCCTGCAGAAGATATTTAGCCAGCATGGTTCTAACTCTGGCTGGATTCTTGGGTCTGGGTTGCATATGGCCAGTAGAGATGGTGACAAACCCTCCAAATACAGAACTCTTCTGCTGGTGGGTTGTAGGGCTTCTTCAAACTACTCTCTCCATTTCTTTAAGGCTAATGAGCTTCAGCTCTTGTTGACTAACAAGCTGTTTTTAAGTCCCACTGGGTATATCTCATGCAGACTATCCCCCTTGAGATGTACAGTCACATGGAGGACATCCCAAGGCAAAAACATCTGCTGGAAAAGGCTCACAAGGTCCAGCCTCCCTAGTTCACTGGACATGGCTTTTCTCCTAGACTGGACCTTGCCACATGCTCTGAATTTAATTTTGTTACTGTTCTATTGCCTCCAGAGATGAGCAAATAGAAATTCTGCATATCATTAGGCAGAGTAGAGGTGGTTTGCCCTAAGATGTTCTCAATGTGATGTGGAGAAGTTACTGCACAGAACCACTTGTTTTTAATTAATCCTTTGAACCAATTTGGTTCTAGCAAACCAATTCCATTAACAGGCTAAGCAGAATAATGACAGGCACAGCTGCTATAATTCCTTGTCGCGCTTCTAGTTAAAACAAAATCCTCTTTGCATTGGGAAACACTAATCTAATGTCATGACTGTGTTCATTATGAAGTCTTTGGGAGTTGAGCACATCCGAATGCATCACATGTGTTTTCATAACTTTCCCCTCTGTGCTATATGACCACAATATGTAAATGATGAGGTGAATTCTCCTGAGAGAAATAGCCAATTGGTGCATTAATGTTCCTGAGATAAATCAAGTAGAAGACCTGTGCTACACTTAGCTATAGGGGAGATTTACATACTAGTTCTAATGTTCTTTGGGATTATTTCAGTTTGATTTCAGTCAGTTTTGCTGTTCACTTACCAGTCAGACCTGTGTTCAAATGGTCAGTTGCTGTCTTTAGACAACTGGAGTGTGCTGGGTGAAGTTTGGATTAGCAAATGGTCTCAGCTAATAAGAAAAAGATGCTTGCCGGATTGGCTCAGACCATCTCAGTTATCCCATCCATGGCAGTACTGAAGGATGCCAAGAGAAGAGGGACAAGGGTCCATGTGAACACTGAGTACTTGTTCCCTGTGTGCAGCCTTCCCCCTGGTCATGCCTCCTAGTCCTGGCTGGGTGTCCTGCTCTTTGAGAATTGGCTGTTAGCTGATGTTTTTTTGAAACCCACCTGTGCTTTTGGCTTCCCTCCCATCCTTCAGCTGTGAGTTTCACAGTGCAGCCTGTAAATTGTGCAAGAACAACAGCCTTACTTTAGTTGGTTTAAATGATGTGTCCTTGTGTGTGCCCTAAATCACCAGGACACCTGTGTCTCCAGCTGAAAGGCCAGACTGCTCAGGCAGGAGGGAAGCATTACAGTGCTGGGGCTCCAATGATCAGGCTGTGGAGCAGGCAAAACATGAAGCCCAAGGAGGCAAGAGAGGGAACATAGATCACAAGTCAGGTCTGAATCTAACACCCAGCTTTTGAAGGAATGCTTCCTGCTTGTTATACTTTCTGTGTCTGTGCATAATATGGGATGTGTTCTGCTGCCCTTGGTTGATTTGCAGCTTACCCTTGAGATCTGACTGCTAATTTCTAAAGTACTAGTTTTCCAAACTGGATTTATCACTAAGAAACACCCAAAGTTTCATGGATTAGACTCAAATCATTCACCCTAAGAGTGCAGAAAGGGGGGTGCTGGCATGGGCTCAATTTCCTTCCCTCTGGAGCAAGCATGGAGCAGGAGCCAGGAAGGGGACCCAGGTCTTCTCCTGTGCCTGAGGCTGGACACTACCTCTTGTCCATGCTGCAGTGTTATCACCCAACTCCTTTCCTGTAAGTGGCCTTCTCCTGGGATGTGGTATCTCACTTCATCACTATGGGGAAGTTGTAAAGCTCTGGTCTTGTTAGCAGCTGCATGATCCCCTGGTGCTCTGAGTTCAGGTGTAGCTGGTGAAATATGCTGACCACTTGTGAGGATTTGCTGACTGGAGTAATGTCATGGAGGTTTCATGTTCAAAAGCTGTCATTTGCCTTCAGATGGGATGTTCTTTTAAACTCTTCCAGTTCCCCTGTGTATTTTTTCAGTGCATAAACCCCCATTAGAGCTGTGGTGTGCATTCGGGGTCTCTTGCCCTACAATCATACAGGGATCAGGGTATTGTTGAACTCTTGGGAGAGGCACTGGTTCGTTCTTCTGAGGCTGCTTGTATGCCCTTGGGGATATGATACAGCTCTGCCTTTGTGGGTCCCATCACCTGCTGCTGCTCATGTGGGGCAGCTCTTGCAGTCAGTGACCAAGCTGGCATTTGTCAGTGCACTTGCACGGTGCACAGATGTGGAGATACAGGCTCTTCACTTTTGAGGAAATGATGCTTTCAATGAAACAGCACAAGGGAAGGGGATAGGGAAATCTAAGTCACTGAGATAATTTTGGAACTGTTTGCCCCGCTGTGAGATTTCGCTGAGTGATTTGAGAAGTGATGTTCAGCACAGCTTATCAGCTCAGCTTAGTTAGGAGGAACAAGAAATTAGAGAGTGATGGAGGCCAACCTTCAGAGACCAGCTTTGTCAGAGAAGGCAGCTGCCAAGCAGAGCTTTACATGACTTGTGTGCAGTGGAGCAAGACTGGAAATCCTTATGGCTCCAACTTTAAGTAGCTTCCTGCAGATAAACAAATGCACAACCCTCTCATAGGTGTGTGTGTCTGCAGGCACATCCACACACCCTCTCTGAAAACATCTCAATTTTCCCACCTGAGGTAGTTCTAAACCTTCTTCAGAAAGATAAAAGGGGAGGGTGGATAAACCACTGCTCTGATTGCTCCTCATCTGGGCTTAGTCTCTGCTGTGTTAATTAGGGAGATGCAGGTGCCCAAGCCAAAAGCTGCTGGGCATTTGTGATGGCAGTGTCAGGAGGTGAGGACAAGTAGTCACAGCACCTCTGCAAAAGGAATATTGTACCCAGCTGGATCAGCCCTCAGTTTATGGGGCTGCATTCTTTCTATGTGATGTGCCTGTCTTTCCCATTGCTCTCACTCTGTCAGTGCAGATTGTGAAGCACGTGGGTGTTCAGCAGGTGTCAAAGATGATACTGAATCTGCTCTTTTTATGGTTAAAAATCCAAGGTAGCCAACAGTTATGCCAGCAACATATTTGGTATGGCAGACTGATTGTAAAATCTGTTTGCTTCTCTGTGAATAAACCCTTGACACCTCATTTCACCAAAGCCTCTGGAGGGTGATGTGCAGCTTCTTCTGATAAATACCAACTGATCAGCAATGATACTAAGAACAGTGAGGCCATCCATTGCTAATTATAAGCTGTTTCAGCCAAGCCAGTAAAAGATGTTTTATCTACTCCTTGCTGTTAAAACTCACCGTATTTGCATAAATTGAAAACAATTTCTATGTCTTAGGCACTTACATTAAATATGATAGTGTTTAAACTACAGGTCCCAGAGTATCCAGCATAAGCTTTGCTCTCAAAATTAAAAAAACCCAACAAAACAACAAACCACCAATAAGACCCCCAAGCCCCACAGTAGCAGAGTAATAATCACTGTTAACATTTCAAGGCTTAATGCTTCTGCCATGGTACTTAATCAATAATTGAAATAGCAAGAGAAGTGTAATGCTTGACATTCATGCAGTTAATTTTATTGCTAGCACTTGTAATTTGAAAGCAATTCTGAAATCAATATCAATGTGACTTTTTTTGCATGGAATGGAAAAGCCTGGAGTAGGTTCTACCACAAACAGTATTTAAGTGGGAGCCACTGTTTAGTGAGACATGAGGATTAATTCTGCCCAATCTTTTTTCCCCAGCTATAAATAAGATCTTCCCCACACTGGATGCATTTAATGTTTGTAAGTTGCTTGAGGTTGTATTTCTCAAAGTCTTCAGGTGCTTCTCTTGTGTTTTCTGTCTGTCTCACAGGCTTCTCTGAGTGCTATGGGAGAGGGAGAAGCCAGAAGAAGGTTACAAAACTTCTTCCTGCCTAAATCCTGCTCCTTCACAGAAACATGCTTCTGCACTGCTTTCCAGGCTCTAGATCCCCACTGCTACAGACTCCAAAGGAGGCATTAATCAAAGCAGGAGTGTGTTGGAGTGATTTGTACCTCTGTGTCTTCCTGATGAGCTCATTGGGAATGGGCTAGTCTGGGACTTGTCAGGGGCTGCAGTGAAGGCGAAGTACAAGGACTTAAGCTGGAAAAGCATTGCAATGCTCTGGTTAAAGCTTCTGTAATGCTGTTTGCAGACAAGCCAAGATGCTGATGAGGATGGTTGGATGCTTCAAAGATGTCTGTATGTGCTGCAGGTCACTATGCCACAGAAAACTTGGCCTGAATTAATGCCTTGGGCCTCAGTGGGGTTGGGGGAGGCTCTGTGGGCAGTCCTGGTGGGCTTCCCTGAGGAGATGCAGGAGACCTGGAAAGGCAGACAACATGCAGTGGGTTGAAGGAGTAGTTGCATGTCTTGCAAATACGTACTTCAGTGGGAAAGTGGCTTGACTCTGGCCTTAGAACTTGTCTTTTGGGAGAGTCCACGCAGTTTTGTAACATCCCACCCTATTCCTGTTCCCAAACTGCTACAGCTTGGCAAAAAACACCTAAACCCAATCTCTAAGCACTGAATCCAAAGATGAATATTAGTGGTTGCTATTGTAAATGTTGGTTTCTGTCTTACTGGCTGGAGGACCTTCATCCTCCTCATCCGAGGGAGGTCAGATGCAAAGTGACTTCTGAGCTGATCCTCCTTAGATATGAGAGTGCAAGAGGTGATAGCTTGGATGCTCTCCATGTGCATGCCTGTTCTTCTATTCCAATACAGCTGCATTTATGGGCACAGTAATAAATGCCACTTATTTTGCAGGCTGCCTTTGTGGTGCTGAAGTTCAAAGTTCTTTTTGATGCAAAAATCTGAACTGACTCATGCCGTGATCAAGAGCTTGAACTTGATTTGTGTGCCTGCAGTGTAAGCAGAGAGCAGCACGGGCCCTTCTCCCTTGAGCAGGGATTGGCACCAAAAGCTGCCATCCAGGCTGTCTAGCTGCTTATTCAAACCAGCATCCTCTTGATCTTGGTGGGAGTGCTGAGAAGTGCTATAAGAGCCATGGTTTCTCTATATGAAAAACACCCAAGTAAGCTAACTTTAGAAATAACAATGCGCTGATTGTTTTCCAAAATACCTTTGGCTGTAACTTCTGATGGCTGACAGAACTGGTAGGGGGTTATTTAAATAAGAAAATTCTTTTTTTACCCTCAGTCTCATCTTTTAATTTATCAAGCTAATTAACTGATCTTACCCAGGGACACTTTGTTCCTATGCAATGCCCTCCCCCATCAGAGTCAAGGGAAGACATCTGCACACAAAGGGTATGTTATTCCCATCCTGTAAATGATATGCAAGTATGGTGGAGCTTTTTCATTCATTTGGCTTCGTTTTAATCTTTCTCTCTTCACCCTGAGCTCAGCCGAAGTACATCAGAGTTCTGCAGCTAATTAACACGATTACAGCTGTCTGCATCAGGTTGGGAGATTGAGTTAGAAGCTGTCAAGATCCCAATATACTGGAGTCTCATTACTGAGTCTCCAGTGCAGCCACATCTAATGAAATTCAAACAGATCAGGTTAAATTAGATTAGCTAATGGAATTCTCATCTTCTCAGTTTAATGTAATTCTGAACAGTGACTCTTTAGTTTACTTACAAAATAAATGTTTATTTGACTTGGACTTCACCTGACCCTGCAAGCCTGAACTCCTGGGACATCTGAGAAGTTAATGTCCAGGATCTGAACTTTATGGACTTGGTTTGTTGATGGTTTTGGGGGATCTGAAAGTAACTTGGTGTTCTGCACTGCTCTTTCTTGGTGTTTGTGGGGTGGCCCCAAGGGACTTGCATGGTCTGTGCCATACGTGACCACAGCTGGGATAAAAGTACAGAGCAACTGCCTATGCCACAGCTACTGTACCTCAGTGCAGAAGGAGAATGGCCAGAAGAAATAGTCTCTGCAACAGGCTTTGAAATACTTGTTTTGTGCTATTAGCAACTCAATCCCTTGTTCTGGTAGTGCAGAAAGAGGAAGGATGGAGCAGGCACCTGATAACTAATTCCAGTGATTATGCTGCTGGGTTGATGCTTTTGTTTCAAAGTAGATAATTTTCTGGAAATAGAGTAGTACTTGTTTCTTTGGCAGATTAGGGGGTAGAGGATATTGTGAAATATTCATTTTTATAGTAGCAGTGTCTTGCATAGTCCCTTAGCAATCCCCACCACAGGGAGCAAAACCAGCAGTGCCAAAGTGAGTTAGAACAGCCTTCAAGGCTTGATGGGGAGCTGCAAAGCTGTGCAGAAGTTGGCAAAACTCCTGAAGTGTCTTTGCGATGACCCTTTTTTGTAATCAGTAAAGTAACAGGCAAGACGTAATGTAAGGTCCCTGCCTGCCTGTCACTGGCTTGGTGTGAGAGCCTGTGCTGGTGAAGGTGCAGGTTGGGATGGCAGGGTACTGATGCCTGCTGGAGGCTGGCTGTGCTGAGTGAGGCTCCCTGGTGAGTGGCTGCTGCTAATCCTGGAGTGACGTGTTGTTGTTGGAGGGTCACTGTATCTGCTTGGTGAAAATGGCAAAAGCTGCTTCTCTGTTTACTTAAAGAGCAAAAAGTGTGAGCAGGAAAGGATTCATATCCTGGTACCTTCTTGCCAGCAAAGAGCCAGGGAGGCAGGCAACTGGCAGGGCAGTTGGATAAAGGGCAAAAAAAAAGATATTTGCTTTATTTTTCTGTCTCTGTGGAAGCTGCTTCAGTTTTTGAACTCTATCAGCATGGCACCTTTTACAAGTACTAGATTCACTTAATTTGTGGTGGTGGTGTGAGTGTGGTTACTTGATGTCACTGGCTGTGAGGGTTTTTGAGAGGCCATTAGGGTTGAGTGCTGTTCAGCTTGGATCCCCTTCATTTACCTTCTGAGCACCAGGCACTTTTCCTGACTGTGTGGTGTCTGCACTGTACTGTCAGGATCAGAGTCCCACTGTGATCAGATTTGATCAAGCATTTGATTCTCTTCCACATCTTCCAGTAAAGTGGGCAAGTTTTGGTTAGAGGAAAAATAGCTTTAGAGCTTTAAGCTTCTTGACCAGGCAGTATTTATTTGGTAGCATCTACAGATAAAAATGAAGTTCTCTGAGCAAAAGCAGGTGTCCTCAATCCAATTTCCTTTTGTAAGGCTCTCCTTGCTGTGACATCTTTGCTGTGTCCTCTGTGGGGTTTGTGGTTTGGCAGATAGACTGTCCCTGTGTGTGTCTGCCTGCCCACCCAGGCTCAAGTACCATATTTAAGGCATAATACATTTTTGGTGGTTATAGGGTGCTGCTGAGACTGGAAGCAGTTATTCACAGCAGCACTTCTCACTTCTTAATACACATTTCTTCTTAGCTGCAAATCCTATTGCCAGCACAATAATTGTTTTCATTGCTTCACTGGGAGTAGTGAGGTTAACTTCTTAAGCAGCAGCTAAAATAGACAAGAGCAAACAGCACAATAGCTTAATCCCCTGGAAATTACTCTTTTCAGTATAGAATTATACTTCTTTTTTATATTCTCTCACTCTTCTTTTAAAGGGCAGAATTACATTTTATTTACATCTGAGCCCAGGACCTGTCATTTGCGACTTCTAAGTGTAGAGTCACAGAATAATCCTCTAGAAATTCTTTTAGAAAGGGAATTTCTTGGCTAGAGGGTTGTGAGAGCTCAGCAATGGAGGTGGAGCAGTCCAAAGGCGTGGTCTCATCTTCCTTAAAGGTGTGGCCCATTGCAAATGAGATCCCTGAGTGGAGCAACAACTCTGTGGTCCCTCCTGCAGTGGAGCTGGGAGCAAGTTCAAGTTGTCATTGCAGAGATGAACAGCTTCCAATGTACATAAATATCCAACCCTTCTCTGTTGATTCTATCACTTTCCCTATAAACAGACACACAGTCATTTTCCAAGTGAGCCATCTGGGTTTGACAGATGTCTCTGGCTTTTTCTGGGCCCATTGTTAAATGGGGGAAAAAGGGAGGGAATATTCTGAATTGAAGGAAATAGCTTCTGATGGCAGTCTGCAATTTCATGGGCTGGAAGATGAACTGCCCTTCTTTCACTCAATTGCCATCAGCTCCATTGATTGTAATCTGCATTTGCAGCCTGGGAAACATCACTTCTTGTGGGAAGTGCTGGAATTATCACCTTTTGGGGAAGGAAGTTCAGGTGTACTTTTACCCTTGATGGAGAGCTAGTGGGCTTCCTGTACTGCTGAGATGTAACATTGGTTTCTGAAGCCATATGAGTGAGGTCTGCACAGCTCTCATCTGGTATTTATTTCCCATACATTGGATGCCATTTATTCATCCTGATCCCAAAGCTTTGCAGGCACTGCTATGAGGTAAAGGTCATCTCTTCTCAGCTTGAGAGCCATGTGTATTTGCACACTCTTAAAGCCTCTTTGAATCATGATATTTGCTTTCTAATGTGAAAAAATCCCCATGTCTGATTGTTTCTGACAAATTGTGAAGTTAGTAAAGTTGACATTATGGCTAAATACCAGTGTCAAATATCAACATTATGCTATCATTATTTTTCCTTGTTTTTGTTTCAGATTTGATGTAATTCACATGCTTTCATCTATAACAAAAGTGTTGCAGTGTGTGATTAATATGTATTTCTATATTATGTATTTTTGTATTATATAGTTCTGTTACCCCTTGAAGTTGGAATGTTCTGTTATCCCCTGCCCTTCTCCAGATGGTTTGTCCCCTCCCTTCTCATTGGTCCAACTCTCCTATAAGAGCCTGAAACAGGAAGTAGTCTTGGCTCTTCTTGGTTGGCTCCTCTAAGCTTAGGACCCTCTGGGAGGCATGTTGTTCCCAGGGTGAAATAAACTTAAAATATTCTAACCAGGAAGAGTCGCCTGTACCTTCTTTGTCCTCTGTTTACTGGCAAACCCTCAAGGGCTAGCAAAACAGACTTTGCTGCCCTTAAGCACTCCTGGGCTGGACCTCCCTGTGACAAGGGGGCTTCTGGCCTGGAAGTGCCCCCTCCTAACACGTGCTTTGGAGATCAAGCCTGGGCTGAAGAAGGAGCGGGGCTTGCGGAGGGAGCCACAATATGTCAGCTTTCTGAAAGTGAAGATATTAAAAATAGGAGGTGTGTATGATGTGCATTCTATGCTCTAAGGTCGTGCATCAGAAATGAATTTCAAAGAATATATTCAGATAAGAGGCTGTGTTCTTTCCTCCTAATATGTGTGGGGGTTTCAAGCTCTCACTTTGACACACACACATACAGGTTGTGCTCTGCTTCAAGTTTTCTGCCACCCTCAGTACTGCTGTTGGTGGTTGTGAGGCATCTGGCACAGAAGACTTGTTTGGAATTGCAGGTGTGCAGTCATGTGCTGCATGCGAATATGTAACATATCATAATGCTTCAGTGAGAGCCAAGTCAGAAGGGCACATTTAGGATAGCTTTGCTAAAAATGCAGATTTTGTTTGGGTTTAGAGTCTTTGTGATCATCTGAAAAGAGAAGCAGGGAGAGCGCCATAATTACTCCATATTGCATCTGTGGCAGCATACCATGGGGGAAACTGTCACAGATGGAAATTTGGTAAAGAAACCTGTCAATACTGTAAACCTAATTTCCTCCTCTGCATTATCTTCCCCAAGGGAAGCAATAGAGGGCAATACTCCATAACCCTTGTGCTGGTTGACTGTACCAACTTCCCCAGACCAGCAATTACCAAATTACAGTGTACAGACCATCAGTGGTTAAGAAGGTTATGGAAAAGAATCCATTTGACAATACTGCTGCTGTTAGATTTTCACTCATGAGCGGAAAAAATGAGATGCTCCTTGAGAAACGTGTGGTTGGACATGGGAAATGTCTTAGCAGCTCTTTGGTGGTGCAGGCATTTTGGAAGCTCTCCATTGTCTTAGAGGGTGATATCTGCTGAGATCTCATGTGGTCTTTGGCAACAGCACAGCCCACGCTCGGAGCCCCCTCTGCAGGCCTTGGGTTTGGGTTGCTCTTTGAGAGACATAAAAATGACACAGCTCGTGGGGTTCAACTCTGAACTCTGAATGCTTGTCTGCCTTTTGGAAGATGTATGTGAAGTCTTTGATACATAGGTTTATCTAAGGACTGCAGCTGCACTCCCAGATCTGAGCCATCAAACCACCCGTTCTGTCCTGTGTTGATGCTATAGAAGTGTGTTTTCACTTTGTCAGCTTTTAGATGTGTTTTTAACACAAAGGTGCCTGCCTTGCATTGTAAAAAATCTGAAAAGATTTTGTCCTTACTCTGTATCAAGCAGTTCAATGTTCTCTTGCAAGTAGTTTTGAAATGGAGCTTAGGTTCATGCTTTTATTAGACTCTAGGGAAAAATGGTAACTTCTGCAGAAGGATTTGACTGTACAATAATTTTAAGTGATACATGGGCAAGAAGGAAAACAAACAGAATAAGTGGTCAGCATTTTGTATCAATAGAAGTTTTCTCATGTGAAAAAAGAAGTCTGTTCAAGCATGATTTGCATTTAAATAAGGTGGAATTTGGGGTATACACAGAGCTTCAAGTGCCTTTTCCCATCCATTGCCATTTCTGTGGTGTGTGGCATCCACGAGCCTTTTCTGTAGAAGCAGCAGAAACATCAATTCATTGTGTGTGACCACCCTGGTGAGCTACCACAGCTCTGTTAGGTGTGGGAAAGCTCTGGCTTTTCCCTTCCTTTCCCTGCTGGATTCTGTTCTGGAGCTGGGCTATCAGCACTGGGCTCTTCCTGTGGCTTCCTTTCTCTTCTCTTACAGTCTCTTCTCTCTCCAGCCCCACTTCTGTACTTTTCTTTTTACATGCTCCCTGATGGCATAGGAATGATCCTGAACTGCTTTGTCCTACCAAGGGCTGGAGCTCAGCCTGGGACACTTGCAGAACTGGCAGTCCTCTTTCAAGAGCTGAGTCCAAAACAGGTTTCAGGGATGTACTGATCTACATGTGGTCTTGGATTGAGGTGAAACAGGCAAAACTACTGGGAAATATCAAATGTTTTGGACTCAAAGCTTTAGTACCCAAACTGGAAGGCATAGTCTGTAATGCCAAATAGTGTAAGAGGTATCTGCTGCTTGACGCTTTTATTTTGCCCATCAAGGTCACTTTGCTGGAGGTACCTGAAAGCACGACCTTTGCTGGCTGTGCTGAAGAAGTAAATGTTAACATGAAGTTTGGGATTTCCAGTGGACTCCATGGAAATTACATACTTAAATCACTGTAAATGGTGGCATTTAGTTCCCTTGGGATACTTGGAAGGCCCTAGTCTGCAAATGCAAATCGATTACAGCTTTGTGAAGAGAAGTATGATAAAGGGGTTTGAAAAGATCAGGGAGAGATGGAGAGGTAGTGTGAGGCCTCTGCAGAAAGGGATCTGTGTATTTAGGAGCTCAAATGCTGTCTGAATCAGCAACTGGATGAATTAGATTTGTTTCAGGGGTCAGTGCCCAAATAAATATTTGCAATAAGACATTCACCAGCCTTTATTAAACCTACACTGAGGCCAGCCTGTACTCTCTGAGGTAGTGAAGGAAAGACTGAAGATAAAAGGTTTGCATTAATATTGATAGTTATGTTTGGGTAAAGGTTTTTTTGGTGTTACATAAAGGGAAGACAGGTCCAAGAGGTATTTGTGAGATGACAAAAGAGGCACTTGGGACATAATTTTTCCTTTTGCATGAATTTCTAAAACACCTGAAGCTAGAAAAGCTTTGCCCTCAATAGTGTCCCATGAAACTCAGAATTTGCTTTTAAGTGAAAAGACAGCTGCAAACACACACAGGGCAAAATGCTGCTTTGAAGGAGTTAAGAAGCATGTGGAGCCAAGGGCTCTGATAAAGCCTGCTTGGATTTTTCAAAGACATTTATCAAGATTCCTCACAGATGATGTTTAAGGAAATGAAGCAGGTGTGGAAAAAGAGGAGGAGGGTCTCTACTTAGAAAAACAGTTGGTTGAAAGAAGATGAACACAGTGGAAGTAAATAATGAGTTTTCCTGGTGGAGGGAAGTCACCAGTAGAATACTGCAAGGTCTCATGCTGAGGCCTTGTGTCTTTGAAATATGAGTTGGACTTGAAAAAGAAACAAAGAAGAAAATAAGTTTTGGCAGCATAGGAAACTATTTGGGGTAGTAAGGACAGGCAAAGTGCGAAGATGTGCAGAAGGATGTTCTGAAACAGTGATGGGATGCTAAAATAACATGAATTTCAGGGTAGGAATATGCAAAGTGGTGCATAAGTGATTCTGTATGTACACAAGTTGATGAGCTGTGAGACACCAGCAGGCTCTGGGGGCTTGAGGTTCTGGGTTATAATGTAGAGCTCTGTGGTGGTATTGGCTCAGTGCTCAGCAGTGATCAAAAACAAACTGAACAATAGAAGTTATTAGTAAAGGCAGTGGGAAGAAAACATGATGCAGCTCTATATGCTTGTGGTTGCACTGCCTCTTGCTCTCATCTCCTGGCTCTGGAATAAACCAGGAGAGCTAGAAAGCCTTGGAGCAGGGTTAAATCAGAGATACAAGGTAGGTTTTGTACCAGGAGTTTAAGACAACCAGCATTCCTTAGACTGAGAGATGGCTAATGTGAAATACAGCAGCAGTTTGTAAAAACCTTTGGAGATGGTGATGATAAATTGGAAGTGATTTCTGGTGATCCACCTCCATCCTTTTGCTGTGAGCACCAGGTGAAGGGTGAGACTGCAAGTGTTGCTTGCAAGGAGGAGTGTAGACTAGGATGTGTAGTTGTAGCAATGCATGTGAAATAAAGTGCTAATCATGGGTGCTGTGGCCTTTTTGTAAATGTCTAGGAAGCCTTTAATGAAAGGTTAATTGGGTGGTGCATCGACAGAGAGGTGTCCAGGGAGAGGAAAGGATGAGTGCGTGACTGGAGACAAATTGATTTTATTTCCATGTACCACGGTAGGGTGGTAATTCATGCTGTTCCCTGGCTGATGTGTTCTGTAATTGCAATGCTGCTGTTCGGTCCATGAACGTCCTGCTGTCCTGGTATAGGTGCCCTATGGCAACACATGCCATTCCTTTGGCTTGGTTTGAGACTGGGACCTCAGCCCAATGGAGTACCTAGGTGTTGGGAGAAGCATTCCCTAGGAGATCTGGGTATCTCACAGACCTTCCTTGTTGTGGGAGCATGTGTAATGCTGAGCTCTGTCCCCATTAACCTTGTTAAGACCTGTTCAAAGTGGGGCTGGGAAGCAGTGGACTGCACTGGCTTTGCTTCTCGTCACCACCTGTGTCATGGCATGCTGACACTGAAGAAGTAAAGCAGATGAGATACTATGCTTGGAAATGTATCTGGGTTTTATCTCTGTTAATAAAAAGATAAAGCTCCAGAAGGGCGAACAATTTTCAAGTTGGTTTTCAAACTGGATGAACATCTTGAAGATCTTAGTGGTCTCATCAAGCTGGGATCTTTTTCCCTTGCTCAGGGCAAGTGAATGAAGTCAGAATTGAGTGTTTCTGGGATCTGAGTGCCTGCCACCAATAGGGCTGCAGACCATGTCAGGCATTTCTTTTGAACTGTCTTTTATTTCTAGTATAATTGGCTGCATTTCATTAATTTTCCCTGAGGTTGCTACTGTAGTTTGTGTTATTAGGGTACATTCTGTGCACGCTATTTTATCTGCTGCTCGGTCTCTGACCTCCCAACCCCCTCAGATTATGTGGACATCTCACTTTCACCTGATTGTGTAATAATTCATGTGACCATATGCTGTCCTGTCTCTTGGTGCCATGGAATATCTATGGGTTGGCTCCCGGCCCTCTTACTGGAGGGCTGGCCTTGCCATGCAGGGCACACACTGTGGGGCCATGGCCAATGTGATGCTCTTTGTTTGGTGCCACAGGAGCACCAAATGTCTCTGCCGTGGACTGGGGTTTTGTCAGTCAGGATCAAGTGGAGTTGGGTTGGGTCAAAACCAGCCAGATAGGTGCCAAGTCTTATTAGAAAATCCTGCCTGGTGTTTAATTGGCATTTGGGCACAGTAGAGATATCTGCATTGATTCTTGCACGGACAGCTAAGGACATATGACTGCCCTGAAAATAAATCAGTATTTCCATGAGCAGAGTTGATGGTCTGCTCACGTAAATATTAGATTGAATTGATGTTCAGCGCATCTGTCTTTTTTCAAGGCTAAGACTAGAACTGCCTTCCCATTAGGCTTAAACTCTTTAAACTTACTCCTTACTGCTGTTAACTTCCTCATCCCCCAGAATTATTTTGATGTGGGAAGGAGAGGGCAAGAGGACTTGAACAGCGCTTTTGTGACACTTTGTCAGAACATCAGGCCTTTTTTAGATCCTAAATTGCTTTTATACTCATGACCCCTATTCAGACATGAATCTACCACTGTTAGTTGACTGTCTGCCTCCATTTTTCTGGCCTTGAAATTTTGGATAATCTTAAATACCAGTGTTCATTAGAAATGCACAAGCTACTACTTATTCTTTCTCATGTATTAGTTCCTGTCAGGTCCTGCTCTTAGCTTGATCCAGCAAGAAGATCTTTCCAAGGAGTAGTTGGGGTAGCTGGCTGGGAGTATCATGGTTATAATACTCTCAAAGTTGCCTTCTGCTTTCTGAGAACTACACTATAAGTTTCTTTGTCAGGTCAGATTTGTAAAATGACAAATATCTCCTTTTAATTCTTCAAAGGCTTGTCTGCTGTTGGCTTTTTCTGAACAGTTCTAGTGAAAGAAACATGTAATGAGGAAAATAAGCTCATAATTGCAGGCTGAAAAAATTCTCTGTAAATCTGAGAATTAATAAATCCAGGATGAAGGAGGTAAGGCAAATAAGATTTGTGATATCTTATATATCAGTGGTGATGTGTATAGAATACTGCAAAAGAAGACATTTAACAATACGCTTTTATGTGCTTGATAGGGCATCTGCACCAGCAAAGTCATGTTCTCTCTTCTGTGCTGCTGTGTGTGCACCAGTGTTTCCTAAATCAAAACCTACATATATTAGAAAAGGTCACAAATGTCCTGGATTTTCCTAAGGTCTCTGCTTTGAAGGAAAAGCCCCAGAAAATTGCATGACATCTGAAATTGTGCCTTCTTTTTCAGAATGCTCCACTAATTCCCTGATGAACAGCTAAAGTGAAGTACCTCCTGGTGCAGGCAGGTGAAAGTGAGCAGGATGAACCCTGATGAATGTTTCTGAGGAGGTTTGAGCCACCTTGTTCCTGTGGAGGTCCACATGCTCTGTCCCCTCCCAAGGCTCCTGGATTGCAGGGTGAAGGGGCTCCCCTGGCATTCCTGCAGCTCTGAGTGCATGGGTGGGACTGTGCTCTCGTGCAGGCTGCAGTGGCCCCCTCTGTGTTTCTCACTATTGACACCAGCACAGTCTCCTGAGCTGGCACTATTAGCATGTGTGTTTTCCCCTCACGCTGTGCAAGAATAATTATCCTCTCTCAGCGGTGTGAGTGTTTCTGTTCCCTCTGATTTATGGAGGCAAAGAACTCATTTGAGTGGATGAGTCAGAAGTAATTGAGCTCCAGGGGGCTGTATTTCATGGCTTTTCCTCTCCTTAGTTTTTGCCCTGTACTGTGCCTCACGGTTACCAGTGCTTTGGCCTTCCAGAGAACCCTCATTAAAACTTAGAAGTGAGCTCAGGTCTTGATTTACATTTAGAAACCAACCCGATTCTATAAATCAAGAATTTGAGATGGCGATAATCTTTTAAGCTTGGTAATATTATTGTAAATATAATATGCTTCATAGTTGGCTATTCCCAAACACTTGGCGCCTTGTACAAAATGCAGGGTGGGTGCAGGAGCTGCTCTGCAGGTACATTCACATGCAGCTGCTTCTGAGAGGGGAGGTTGGCAGCTGTTGAGTTGCAGGGAGCAGTGCTGGGTTTAGGTGTAGAGCATCAATTCAAGAGGATTGCTTGGTATAACTGAAGCTCCTGGAAAGATACAGAGACATTTAGAGTCCAGGGAAGGCTTTAGGGAGGGGTTTGTTGTGCATGTCAGTTCATGTGTGAATATGCTGTTATTGCTTGAGTGAGTCATGCAGACAGACCCCAGGTGAGCAGGGGATTGATGGCATGGGCTGGGGCAGAGGTGGGATACAGAACTATCGTTTGCTGAACTGATGTGAGCAATAGATGAGCTGCAAATATATTTTGTACCTTGCTGGCAGAGGTCTGTGGGGTCGATCTACCTCAACATGATGTTTTGAGAAGGCTTTTGAGTCCCATGGTAGGTAAGCACCAGAGCAACGTGAAAGACCTGTGGCAGGGTGAGCTGCTAGCTGACTGGCTGGCAGCAAGGAAAGGAGTTTTTACTCCCTTGTTGAAATAATTCCAGTTCTGTTGTGTTGATGAGCAAGACTCTGGTGCTCACAGGGTCCTCAATCTCACAGGCAGGTTTGGAGTTGCATAATTTCTCCTAGTTCTCTAAAAGGGCATAGGAGAAAATAAGTGGCAACCAGCTAATCTGGACTCTTTGGGCAGTGTAATTCAAGTTGGCATGTCTGCCTCTTTTGCAGGTTTGGTTTCTCCTTGTGTAAGTATTTCTAGTTTTAGTTCAAAACTTTTCCTGCTGAAGCTCCCTAGTGGTAGGAGATAGTGAGATGGCTCATGAGGTGCCCTGTTCCCCTGCAGTGTTGCACAACTCCTTTGCCAGTAGCTGAAACAGCTGCTGGCTTCTCCCAACTTGGGACTGACTGATAAACTTGTGTGATAAACTGCAGTGATGGACAACTCTGCTCTTGCATTTCCATTTCTATTTATAGTTTAATTTAGTTCTCCTTCTGTTGAGTGCTTCCTGAGAACACTTCAGTGGCTTTTTCCTTCAAGTGTAGCAAAACTAAACAAAAGCCTGATGTTTCTTTGTTGAACTGAATAACTCACTGTTATGATGGATTATAAACCAGTTTCACCATTATCAATCTGAACAGTGATGTACATCATTAAAAACAAAGCAGGCAAACTGAGTCCTCTGTGGATCTGATTGCTTTGAACAGCAGATGATCTCTGGGGAACTCAGAGTGGGAGTTCTGCTTCAAAGTGCCCTCGGAACTAGGAAGCTGAATGCATTGCAAGAAGTAATAATGAAAACTAAGGTGATGGATCAACAGTTCATTGATTTATATATGCCTTTGATGGGTAGAATTGTCTGTTGCAAATGGGCTTTGGGAGCTTTTAGTCAGTAATCTCTTGGTTGCTCCCCACTGCTTATTTCTGCTAGACAGACTGCACTGTCTCAGAATTAATACCATTAGTTAATTACAGTCTTATTTTCTCTTTGGCTTCTTTTGTCTGTGGATCCAAACTGAATGGTGGCATGGATGGCATGGAATCTGTGGGGTTTTTTTTCCTGTGCTGTGGTCAACTCATATTTGGGGTGTAGATGCTTGTGGGCATTAAACTGAAAACACCAGTGTTGTGGACTGTTAAGCTGTATTTTTCTCAGGTGCATCCACTTACACTGTCTGCAAGGAGAGTTTTAGGAAACAATTGAAAACCTGATGCAAATCTGGTTAGATCTAATACCTAAGAAACATACAAACCAGCACTTGTGGAAAGTTTTCTGGTGAAGTTGCCAGCCTTGCTCAGATTCACTTAGCAAAGTGAACTTTCCTAGAAAGGTGCTCAAAGTTTGCCATATACACATGTTCTGTCTCTGATGTGCTATCCCAGAGGTTAATGCACCAAGGTGCAAAGCCATTCTTTGAAGGTGGAGGGAAGGTGGTGCCTGGTGCTTTTCCCCCAGAGCAGTCAAAAGATTCTGTCTACCTACCTGGTGGCCTCCATCAGTGTCCAGTCTGACCCTTAAAATCATGGCATGTCCTGCCATATACAGCTTTCATGGATGGAAGGAGTTGTTTCTCTGTTGCAGATAAAGGCTGGTAGTGACTTACTTCCAGTCATGTTAATGTAGGGAAGAATTGAGACCCAAATTCTCTGACCGTTGGGCTATCCTTCATCTCTGAGCTGAATTTGCTGCATGGATAGTTTTTTTCTGAAGAATTTCCTCCCCCACAGATGGAAATACACTTCCATTTCTGTTGCTTTGCAGCTGTGGTATGCTGAAGGCGCCAGGATCATAGAATATCTCAAATTGGAAGGGACCCATAAGGATCATCAAGTCCAACTCTGCTCCTCACATCCAACAATCACTGTGTTAATCAGAGCGTATTTTGTACTTTGCTGCTTTGAACACAAATATCCCAAAGTGGCCTGAAGATGCATGGTTGAGTAGTCATGTGAAACTCCAGCCTTCCAACAAATCCAAAATACAGGTGGCTGCTAAAAATGATGTTGCCTGGAAAAGTCTTGAGCCCACTTGATTTACTGAAGGCAGTTACAGCTATCAGGCATCTCTGTGGCTTTGAAGGGACTTTGAAGGTTACTAGTAGATTGTAATAAGAAACCAATTTCTTGCTTCCAGGATGGTGAGGTTGGTCCCAAGCTACCAGTAAATCATGTTGGTGGAGTAGAGGAGGTGCAGAAGGTGTGGAAAATGTTTTTGCTGTGTCCCAGCCTGGAAGGCAGTGTTGTAATTCAGATGGCAGAGTGCAAGATACCAGGTTGCTTTGAATGTGTTGCAATCCTGTGGTGTCGAGAGTCTGATGTGCCCCCAGGGGCTTAGCAATGAACAGCGTCATCTCCATACCAGACTTTAGAATTGGATGGTGTGCAGAAGCCTCTGTCCCACAAATCTACAGAGACAGGCTGGGTTCTTCAAGTAAATGGATTGCTTGCAGCTTTCACTGAAAGCCTCGTGCTGTTTTGATGGCACTGCTGGATAGAAGTGTTGTCATTGCCGTCGGCACTGCCTCGTTAATACTGCATCGCTCCCCTGTGGCGGGGATTTGAGGATGATTTAAGTGTCTTTGTATTGTCTGCTTGGGGGAGGTGTGAGAATTGCAAGGGATGCCGCGTAAGACTGGGACTGGTGCAGGACAGGCCTGGGTGGTACGTTGGGGGCTTGCAGAGGGTGGGCGTGGGTGTTGAGGGACAGGCAGCGTGACCAGGGACAATCAAGGGCTGCAGGCAGGACAGGCAGCTTCCTTGCCTCTGATATGGGTTGCTCTGAGAGATGCTGCTGGACCGTGGAAACACCTTAGTGGAAGGCAGTGTTTTTTGTTGACACTGAGTGGAGTCTGTCTTGTCCAAATTTGTGTGTTTGCATGGACATCAGAGACCTGGGGGTCTTTCCAATGTCACACTATAGAGCTCCAGATTCCTTTGTCCCAAGGTAGGCATGAAAGGAGAAAGGTGTAGGGGTCTCCCTTTAGCCCATGGAGGAGAAGTACATGGGAACACCCCTCTTCCTGTCAGTGAGGACCATGGAGCCCTGTTGCTTTCTTAGCAGTGGAGGGGTATGCTTGTGCTTTTCCAGGAGCTGCTGTTAGCACAGTGCAAAAATCCCTTGTGCTTGTTGAACCACGGTGGCTGTGAGGAATCTGATGTTTTGTTAAGCTCATCTCTGACTTGTCTTAGATCTCCTTGATTCCTCGTTCCATTGCCAATCTACTGTGTTATGCCTTTGCCTCTGGTTTTCCTGTAAAAAGGTGCTGATGCTGCTTGCTATGGCAGTGAGATGCTATCAAGAGCTGGTCCTTAAGTGAGGTGGGTCCTAAAGAAAACGAACTCTGCTCTTTGCAATCCCTTATGGGAGTAATTTTCTCTATGAAAAAGTCTCTTCTGAAATGCGAATGTCCTATCACTGAGTGCATCGAAGAACATCTGGGGGCACATGAAAGCAGCACAGCATTTTTTAAAATCCCTGCATTGCTATAGTAGAGCAAAAGGTCTTTTTAATTTGATTTAAGGTCCTTTTGCTGATAAAGATACAGACTATGGATGCAAATATTCTTTCAGCTGATGACATCTGGAGATGAAGGTGTTTCTTCTAGATTTTACCTGGCGTGCGTGATGTTGTGTGTTTTTGATTTGTTAGGCTAAGTAATAGCAAAATAGCTTTGTTCTGGGCAAGGGTTTGATGTGGTGCCACCACATATGTGATTACACTTCTTTCTTCTTCCTTCCCTGCCATCCTACATCATCCTTTCTCTCTCAGTATTCAACGTGCAAAATGAATTTAAACAGGCGAATGGGCAGCTGCTAAACCTGGGAGGCTCCAAATGTTCTCCCTCAGGGAAGAACCTGAAAGAAGCAGTTGGAGTTTTGTTTGTCCCAGAATTTTAGGTGGAAAAAGGATGCAAGATAGTTGTTACAGCTGTGGCTATATATATAATCTCTGTGGTTTATATATTTATTTTGATATCTTATATCAGGAATACTGGAATTATTTTTTCCCCCCGTGTTTTGAAAACAGAATCTTTATTGGTGGGAGAAATAGGCTTTGGACTGTATTCCAGTACAAAATTAAATTGGGAGCCTTCACAGTATGTCAGGACTTGAACTGCTAAGACAGGAGACAGGTGCTTCCCTCTGGGAAAGGGCATTCATGGGGGGCACGGAGCTGGGTTGGAGTGTCCCTTCTGCTGGTTCTCTCCTGCCAGCTCCAGGCCAGGCACGGAGAGGACCTGACCCTGCTTATGCCCCATCTTCAGAAAATGTCTGATTTGTTGAGTTGCAGAGGTGCTCAATTATTTAGTGATTGCCTTTTGACCTGGGAAAATGTTCTGCAAACATATCAAACCCCATCAGCGTGATGTGAATCAGCAGCTCTGTGGGAGATCGCTGGGTGTTGTTCTGCAGCCGCGCTTTGCTGTGCGGGGTTGTGGATGGCGAATTTAATGAGTCCAGCCCTGAACGAGAGGAGTGTTTCTTGCAGTTGACAGGGGCCCCCAGGGCTGACCTCACTGGCCACCCCCCCTTATCCTGGCTCAGCCTGTGTCCTCCACCAGCCTTGAAAGGGTTGGATTCTCCTGAGGCTGCTTGTGTCCTCAGGGAGCCACCCACTCATCCTCCCGGCTTACTTTCCTGCTGACCGTACCCGTTCAGAGCAGCTTTTATGGGGGTGTCTGTGTCTGTCCCCTGACACTGCTTCAAGCAGCATTGCTTTGGGTTTAGTTCTTCAGCAGAGCTGGTGTTTGCTGGGAAGGGTTACCTGTGGCTGCTTCCAGCCTGCTATCTGTGCCCTTTTTATTATTCTGACTGAAATTAAAAAATACATGAAAAAATACGTTACCTTAATTGCTATTAGAATATATTTGCTTTTCTCTTAGGAATGGAAAGAAGCAATGAAAATGTAATCTATAATTTTTCCATGGTTTTTACTATCTGAGACCTACAATAGTTGTGCAGACCACTCCCCCTTCAAGCTCAGTCCAGCTTTTTCCGATTGTATCTAATGAGATTTCTGGCCCCCTTTTCCTCCCCTCTGGTCAGTGTTTAGCCTTGTCTTTATACTCCAAACCAACGACTGTTCTGGGGTAGATCATGGGGTAGATATTATAGACCAGCACTGTACATGGACTATTGAGTGTTTCATAGATATGTTGGGAAACCCACATTTCCTGTCTTGTCCTCTATCCCCTTCACTAATTATTTATCAGCCCTATCACAGCAGTGTTTGGAAGCCTCTGATCAGGTTTCCACTGTGCTGAGCATGGTTTAGAGAATTCCTTTGGGATGTGAAATCAGGAGTATGAGGGAGAAGGTGGCTGTGGCTGCAGATGAGAAGGGTCAGAAAGATGAAGTACAAGATATCAGAATAAGAAGCTGCTAGACACAGCATGTTTCTGGTGGCATCAGCTTTTTTTTTTGTCATGTTTGTGATAAAGATCTTTTGCTAAATGGATCACTAAAGAGAGAGTCCCAGAGTTTAATCTGATGCTGCATCCCCCGATTACCTAGACTTGCACTTGCAGGGATTTATTTGCAGACAAGTGTGTTCGTGGCAGTGTGCACAACCTCTGTGGCCATGTGGGTACCTTATCTCTGCAAACCTGTGCTGCAGGCTACAGGTGGTGTGTCAGGATGGCTGTCTTGCTGGTATCTACATGTTTGGAAGAACTGGTGCAGAGGGAAAAGGAAAATGCTTTGCTTGAATTTACATCTTGGTATCTACAGCACTTAATTTTATTTTTTGCATTGTCAATTAAGTGTTGTTTTCTTGTATTGCCATAACTCCCTCTGCTGGCTAATTTGACAGTTTAACTACCTGTTTTGATTGATTTTTACATATAGATGCAGCATAATTGTGTCTCAGAGACTGCCTTGGATGGAGAAAGTGAGGAGTTTGTGCCCTGTTGGGGTGATGTATTTGCTGCCCGTTCTTGCTGTGCAGGCTTGCCTCTCCCTGTGGCTGAGCAAACCCATTCCTCTGATCACTTGTCCTCTGCCTCACAGCTACCGAGTGCATCTGTAGCAGTTCAAATCCCTGCAAGAAGGGTTTGAATCTCTGCTGTGCTGCTGGGCTGCAGCTGATAGATCTGTGTCCAGAAATGCCAGCTGAGGCCATGCCTGGGAGCGTGTTGTTCCCTCCTCCACTACTGTAAAAGGAGATCCCAGGTACAATGGGAGCACTGTGCCACGGAGATTCCCAGGAGTTCTCTGACACAGCTAGCTGTTATTGATGCTGTGCTGAAGCTGAGACAGGCAGCTGTTCTGGGCAGAAATCTCTCAGCTGGAAGACTCGGAGGTAGCTCAGAATTTTGGTCTCTGCACTGCTGGTTTTCAGCTGTGTGTCCTGTGCTGGAAGCATCACCTGCCTTGGTGGGCACTGCTGCTCCCTGCTGAGATGGACACTGCTACCTCCTGGCTCCCTACCCCACTTGTCCATGGGGTAGCAGTTTGTTTTTTTCAATAACTGCTTATGGCCCCAAGCACAAGGCATTTTAACACACTGGCTCTTCTGTGCTGCTTTGACATAAAAATGTCATACAGAAACCACAGAATTGCTTGATGAATATTAGCTCAACTACAGAGTAAGAACTATGTTCCTGCAAAGGTGTCAGTTACTTTTATATTTTTATATATATATGGACGTCTTTGCAGGAATTTTGGAGAAAAACTAATAAAGAAAATATTCCCCTTTCCCTAGCATAACAGAAAAGAGAGATACTATCTCTTTGTTCTCTGGATATTGTTCCTGGCTGCTTTGTATTGAGTTTAATTAAATTCTGGACATCTAATACTTAAAGGTGATGGCTTGTATTTAAAACTACACGCTAGCTAGAAGAATTGTGGGGAGAGTGATGAAGTGCTCAGGAGTCTTTGGAGCAGAGCAGTCTTCTCCCTATTTGGCTCCTATGGGCTCACCTTGATTTAGTGCAGAAATGCTAGAGGTGACAGGTCCCTAACTTATGTCTGGGAAGCTGACACCTGGGTTGCTTGGATCAGATTTAAGGTTGAACCCATATCCTAATGTATTTTTCCTGTTTCAAAATGGAATTTGAGGTTTGCTCCTCTTTCCTTCTGTTTTTCTTTGTGCTCAGATAACTGCTGAACTTGGCAAACTTGGGTGTATGTCAAGTTGATAGAAGAGAATCAGGAAAAACAAATCAGCCTCTTTGGCACTGGCTGAGTTACCCCAGGTTGTGGGGAGAGCAGGGGTGAATCTTGCTGGGAAGGTTGTGTCAGTTTATGGAGACCAGGGAAACCAGCAATCAGCTGGATTGGGGGAGATGAAATGCTGCAGTAGAAGCCAAGCTGTGGTGCCTCTGAGCACCCCTCCTTGGGGGGTTACAGCTGCAGACAGACTGGGGGCTTGGGTGTGGAGCTGAGTGCTGGAGGTGCTGCAGACCCAGCCAGGGCACTCGTGTCCCCTTGTGCTCAAGGAATTGTCAGCGTGGATGCCAAAAGCAGGAATATTCATTGTGACCTGAGTGTGCTTCTGTCAGTGGTAGGAAATCAGTGGGCTCCTCGCCTCCTCCTTGCCAGCTATGCATCCCATGTGCCCAGCTGTGCCTGCCTGTTGTGACTCTGGGGAAACTAGTGATGGAAGAGCTGCATCTCCTTTGTAGAGAGCAGGTAAATGCCCCAGTACAGTGCTTGGAGACTTACCCAGAGCATTTTGACACATCTCAAAGGCTGGTGGTTGAGAACTGGGCCTGGGGGATCTGCTTGCATTGCATTTTCAGTGATTTGTTGGGACTTGAAAAAAAAATCAAAGCTGCAGAACTAGAGAATGTATTACAGTAATTAGCTGTGGGCTGAAGAAAGTGAGGGACATCCTGGACACAGAGGAAATTAAATGGAAAGTGATATTGACCTTATGTAGGATGGAATTGCAAAGAGCTCTGTTTGCAGGGTGGAAATTAATTATTGGATTTTGTCTAAAGCTGAGCTTATGTAAGAGGCATGTCTGTCTTCCAAAGTTTGCCACCTCAACCGTTTGTGTCTCTGCTCATTAAAAGGTACAGGTGACTTGCCCATTGACAGCCCCGTCTGTGGGGCTGGCTTGCTAAGGCTACCTGTGTTTTCATTCAGGGATGTTTTAGTGTCAGATAAAACTTTAGTTGACTGAGGGCACATCAAATCTGTCTGCCTGTCACTCAAAATGCAAACCCCTGCAAGCCCTCCATGTGAACAAGGGTATGGTGTGTCCCAGCAGAAGGAGGGTGAGGAGGCTGTTGAGCTGACTGAGATCTCCCAGTTCCTCCAGGACTCTGGGATTGCCTCTGCCCTTTGCTGGCAGACAAGGAAAGCAGTTGCTTTGGCGAGTGCTGCCTACCCTTTGGCTTCTCTGATGCTGGTGGCCTTGGGCATGTCCCAGGTGGGACATCCCAGTGGCAGGAAACAGGGTTTTTGTTTGTGTTAGTTGACACTGCACTGGTGACTATTCATCTGCAAGAGAGATTCAGAAGTAAAGGATTTGGACTCTTACAGTAGGGTTATTATTACTTGCTGTGTATTTTTGTGGGTATCCCACAGGAGGCTGGATTGTAGACCAAGACTGGTAGGCACTTGTCAGACACAGAACAGTGTTTAATTGATTGTTCTGCCAGAACCTTGACAGTTGTGCTTTTTCCTTTTTCGTTTTCCCACATGCAGAGACCAGCTCCAATATTTTTCTCTGTATGTTGACCTTTGTTTGAAATGAAAGCAAAAGAAAATTGTAGAAATCCCTACTGAAAGCCAGGAACTGGTAGTCTTTAATGTACTGCATGGCTTGTATCTCATGGAAAGGCCATTTGTCTCATTAAAATGTTTTCATCAAAATTCTTTTTCTATGAGAAATGGTTTTTCAAAGGAAGCAAAACATTACTGAGAATTCTTGCTATTTCAGTTTTCATATTTTACTGAAAGACATATTTGTTACTTATTCCTGTTTTCAGGAAATCTGTGGAAAATGTCAAACATTCTAGGCTTTGATTTTGTAGTAGAATGTCCTTCCTGGCCTATCCTGTTCCTTATCAGTGCACAGAAGAACTTGCTCTGTATATGACTTAGCAGAAATAATTAAAAAAAATGGTTTTTTGTAGGCAACTCTGCTGACAAGCAAAACAAGAGAAGAGGAAGGAAGTGAAGCCTGACCTCAGTGCAGTGTAGAGCAGTGCAGGTCCTACCTGTGAGGTTGCTTTACCCTTGGAAAAAGAAGACAGGAGAGGAGAAACCTAGAGCTGCCTGAAGCACTGCAAGAACGTATTTAAGTGGAAATAATAATGATGCAATTATTTTTCCCATAAAAACAGTGTTTAGTTGAAGATTTAATCCTTCCAAAGAGAAAACAATAATGACTAAAAAAACCTATAAAAAAATCTTTATTACAAAATTACCTTGGGGGTAATGCAGTTAATGGTGGGAGATTCTTTTAGTGCTGCTGTTCTTATGGAAGCTTGCTGTGTTTTATTTTTAATGATGAGAATATTCAAAATATATCAATAACAAAGACCATATTCTCCCAAAACAGTGTCTTCCATTGGATGTGTGTATTTTTATTGCTGAGAAGGAAGATGGCTTGCATCTGTTACACTGTGCATGATACTGCTAGATCCTTGATCTCCTCGTAGTATTTAGATTTTTTGGTTTTGTGTCTCTATACTATTGATGCAAATATATTTTTATATCTGTCTGTACTCAAAGAAAGGATTGAGATGTCCTACCTGGTATGTTTCGATATCTTTTTACCTTTCCTGGAGCAACCCTGCTGCAATCTTTGTTGTGGCTGAAGGAGTGGAACAGGGCTATATTCTACCTTTTTGGGGGCTGTTATGCTTAGAGTTCCTGAGATTTATTTCCAGGTATAATTAAATGGGCAGCTGAAACTGCTGCAGTTCACTTGCTTGGTGCCTCTGACCCCTTGTGTTGGTTATCTCTGTACAACTCCTGGCCTTGTCACGGGGAGAAGTTAAGCAATAGGACCAGGATGTCAGTACCTACACAAAGGGTTGTCTTCTGTAAGATTGCCAAGTGGTCAGAGGAGAGAGTCACGTCGCTTATTTAACCTTGCACTGGATAGAGCAAAGATGGAAAAGACCTCAAACAAGCTGTTGGAGCCAGTGGCCAGATCATGAACTAAAATTCAAAGCTGTCATTTCTGTATCAATATGCTCTGAATACAGCCTGGTGATGGGCATTAAGAGGATCTCCCATGGAAACACAGCCACAGTTCCCAGCTCAGCTCTGATCAAAGGGCTCTGAGCTCAGTCTGCTCAGTGTGTGAGGGAGGCAAAGCCTTGCCAGCATTGCTTCAGGCTCAGCATAATTAATGGTAAAGTATAACCCTCTTTAACATGTTTGGAGGGAGCAGAGGAAAGGCTTGTGACAGATTTTGACAGTACCTTAATGAAATGTGTGACCTTTCCTAATGCATACTGTGCCTTCTGGACTGGTGAGCCTTGCCTGGGTCTGCCCTAGACCGTATCTGCCCTGCGTAGGTGAGACACTTCAGACAGCTGGTGTCTGGTATCACCTGTGGTGCCATCCTCAAACCACCAGCCTCTGGTGTTTGGGAGAGAGCTGACAGGGCTCCCCTGTGCTGCTTCACTTCAGACTGTTTTGTTTTGGTCATTTAAAGTGAGTTTCCCCTGTAGATTTTGAAGGGTCTGAAAAATGTGATAGGATTACTTCCATTTCTCACATTTTATTTCTGACGTAGGAAGGGAAGATAAAGAACACGAGATGCCTTCCTTTAAATTTGCGAGACTTCTGCTTGATGTGGTTAATAATGAGTATTTCTGATAGAAAATGATAGACCTGGAAGCATGGACCCATGGGAGGAGTGCTGGGTAGACTGTGTGTGCAGCTGATATGGTTCATATCCTATGATGGGAAGGTAGGAAGAGTTACAGAATGACAGGGTGGGGTGACCCCCTTATAACAGAGACCCTGGTGAAGCTGAGACAAGTTATGAGCTTCCCTGAAGTAAGAACATGTGTGCAGGTGCTCTTTTTTTTCCTTTGTAAAATCAGAAGAGATTCACTAATTATTTTCATCTTTTTCATTGATTTTACTTTGTATTTTGTTTTACCTGAAAAGTATCAGGCAGCACATCTGATCTTTGACTTCACTTGAGCACTTAGTAGCTGTTTCAGTCCAATGGGGTGTCACCCTGACAGCTGTTAATTGAAGGCCTGGAGAGGTAGAGAATCTTTAAGCAAAATTACTTTTTTCATCTGACTGTGTACAGTGCCACTGAGATACAGACTAACAAAGTAAAAGCAGAGAAGAGCTGAAACTGCTCTGTTCTCTGCTGTGTAGAAATCCTTTCATTCTCATAGAAACTTTGTTTCACCAGCATATCAGAGACTGCAGTGAGAACTTGTGCTTTCTCTTTTTCTCCTCTGCTGACTGGGGTGTACTTCCTTACAATACAGTATCATGAGACTGGCAAGTTCTAAGCATTCCCAGTAAGTCCACAGATTTTTGAAATGGTGAGATTTTTTATGAACTGTGGTGCAGAAATGTGCCACACTTCTTGGTTTGCTTGTTGGTTATTTGCACTGAAAGTAGTGCCAGTGAATATTTGATTGAAATTTGAGAAGGGAAAAAGATCAGCAGCAGCTCAAAAAGAGGAAATAAGGTTCAAAGCCAGACTGAGTGTCCTTTTTATTTCTTCTATTGCTTTCTGTAGTCCATGGGGAGTCTTCAGTTTGCATGAAGCTGCCCTTCCTGTTTGCATTTCTGTTATGAGTGTTTTTTACATTGGTTATTTTCTGGCTGCTGGATTTTTTCCTAATATATGTTCACACTTGGTATCTTTTATGGCTGCTTTTGTCTTTTAGCAAAAACGAAGACACTAAGATTCAATAATGAACTTCATTAATCACCTTGGCACTGTGTAAGTACTGTTCTGGGAGCAGCAGGGGTGCCTGTGCCTCTAGGGAATGAGGATGTTGCTTGTTTAGGAGGGAAGTGTGGGGCTGGCAAACACTGCCAGAAGCACAGGGTGGCGAGGCTGGGGGAGATGGCTGGGCATCCTGTGGCTGTTGATGCAGGAGTGGGAGGGCAAATGTTCCCATCTCCTCTGTGCTCTGTGGAGATAAGCTTTACCTGACCCAAAATGGGAGAGGGCTCAACTCTATCCACTTGCAATTAACTTTGGCTACATCCCTGCATCTGATCCAACTCCAGGCTGACCCGTGTGAGCAACTGCTTTTGTACTCGGTGCATTTCAAAGCCCAAGATTTGGATTTCCATTCTAATCATGTCAAAAACTAATGCCTGCTTTTTCTACTTCTTTATGCAGTTTATCTTATCTCTTTTCAATATCCATGTCTGAAGTCTGCTGCTGTTGGAACCCACCCTGTCCCCATGCACAAACGCACACAGAATACTGCAAAGAGAAGCAAGGTGGGAGCAAACACTCCTTTGTTTAAAGTGCTGTTTAAAGTATTGAAAATAATAAATGGAGTCTGGGAGGTGCTGCCACTTGTCCTGGTGACTGCATGAAAGGATGATGCAATTTTTAAATCCTTGTTTAAACTTTGCAGAGCTGATTGAATTAACATCAGAGCACTTAGATTCTTACCTTCTTTGGTGTGTGTCCCTCAGTGACAGATGAAAAATCTGTTATGAGAACATCATTTGGAGAACACCTCTACCCTTTCAGGTATATTTGCATGTGAAATTGGACTCTTTCCCTAAGAACTGTGAAAATGAGCAGATTCCCAGTAGGGATCCTCCTGTGATGAGTGCAAGATGACTATGGAAGTAATTGCTTCCCTCTTCCCAGCCTGCAAAAAGACCAGAGTGTTAAATGGATGTTCACCTTTGGTCAATGATTGACACAGTGGAATAAAGATGCTTTGGTTCCATCAGTTATAATTACATATTTAATGTTTTTAAGATTCCTTGCTATTGAGAATTTTTCACATTTTTTCTTTGTATCTGACTCTCCACATGCCCTCTTATCTCCACCAGCTATTTCTCTTTAAATGATGGTGATTTTCTGTTCTTTAGCTGCAATGACTAGTGTTCTATAGTGATGGAGGGGTGCTGTTGGTGCTGCTGATGGAGGCCTGTGGTTGGTTGTGCTGGAAGGAAGAAGAATTGGGTTCCATTATTAGTTCCTTCACAGGAGAGGGTGAGACTATAGGTTGTTTCACCTCCTTTGAGATCTCCTTGCATGTCTGAGGCTATCCTAATCCATGGGAGCCTGAATGATGTTTCATCCAAGTGTGTTACACCTCTATGCTGTCCTTTTTCCCCATCTTTGACAAAGGTCTGTGATCTGTCACTGGTGTTGTGCCCCAATACTTTCATGTTTCAGCTGGGTCATGGGGGAATGATCCACAGAACTGTCCCTCCTTTCAGTTGCTGATAGGAATGAAAATCTCAATTGCATCCCAAAATTATGCCTAGCCAACGCATTCTTGGGACAGGGAGAAAGTTCTGTATAATGTCCAAAATGCTGCATTGCCATGTGTAACAGTAGGACAGTGAAGTGAGCCAAAGCAAGGTGATGCAAAATTGAAACTGAGGATATGTCAGGAGGCTGGAGCTGTTTGCAGTGGGAAGGATGTGTAGGATGTGGTTGAGTTCAGCCCTTCCATCACCAGCCTCAGAAACAGCTGAGCTGCTTCACATGAAATCTCACCCTTCCTCCCAAATTATATCTATGCACAGATAAGTACGTGTGAGTGCATGTGTAGCCTGAGGCAAACACCTGACATTAAAGATGTCATCCCAAGCCATTCAAATGTGGTGGAGATTTAAGAGCAAAAGACAGAGTCTTGTAATGAAGAATAGAGTGCTCCCAGCATAGCTTAGAGTCCAGTGAGTTGAGAAAAATGCCTCTTGAGCCTCATTGAATGAATCATGTATTGAACAGATTGTGGATTGAGCCATGCTCAGTGTGTCACTGAGGGCATAATTTCCAGGTGATGAGCATTCCCAGTTGATCCCATCAGAGATGCTGAACAGAGGGATCTGTAACTGTGTGGACAGGTATGTAAGTGCCCATGGCTGGATTTCACCTGGTGTAAGTCAGCTTAGTTTTGGGGGCCTCTGCGTGGCTTTGGTGATTATCTTGGCTTAGGCTGAAGCTCTTGCTAATGGGGTAAACATGGAGCACCAGGCTCCTGCCCTCTCAATCTCTGTCATTCCCTATGCTGCCAGTTCAAAACTTATGGTTGGAGTGTTAAAAACTGAAGGGAGGATGAAAAATGAAGGGATTTAAAGAAAAAATGTGTTTCTCTTTTCATTTACCAGTGGTTTTGGAACTTTCCTGTGCAATTGGATCACATTTTCAAGATTTTCTATCACTTCCTTTGCAAAGCTAGACACTGTCCTAGTATTTGCACAAATTTAGGACCACAGAGAAAATGTAAATGTAGTGTGACTTGAGATAAAATTAGACTGACAGTGCTGAGCTGCTACTCCATACTGGGCTAAGTCATCATTATTTGGATTGGTGGAGTCCAGAAAAGGCTGAGCTCATGTTTTGAGCAAAGCCAGGAGTCACATCCTGCTTTCTTAATTGCTATTTGATATGAACCATGATAATTTCCATTATGAAGCCAGTTTTAATTAAGCAAACAAAACCTCTGCACTTCTTTCTGTCCAGCTTTTGATGACTTCTTCTGAATTGTGACAGTTGGGTTTAAATGTGCTCTTCAAATGCAGCTGGGTTTAGAAGATGCAGTAAAGCAGAGGGTCATGTGCATGGCCTTGAGCAGTAGCTTTGTGTGGCCCAGTCAGTGCTGGGCACTGGCTACTGTGTGGGATTTTAGCCATCAGTGTTCTGTAAGTGCTGCGTTACTTCAGGGTCTGTAAGGAGGTGTGTAGCTGAGTGCAGTAATTTAGGGCACCAAGGGGTTTAAAACCAGCTCAGAGATGCTTTGTCCTTGGTGCTGCAGCAACTCCAATTGCATTGGAGGGAGAGTCATAAACCCTCAATTATTGTTATAATCTCTGATGGGGGAGAATTAGTACTGGCTGTTGTTGCAGAGAAATAGTTATAATACAACAGGCTGTGGCCAGAGTTGAGGCCAAGACTGGCAGATATTTGACATTTTCTGTAGGGTATGTGTATGGGTTTTTGTGCTCAGGACTCCTTGGCCTTTGGGCTTTGAACAAAAGGTGTAGGAAACGAGACAGGCTGCCTGAGGTACCTGAGGGGCTTGTGGTGCTGCTTGTGCCATGGCTGACCTGCACCCTCCTCAGAGAGCCCCAGAAGATTATTCCAGGAAAAGCAGGACCCCCATCCAGGTATCGGGGCGTGCAGGGGTACATGGACTCAGGAAGTTGCCAAGGGGCTGATGAATGGCAGTTACAACATGGGAAAATCCCTTGCTGCCAAAGGGCAAGGGGTTGGTTTAACATGGGCGGATAGATGAGGACAGCAGGTAATTTTTCTCCCCATCGCTGGTTAAATATTCATGGTACATAAATAATATATAACAGGGAACCTGTTACCTGATTGCATAATGACCAAGACAGAGCACAGGCAGGCGTGTGCCTTGTTTCATGTCTCACTTCCTCTTGCAACAGGAGTAGAGGACATAACCTCAAGCTGCATTAGGGGAGGTTCAGGCTGGACGTGGAGGAACTCCTTCAGAGAAGGGGTTGTCAGGCATTGGAATGGGCTGCCTGGAGGGGTGTGGAGTCACCATCCCTGGAGGTCTTGAAGAAAAGACCAGATATGACAACTCAGAGCTGTGTTCTAGTTGATAGGGTGGTGTATGGCCAAAGGTTGGACTTGATGATCTCGGAGGTCTTTTCCAACTTGATTCTGTGATTCTTAACAAATAAAAAATATTCCATGATTCTTATTCCCTTTGGAGTAGTAAGTCCAAATGGAATGCTTATTTGAGACTTCCTCGTGAAGGTTCCTGAGCATGGCCACAGGCATCTTAAGATTTAAAAATCTTTTAGGCCTCTGGGTTGTGCCAGTGTTTTTGCAAGAGAGCAGAAAGGATGGGGTTTTACAAGTACAGCCTTGGAAACAAGGCTGCTACAGGAGGGGGAAGATAAAATTCCTGTATATTTCCCTATATGGTCTCACTGCACCTGTGTGAGAAGAGAGATGGATAAATAAGCATTTGCCAAATGCTGTTTGTCATTGCAGTACAACTAAAGCAGTATTTTATTGTTCATTTTAAGATTGTGGGGCTTCTTTTTCCCCACAGTTCCCTGTGGAAAAACTTGAGTTAAAGACAGACTTTTAGACAGAATGCTAATTTAACCAGTTGTGATAATTTGCAACAAATTTTAATACTCCTCTGCTTGAGTTCTTTCATTCTTTGAATTGTCTGATGATATTTAGCCATGAGTAGTCTCTATCTGAACCACTTTTTACAATCCTCATAATATTAATTGGGTTGCTTCCCACACTAGTGGTGCTAACAGCCATGTTAAATATTAATACCTTTTTACTAATAGTATTGGTAATGTAGCTGGGGCTGCTTAGTGGTGATCCAGCTGTCCTAGTGGAATGAAATAGATTAAGTACCATTCTCTAGTGAGAGTGTAATTCATAAAAGCAGGGTGGACAGTATGTTGTGCCTGTCTGATGTGTTTTAGAGAACTTCTCTGCTGATGATTATAGTTTGAGAAATTGGAAGAACATTTCCCCGGGACATATAAAGTGACTGTTTATTAGGGTCGTGTAGAGGATGTGTCAGGTTTTTGAGAAATGTACTAGAAAGAGAAATTTGGTCTGAGAAAGCCAATGCACTGAGGAAGGCAGGCAGCTCCTTTTTTTGAGGTGGATGAATTTGGGTTCTATTTAGCCATGCATGCAGTTTTAGAGTTGCATGTACAGGCTCAGGAAGGATCAAAATAACATTTCAAGAGGCTGACAGAACTTGTCTGAAACAATGGTACCTCATTAGCAGATGCTGATCCTATCAGGAAAAAAAATAAATGGTGCTTTTTGCTTCACTGAAGAAAATGCTGCCTTAAACCCTCACTCCCCCAGCAGAAAGGAGAAGTCTTTAGGCAGCAGTGATGAAGGATTTGAGCAGAGCCATCCTGAGGGGCACTACAGGTTCAGACAAGTCTGTTTGATTTATTAATGGACCATGTTGCAGGAAGGGGATGTGTTTGGAGCCCATATACCCTCAGTGCTCTGCTTGGGAAACAAGACATGTCTGGTACCATGTGTGGAGTCTTGCTTTTAAGTAATAATTGGGTAGCTGTGAGGGTGTTCCCATGGAAGAGGGACAGTGGAGTTGCTGATATAAAGGGGGATAGGAGGTGTGTTAGAGGCAGAGAGAATCATGGAGAGAAGGAGCAAGCTGCAGTTTTATACCCTGAGTCTTACAGTGAAAAAACTAGTGCTGGGAAGCTACTCTGAATTTTATTATATTTTTTGCTATATGTTTAGTACAGCCATCAGTGCAATGAGAGGGAGCAGGCAGATGGAGGAGGAAAAGAAGAACAATTGTCAGGGTCCCAGAATTGGTCTTTCATTACTCAGGTGTATGGATCCATTCAGGCCCAGGTGGTATAGGATGGCTTTGCTAATAACCCTTCTAGTTAGTTTTTTAAAAACAGAAAGAAGCAGTGAATGCATCCTTAGCTGTAAGGGTTGTTGCTCTAATTTGCAATGCTGAAGGGTTAAAGAGTAAAGACTGAGGATAATGAAAAGTTTGCTGAGCTTTACCTGGGCTATAGAAGAATCTTTAACCAATCTTCCCCATAGCAGCAGCCAGCAACTGGGGAGGGAGGAATAATGGAAAGAGCCTTTGTATCTAAGTAGGTTGTATTCATGATTTCCTGTGTGGTATCTAACTGAGTGGATCTGCTTGTATCTTCATTCCCTCTCATCTTAAAGGGTTTCATTAACATCTAATTGCTGCTTATTTTCCTTATTCAGAACACCCAGGTGCTGTACAATGTTCTTAATCAAACGTGAAAAGACCATTTGTCAAGAAAGCTCCTGCTCCTTCAGGAAGGTACTTCTGAAAATGTTTGGCCTTTCTCTGTGCTTACCCTAGGGGAAAAACAAGTGAGTAGTCTTGAACTTGACTGAGATCTTCACTTGCTCCTACCAACCTTGTCTGTGATTATACCTCACAGTAGCACACCAGGACAGCCTCAACTGGAACTAATGGGATTATACCAGAGTTAGCCTCTATTGGTGGCTTGCTGAGCAGCTCTTGGGACAATCAGGTTACTCAAACAGGAGGCTGAAGGATGAACAATGCAAGATGTTACTGGAAGCCTTAAATTCTGTAGGATTGGGAGACTGACTAGGGAAATGCATAGATTTGAGCCCAGCCAGTGGGAGTGGCAATGAGAACAGGTTTTCTGGGTTTCCCTTGGCCTCATGCATCTTGCTTCAGTCAAAAAGGGTCAAGTGTGAGAGAGTTTCTGGAACTGGCATAGAAAGGGAGTAGTTTTTATGATGTCAGGTGTCTTGGGTTCAGACCTTCCCGTTATCTTTTCATCCTGTTGGTCCTGTTCAGCAGTAATGAGGTGATCAGTGTGATGGACTCTTCTCCCACTGGCAAGGCTTAAGGACTTGGGTGTGTTTGGCCACACCATAACCAGTGTCATTGTGGAGCTCAAAGGGTTAGTAATGTTATGAGAACACTCTCCCTTGTGAGAAGGGACATCTGTTCTTCCCCGACTGATGGAAACTGACTGTAGAAAATATTAAGAATGTTTTTTCCCCTTCCACCTTCCAGAATTAATCCAGTGGAAACAATCTGGATTTAAGCTAGCATAGCTGGAATCAGAGTAAATACCTTATTTTTTCTGGGCTGTTAGGATATTTGCTAGCTATTGACCAAAACCTCTGCTGATATGACTTCGCTAAATTTAGTGGAGCTTGTATCAAGGTCTCCATTGGCATATTTTTCATCCAGTTCATTAAGCAGCAAGCAGTTGTATCAGATAGGACAGGGAAATCTCAAAACACTTGCTGAGAATGTAATATCCTTCATTAGTCAGCTAGGCTTGTGAAAGAGCAGGGAGAGAATTGTACCCATACCATCAAAGTCATGTCAGCCCTCGGTGGGTGTCTTGCCATGTGTCCCCAGCCCCTGTGTGAGAGGTGCTGTGGAAGGGCTGTGCAGCTGCAGCTGTTTGGATCAGTGAGCTGGGATGGTGTGCAGCTTGCTGAACTGAAATGATGCAGAAGGAAAGACTTCTGATGGAACAAATATTAAGGGACAAAAAGATAAAAAGAGGTGAGAAAGTGTATTCATCCCCACAGAAATCCCATTGATGCTGTGTTGCTCCAAGGCATTGCTGATGGGAAAGGCAAGCAGCTAGAATGGCTTCTGCAGAGCAGCAGCCACAGCACCCAGCAGTCAGTCTGAGACCATGAGGAAATGGCTATGGTGCTTTTGAAAATGAAGATGTGTGTGTATTGGTTTTTATTTTGGAGCCAATGGAGTTCACAGGGAGCCTCCACTTTGTTTAGGAGGGGTTGACAGTGAATTCAGCATGAGCTGAAACATACCCTTGGGGCCTGCAGTGATCTGTATCAAGTGTGCTGGAAAGGGTAAGTATCCCACGTGCCCATCAGGGTGGTGTGCCAGTCTCCCCATGCCCATCAGCACAAGCATCCTTGACTGGGAAAGGCAAGGATGCAGGAGGAAGACTGCAGCTCTGTAGAAATGAGGAATGGAGGATTACACCCACAGTGTTTGATAGGGAAAAGCAAGGATTACTGCCTGTGTGTGACATTGTGTGGGAGAGATTAAAGTCACCCCAGGCAGGCAAGAATTGGGTGTGAAGCAGGAAAAGAGAGAGGGATTAGGCTGGGAAAGGGGTGTGATCCAGGAGGGAGGAGTGTTCCTCTGGGCAAAATACAGATGGTGTAAAATGGCAAGATTTGGATGGTGTGGATAATGGGTGCATTGCAGCAGAGATACAAGGACTGCATGATCTTCAGGATGGACCTGCAGTCACTCCCAAACCTTGAACTTCTGGAGATTCCTATCCTTCCAGCTCTTGGAAGCAGGTGGTATGAGGCTTACCAGAACAGAGCTTTGATGGTCAGCCCCTAAGACTGGGGAGATGCAGGATGCGTCACAGTGATGAACTGCAGAATATTAGGGCTGTCTTATTCTCCATGTTAGGCTGTTATCCTTAGCTGAGACACTAGAGGCTTTCTGCCTTTGGGGTGCTTTCCTGAGTTCCCCAGATGTCACTTACTTTGTATCAGCTTCCTGGAAGTCTCCTTCCACTGTGGAGAAATCTCTAGCTTATTCTCTTTAGTTGAGCTGCTCAGAAATTTCAGACTAAGTCTCTGTTGTGTCAAGTGCTACATTAAAATGTAATAAAGGATAATTTTTGCCCTGAGAAGACTTTTTTTTGTTTGGCCTGGAAAAGACAAAACAATGTATGGTATATAGCAGCCCCAAAAGAGAGATTGCTGTGCTTCTCAGTGCATCATCTCATGGATATGAATATCAGCATGTTTGGTACAAGGGAGCACTCAGGAGGTGAACCTGGATGGGATTTAGTCCTGGCTGGAGTGCTGTAAAGCAGGTGTTTGAGTGCAAAAGTATGGAGAAGACCATCTGCTGAGTGTCTAAAGCTGATGTTGCAGTTATGTTTGTATGTCGGATGCCTGCATTGTTTAATATTCAAACAAATTGTACTTGGGGTGGCTGTTACACATTTCCTGCTCCAGGAACAGACTTTCAAAGCCCACAAGAAATATTCACTTACAATTATGTCTGATTTAAAGGGAAAAGATCTGTAGCTTTGTAGCCTTAATAATTTGCTCAAACAGCTGTAGATTAATGAAAGTGTTGCTCAAGGCATGTTTCCAGAAATAGCATGGTAGCTTGGCCTGCTCAAATCACATTGGGTTAGGAAATGTGTGTGTTTTTAATGCTGGAAGTGCACGCAGGAGGTGATCTACAGAGCCCCCTGGACTTATGGTCTAGCTGGTCGAGTGATGCCTGGAAGAGCTCAAAAACTTTATTTATGCAGAGGTCTTTAGAAGCACCTTGTATTTGGCTTTACCTATTGTAGAAGCAATGTCAGCCTCGCCCCAGTAAGTGACCATCAGGGGCTCTGCAGTCAGAGCACTGAGAGCCTGATGTGATTTTCCTGTCCTAGGAGTCAGAAAGCAGATAAATCTGTCATTTGAAACACTGAGATTTTGAAAGAATCTACTAAGCCTTCCAGTCTGTGGTGTTGGACATTATTGAGCTCCTCAGATTGAATCTTTATTGTGTTCACCAGAAAAAGGCTCTTTTTACTTTTTCAGACCATTGTCTCTTAATTTGATTGAAGACAGAATGCCTAGGGACAAGAGGCTATTTGCTAAGAAAACTGCAGTCATCAAGTGGAACGAGTTCTTATTCCTGTCATCATCCCTCTCACATGCAGAGCTGCTGGGACCTTGCTCCATAATGAGCAGTGTGCTTTCCAAAGAGAGGTGCAGTCCCTTAAGGGTTGCTTTAGCCTGCTGTATTCCAGCCTGTGATGGCCTAACTGTGGGGGTTGCTCAGATGTGGCACTGGCAGTTGTACTGGCAGTACTGCAGTTGTTGTTCGTGTCACTGTAGTCCCTGATGGGCCAGACTGGTGTTGTGAGTGTTGAATGTGCACATTGGTTCCCTGGTCAGACAGCCTTGTGGTGTTAGGGAAGTGCTGTGGGACCACACAGCCCTTCTGTGCAAGCTGTTATTGCCACTTTACCAAAGAAGAGTTGGAACACAAAAGGAACAAATGTCGTTCTTGCTCTTCCTGAATTCTCTGGTTCAGGCTTGAAGGTAGGACTGTTTCTCCTTTATGAGGTCTCTAGGGACTGCCCATACCTGGTTCAGCTGTGCATATGCTTTAGGGTGGGAAAGTGAATCTGGATTTTGCATTAGTCTGCCTGGCTGCAGGTAGATGGTCTCTAGTGCCTTTGGAGGACTTCTGTTGGGACTGACCACTTCCCCATGTCCAGTCAGTGGCAAGTGTGGAAAAAACACTGTGACCTCCCATGAAGTGTGTTTGAGGTCATGTAATGCCTTGTTGATTGTTGAAGTCAAATACCTGTTTTGGCATGCTTCCACATTGTCCCTTGGGATTGTTCCTGGCTCTGAAGAGAAGCACATGGTAACTTGGACAAACTCTGGGACTTGCCAGGAGGGAAGGGACCACACTGGTCCTTGCTCTGATCCTGTGTTATGGACTCTGACTCCCTGAGTTGTGCCCTGCAGTAGGACTAGCAAACTTCCTGCAGTCGTTGTTTCTCAGCATTCCTGTGGTGGAGAGCTGAAGATCTCTCCCTCCCAAGGCTAATATGGCACCCTGCTGCTCCCACTTCAATAAACATACATCTCCTGTTCTGTCTAAGAAACAAGAAACCTGTTTTTCTTTTCAAACACTGCTGCCCTTGCAATAACACATGCTTCTCTTCTGAGCCACTCACTTGATTGGGATTTTTCCATTGATGTCTGGCCTGATTTATCTGTTTCAAACATGACCACAAATAAAAGCAGTGCTCATTGAGCTGATCCAATTTGACCTGACAGGGACAAAATGACTAGAGCTGGATGGAAATTCTCTTCCAACAGAGAATGATAGTGGTACATCAGGAAGATATGGCTTGGTTGGTATTTTTCACAGAAGTAGTCTACCTTTCTTATTACTTTTATGAGCCTGGATGCAAATTTATTTGCTTATGGGTAGGATAATTTTTTGAAGGGGGAGGGAAATGACTTGATTTAGGAAAAAGAAAATCGATGCTGCTGGAAAATTTTTGACCAGTCTTCAAAATATTGCTGGGCTGGATGTCTGAGTGGGGGACACCTGCTGGCTCTTGATGTTTTATTATGGCCACTGTATTACCTGTAAAGGTAGGAAGGTGATTTTGGAAGTGCTTCAAGGATTCTCTGACTATATTAGATAGGATGGGACATTAAACTGTGCCTTTTTTTTACTTAGGGCAGAGGTAATTTGCCTGTGCCAGGGACAGTTTGCTTCTCCACTATGTGTAACTATGTAGAACAAATAAAGCTCTATGTGACAACTGGTCTTTTCCAAGGGGTGACCTCCAGGATAACATCTCTGCTTGTCCTCAGCCTAAGAATTGCCTCTTGGTTTCAAGGGCATTGACAAACTTGGACATGAGTCTAAATATTCAAGACCAGACAGTATTGAAAGATCAATTTTATTTGCAGAAGTAATGCCAAAAAGACTTACTGTCTCTGCCATGCACAGGTCTTCAGGGAGAGGAGAGATGTGAAGATGGTAAAGAGCTTGCAGAATTTCATAAAATTGCACAGGTCTGGGTTTGCTGGTTTCTTGATGGGATATTTAATGGTGGGCTTCTTGCTTGCCACTAGATGACAGCCTTACTCTGTGCACTGGGGACTTGGTTATCATTATTGGGGGCAGGGAAATTATGCTCTTTAAGGACATGTCTTGCCTGTCTTGCTTCCAAATGCCTTCTTGCAAGGCAGGGAGCTGGACAGAGACAAGAGGATGGTGCAGATACTTGCTGAATGGAGAAGATAGTACTTGAATTTTGGATATCCTTCAAATGTGAGGACAAATAAAAAAATAAAAGCAAGAAACCGCATTTCTTCCAAGAATGGGATGATGGATTTGTTTTTTAGGAGCAGTTAGGGCTATATTCTTTGGATTGCTTCTAGCCCGACCCAGTATGGTCTTCAGACTGGCAAATACTGGACTCCACATTTGGGCTCCAGGCTGGCTCCCATTCATGGTGAGCTTTCCTGTGCACTGACCTGGGAGAGTCCCCTCCTTCCACTGAGCAGAAGAAATGAGACATGAAGACCCTTTAAGCATATCACCACAGAAAAGTCACTGTTGCATTCCTTGTTCTTCCTCTGTGTTTTTTCTTTTGTTTCTGTCATAAAGCTTGCCAGCCCCTTTGCTCTTGTCTGTCTTGTACACATGCAGATGGAGAAATCCAGTTGCATGGGGTTATTTTTGTGGCAGAGCATCCTACAGCCTTCTTTCAGCAGGCTTTTGGGGTCTGCATGATGCATATGTGCTGAGGACAAGAAATGCAAATTGCCCAGTTAACGTGACACTGCCATCCTGTTGTTAGCATGACTAGTATATAAAATGATAGCGATCAGCAGGGCAGGTTTAATGGCATGAAAGCTTTCACATTGCCACTGTAATAGTGTGAAATTGGAATAGATGTGTTTTATGTCAGGGCTGACTTTGAGACTCTGGAGCTGTGTCTGAAATGAATGCAGGGTGGAGGAGGGAAATGTGAGAGTAGTCAGAGATATTTTAATGTTGGAAATATGTGACCCATCACAGCCCTTCTCAAGGAGGCTTTTGAAGAAAGACCCTCACAGAGGTTTTGTGCCTTTGGTCAAGTGTTCAATCTGTCCTATGTCTTGCCTCAGTGCATTTGTTTTCACTGTGATCTAAGAGCCTTGAGCCCACCTTGCTTGCTGTCAGATAGTACTCCTACCCGAATGTGCCTTCCCAGCTTTGCAGCACTGAAGACACCTTCTTGGGCTACTCCTTTGACCAGGAAGAGCAGAGTTGTACCCTGGGATATACTTTATCCAGTGTGTTGTCTGTCCTGGAGCCTTGTCTTTGGCCAGGGACACTAGAGGGAACACAGGTATGCACCAGGGTGTCTCAGTGACCAGAAGTGTGCTGCTGTCAGGGTGATGTTAAAGAAGCTGAGGTGTGAAATCATTATTAATCAGGATCTTCTCAAAGTCTGATCCCTCTGAAAGTTTGAATCCACTGTACTTGAATTCTCCTTCTCTTTTCATTAAATCTTTCTCCCTTATGCAATTTGTATGTCGGCTTAGCTTGGAAGGAGATCAGGGATGGATGCATGTGGAAGGAGGGTGGATGAGAAGCCTCTGGGCCAGCCCAGAGGTAACACCAACGAGCAAAATCTCACTGCTGTGCCTCACTGCAGACTCAGATGCAGCCTCTTGCCTGCAGCACAAAACCTGCCCTAGGCAAGATGTGCAGGAGAAGGATGCAAGATAATGTATAGTTCCTTTGTACAGTACATGACATGTGGATGCAACAGCTGTGACCTTGTGGTTTGTACGACTGCCACATAACTCCTCTAACAGCTTATTCCTGGATGTGAGTTTCACTATCATCTCTGTGTTGATTAGGGTGCTAGTGTGTATTTGTTTTACTACTTTGCACCTATCAGCTAAAGAAGGGATGTGCTTTACAAGTGCTTAGTTAGCTGGCTTTAATGGGCAAAGCATATAAATAATAATGAAAGGGGAAGGAGGTAATACACAGAGTGGAACTCATTAATTACTATTTATTGGTCATTAAGGAGTGAACAAAGTGCTAATTGAAGTGTATGAGCTTGACTAGCCATGAATGTTTTCGTACAACTGTAAGAAAGTCACTGCTTTTCAAAACACTGTTGGAGCATTTTGAATTCTGTTAAATATTTTTTGCATCCCTGACCTTTGCTAAAGGTTTTCAAGCTATAATATTGCATAATGATATCTGCTAGTAATTTTCAGAAGAACTTAGCTATAGAAACTTGTTGGAGACTCATCCTTATGTTTAAAGATTTGCTTTGGTTTGTAGTTCTTTTTCACTACCTAGTACATACCTGTCTACACAAAGAAAACAAGTGTGTTCAGCTGAGTGTCATGCTCTTTCTGGGCCATGTTATGCTGCATTCCCAGTTATCCATATTTGCAAACACCTTATATTTACTGACAGAGCTGAGATTGGGCTCTGTCCCCAGGTGTTTGTGTGTGCTACACACACTTGTGTGCAAATGTCTCTCTTCCTTATGAATCATCAATACAGAGGGCATTTTGCTGTTTATTTACAGTGTGTTACCTGTCCTGATTCTGTTAGAGACAACTGCACAGAAACACTGATTGCTGCTCTGCTTCGTTCTTTGCCATTGTCTTTTCCTTTTCTGTGTCACTTTTTTCACTTTTTCCTCCTTTCCACTATTTGGATGATGAGTTGGGGTTTATCCTTGCTGTTAGAGTGACTTTTCAGGCACTAGATATGTGGCAGTACCTCTGGAAGCACAGCAGACCCCCAGGCTTTCCTGCCAGGGCTGTGCTCCCCATGTGCAGGGACACTGGGAGATGCCGCCAGCCTCGACGCCCTCCTGCTCTGATGCTTCTTGACAGCTGTGATCTCATCCGGGAGGAGCTCTGAGCAGGAGGGCGTCTCGGTCCTTTGCCCTTATGTCTGGCTCTGTTGTGAAAAATAAAGATTTCCAGCACATTAAATATCTTTTTGGGAAACAGGAACAGAAAGTGCTGTCTCCCAGCTGTGTGTGTGGTTGTAGTGGCCTTTGCCCCACAGCAGAGGTGGGGTACCCTTGGTGTAAGGCAGGCTTTTCCTCAAGGGAAGCTTGGGTGCTGTGGGAAAAGTTAGCCGTAGCTTTTCAGTGCTTTGCACTGTTGATGCAGCATCTCTGCAGACTGTCTCCCTGCTCTCACTGAGCCTAAGGATGGTGGCTACTTGTCCTGGTTTTGGACAGTGGTCCTGTCTTCTTAAGACGTGGTCTTGGCATGGAGATGCCCAGTGCTGTCACTGGGGAAGCCAAAGCACTGGCTGCAGGGCAACAAAGGCAGATACTGGGGACTCACTTTCATTTTCCCAGTGGAGAAATAAGTAATTGTATGAAAACCCATGACTGTACCAAAGGGAGCCTCAAATCCAGGAGTTCTTCTCTTCCCCATCCTGCTTTTGTTGCTGGGAGATACTTTGAGGGACAGGTTTATCCTTTTCCCCATGAAGAGCTGGAGTGTTGCATAGCCTGTAATTTGGACGGTTACTGGACTGTCTTTTTTAGTATTTTGGATTATTTGTAGCCTGCACGATCCTTTCAAGGGCTTGGGCTCCTGGATGTGCTATCAACACGTTGTGTTTATGGCACTTGTGTTCCTCCCCTTCAGCAGAGACACAGGATAATGTAGCTGCCAGGGCAGTGCAGGTTACACTGTGTCCAGGGATGCTCCAAGCCCCACCGACTACAGGCAATGAGCACAGTCATTCCTGTACACCCTCCATGGTGATGAAGAGGAATGTCACCAGGTTTTCTGAACATGGACAGCCCTTCTTGGAGGAATATCTCTGTCTGTATTGAAGTTTGCAGCTGGACTTCAGTTATTCAGTTTGTTTGTTTGTTTTAATATTAGCTCGTTAATTATCCTGAAAAAGAAATCTGTGTGAGTTCATCTAAAAATAACAAATCATTAAATGCTTTTGTGCCTGAATAATCTCAATTTGGCGACCCACAAGCCATAGGCAGAAGCATAAAAGAAATAATTTTCTTTTTCTCTTAGGAACCAGATGGCTCAGTTCAATCTCTGTGACATCCTCTAAATGAAATGTGTTGTAGACATTCAGCAAGAAACTAATTTCAGGAGTTTGGGATAACTTTGGAAGGGTGAAGGGACCAAAACCATAAATTATGTGTCTCAACAGGGGACAGGAGAGAAGATGTGGGAAGGGGAAAGGAGGATATAATTATAACACAGAATTTATTCCAAGCTTTTCCTTCCTTTTTTTTTCTCTGCAAAGAAATAGCAAAATTCGCATATTTATTCAGTGCTCACATTTAATAGCAAACTTTTGTCAGTCTGTAGTTCTTGGCCTGAAATTGTTAGCTGAAGAGCTCCTTAAAGCTGTTTGCAATTCATGTTGCAGCAACTTGCTGTGTGCATCAGCTGGCGATGCTGCATTTTCTCCATATGTGACCACAGCAGCATGAATTTGGAACAACATATTTGCACATATTGTTTGCAGATGGATGGCTGTATGGCTGGAAATTTGTAGCCAGCAAATATTTGAGTGTCTGAGTATAAAATTTGCTTTTGCTGGACTATTCACACCTGTAAAGCTCAAGTATCAGAGCTGGTACTGTGAGAAGGACCCAAGTTTGAAGAAATGACAGGGAGGAGGAAGAGGATGGTTCAGATCAGTCATTGGAAACATCCAGCACTGCTCTGTGTAAGGGGAATAGTGACAATTTTGTTGAGGAAATGAGGGTGTGTAGGAAGGGGAGAATAGACTTAAGCTTTGATTAGCAGTCACTAAGGGCTGATGTAGCAGAAGGAAATGGCTGAACCTGTGGAATGGTTAGAGGATCTGGATATGATGGAGAGGTGTGGGGTTCCTGTCTGGGTCGCTGCTCACTGCTCGCACTGGGAGGTGTCTTTGCTCCTGTCTGGTGGGTGAGAAAGGTGCACGAGATCAGCAGAGCCGAAGGAAATTGTGGCAACTCTCGACTGTGGTGACTCTATTGCTTTTAGTCATGTGCATCATATTTTAGCAGAGAGCAAAACTGCAGTCTGGAGCAGATGAGTGCTGTGGGAACAGCTTGGTTTTAGCCGCTCCAGTAGCACAGGGCTGGAAAGCAGTAGATGGAAGGAAAAGGCTGGAAAGGCCTCAAGGACTGATACATTTTAAAATGTATTAAACCATTGAGATGGATCTCTGGCACTTATATCCACTCATCAGTGATGATTTCTATCCTATTTTTAAGGGTTCTTTCAAACTAACTGGGATGTTTGTGCCTACTGTGTGATAGCCATCCTATGTCTCATTTTCCCCATGGTGGATACAAATGTTGATTCTCCTTTTAGGATGTGTGTTGGCATAACCCACCATAAAACTACAAGGCACTTGTGAAGATAGTAAATATTGTTCTGTAACTATGGGCCTCTGAAGGCAAGAGGGTATATGGAGTAGATGATGTCAATGCAGGAGCATCTTTGGTCAGACAATAAAACACAAGTAGTAATAGAAGAGAAAGATGGAGTAGATGTCAAAATACACTTTAATTTCCCTTTCTCTAAACAAATCACTGTATGTATATATATGTATGTATGTAATTTTTTTATTCCCAGGGCAAAATAAGGTACAACTAATGTAACAAAGTCTGACACATTAACAGAGAGGTGCAAAGGTTTGTGAAGCTGTGGAAGTAATTGCTTTGACTCTTGCACTGGAGCTTTAGGATAGCTAGATGGTATTTTTTTCTGCCTCTGTCATCGTCTCCTTGTTCCTGTGCATCACCTAACACAAAACATCATCCCTGCAGGCTTTGGAAACTGTGGCCAATTGTCATCTTGCCATTACTGACTTCTCCTTTAACAGCCAGCTTGTATTTCCATAGCCTGCAGCTGCCATCGCAGACTTCCCAAAGAAAGGAAGGAGTGTTTTGTCTATTTGCTTCTCAATTTCTAGTTTATTTTATACCCTTTTCTCCAGGGGGGGCTGCATTTTCTTTCATGACAGGAGAAAGAGCTTGCTAAGAGCTTTGTCACTGTCATTACTTTGCTGCAGGCTGGAATCAGTGCTGTGCTTTGAGTTTTCCCCCCTTTCCCTCTTTGACTAAGGGCTGTCCTTCCAGCCCATTTAGTTGGGCAGCTTCTGGAGTAGCCCCCACCAGTCCTTAGGAGCACAGAGTTGAACTCCCCTAGTCCGTCCTTCCAAGTCCATCTTGTTAAAAGTAGCAAAAGCAAAATATTATCCCCTTTTTGCAGGGGTGAAGGTGTGTTGAGCCAAAGAGAGGTTCAGTGGCATAGTGGAGGTTGAGGCAAAGAATGTATTTCAGGCAAAGGAAGGAAAATTCTGACATTGGCTGTCCTTTGTCATTTGATTGTTCTTACCTTCTGTAATGAAAGATCATAAAATTTGACCTCACTCAATTAAAGTGTACTGTCTTGTGAATTTCTTGGATGGCAAAACAATCACACTCTTGAAATTCCTCTGCTTTCAACTATGGAAAAGACAACGATGAAGGTGGTGTATGATTAGGTGCAAAAATGTAGCACTGTGGTCAGGCCTTGGTTGAAATGTGCCTAAAGAGAGCTGGGCTGAGGTTACAAACTTGGGTAATTTTGTTGGGATCAGTGTCATCAAAGTATTGCACAGCCCTTTTGCAAGCCCCCTGCCCAAAGCAGGAGTTGCCTGAGTTTAGCTGTCTCAGTGCAACATCCAGTGCACTGGGCTTAGAAGCCCTATAAGGTAGGTATTTAATCTGAAGACAAAGGTTTCTTTGGATAGTAAGTCTTGAAACCAGGTTGCTAGAGCTGATCTGGAGGTTTAAATCCAGCCTTCACCCCTTGAGCTTTGAAGTAGTTCAGATCCAAAGTTGTTTTTTGTTGTGGCTACTAGAGTTTGTACATGCCAGCAGTTTCCATGATCCAGAGATGTGTGCTCAGAGCCCGTGATGTGTAACAACCTGCTATGACTTCTGAAGAGTCATTACTGTTTGCTCCTGGATGGTGTTGGATTTTAACAGTGGAGTAATCAGCTCCACTGGTGAAGGACCTTGTCCCTTCTCTGCATGTCCCATCCTCCTCATAGAAGCTGTGCTCCAATAGCCAGTGTGTTCTTTGAAGATGGATAAAGTATGTGAGCTCTAATCTGTAGGTATTTTTAGCTCTGCCAGGAGGATTTGGTCATTTCAGTTCACTATTACTGATTTTTTCCTGTGTGTGACATTCAATCTACAGCCGTGGAACATCTCTCTGTGCTGACCTCTCTGAACAGCCCTGCAGTGCCGCGTGGCGGAGCTGTCTCTGCATGGATGATGGGTTTTGAGTCCTGGCAGCCAGCGAGGAAAAGTGGAGTGGAAAACCAATCCTGATGAGCAGTGAAGGATTAGCTAGGGAGATTGTACACTGTAAATTTGCATTTCCTTTCCTAGATAGTCACAGGAAATGCAGAGACAAAGCACAAGCATCAATATGAAAGCAATGGTCTTAAGCTAGTTTTGAACTTCAAAGAAACATCCATCTAGTTTAAGGCAAAACTACAGGCCTTGTTAGCCAAGCTTGTCAGTGCCACAGGGCTGGTGTCTTGGAGCTGTGGAGGAGTAGGTTGGCTTCCTTTTGCTCTGTATATTATTAAAGCCAAAGCCAGTGTGGTTCTGGTTTGGTTTTTGGTTTGTTTGGTTTTTTTTAAATGGTGTTTGGTACCGATGCATGAAGCAGAAAGGAAGTTGTTTGATTTTCCTTTTCCCATCCACCCTGATAACCAGCCTTAGCATTCTTTGCATGCTGTCAGCTCAGGAAAAATCATGTTGAGACTTTAAATGGAGCAAATAGGATGAGGGACTCATTAGAAAGGGAAAGAAATAAGAAATGCTGTAGCTGTTTGAGTTTGTTTTTAGCTTCGTACAGGGCTAATGGCTTATCAGATGTGGTCAGTACTGGAAGAGCAACACTCTAGGAGATGGAGGAGACAACAGCAGACTAAAGACCACTTTGTGACACTGTTCTATCTCCCAGTGCCTCCTGAACTGGTAAAGGGGATAGTCAGATCTCAAACCAGTCTTGAGAGCTCTGTTATTTTCCAAGAGGAAAATAGTCCCTGAGGAGCAAGGACCCAGGCTCTGAAGGGTTTGAGGCTCAAACCCACATCCTGCGATCAGGCAAACAGCTGGTGAAGCTCACTTAGAAAGGAAATGCATAGAAACTGGGGCTCTGGAAGCAGTCTTGGGGGATCAATTAAATGCTTGATATAAGGAGCACCATGGCTAGCAATGTTTGTCTTCCCCATAGCCTTCATGCTGCTGTGGGCAGAAGTACACAGAAACTGGCTAGTCCTTGACCAAACTGATGGCTTTCTCAGGTGTGGTCAGCAGTATGTGAGAAGCCACTAATCCAAATAAGTCACATTTCCATTTGTTGTGAGATCATTAATCAGTGAAACGAACATGACTTTGTTCCCAGCCACGCTTTACACCCTGTGGCTGCTAAAAACTTGTGGGAGATGTTCAGAGTTTCTTTGGTGTCATACCTGTAATTCAGCTGAGATGTCCTCATTTGGTGTTTTCTGACTTAGGAGACTCTTTAAAAAAATCAGAAGGACATGGGCAGCAGAGTTCTTTCTTTCAGTTCATTCTCCAACAGTTCATTAATTTGGTTTAATTCACTATCACTTTTTATGGCAAAGCGTGTTTTGGCAGCTGGAAGGCCTTACCTATTGGATGCAGTACTTTCTACTCCTTGCCTGTATCAATTGCCCTTTCGACTGTCATTGGGAATGGGGAATAGAGTGGTAATGCCATGTGAAATGTCAAACACACACGTGCTGTATTAGTTTGTACAATCAAAGGGCAGATTACACAGAGCACCTTTGCTTAAGGGCTACACTGATGGCAAAATCCATAATGATTTAACAGCGAGGCTGTGGCACAACCTACACTGGGTAACAAGTCCAGAGCTGCTGCTGGAGCAGGAATCTCCTCTGCAGAGCAGGTTTCTAACTGTGTCTGGACATTCAGCCTCTTGTGTTAATGCCTTTACCTCATCATGGGGCACCTGACCCACCACGCAATATCCAGGAGAGGTGACACAGACATGGGCTGCCAGCACAACATGGTCCACTAGGAAATCATCCCACTTCCACAGGGGCCTTTGTGTGGAGGATGGCAGCTGGTAATTGACCATGTTTTTAGTGGAAATGGAAATCATTATCTTCTTGTTCTGTAGGGATGTCTGGCCTAAGGAGATCCTTCCATTTTCACATCCTCTTCTGGTGTCAATGATGTCTTCCTCTGGTCGTTCTCTTGAGGTTTTTGAAGCTCTTTAGAGCTTTTATGTTTAACCCTATTTTTGGTCCTGTAACACAAGATTAGCTGTTACCAAATCTGGTTGCTGCAAAAGGAGAGCACAACTTTAAAATGTGCTTAATAATGATTTAAAATAAGCTAAAAAAGCTCCTTATTTTATTGAGGAGCATTAGGCCTTGTTACCTGGAGGCACTAGTAGTGAGATGCAGAGTCATGCCTTTTTTATAGGTTGTGAGGCAGAATTTAGTTGGACTGTATATAAGGCATATCCCAAGTAACAGTTCATCTTCTCTCATTCCTGCCTGAAGCCACAGTAAATCCTCTGACATCCCAGTTGTTCTGGCAATAATCAGGATGCTGCTGACAGCCAGAGAGGTGATCAAGAGGAATAAGCAGTAAGGGGAAGAGCCGGGGGTGTTTTTGTAATGGTGACTGTATTTGCATAGGAACCCCTAAGGTGAAGCAGTTGAGCTGATAGTGCAGTGCACCAGGGGAATGGGCATAGCAGTGTGGAGGGTCCTTGGGGACCTCTGGAGTTCAGAATAGTGGTGAGGGAATATGGTTTCCCTGCCTGCAGACTTCTCTGGAAGTGATAGATGAACACATGCATGTAGGTTTAGATCCACATTTCCTAGATGATGCTTAGGATTGATGCATTTATTCATGGCGGTAAAACTCCTGAGGAGCTTAGACATTTAACATTAGTCAGAATGTAATCTCTGCCAAAGGTCTGACCCATCTTTACCATGAGTCAGGTGGTGTTGACACCTTACACAGAGGTTTTTATAATTTTGCTTAAAATTAGCAATTGTTTCAGGGAAATGTCACTGTAAGATTAACTTTTTTAATCTCTTCCCTGTTTTAACATTCTATCTGTTTTGAACTTGACTGTGAGGACTGCACATCTATAAAATGTGCAGCATAGAGTGGAGGGCACTGGTTGAAGTTACTACATTTTTTACAGTGAAGTTGTAACAAAGTTCTTGGATTGGTTAGCTGGCTTTTTATTTGAGCTCTTTAATTTGTGAAATAAACCTGTGACCACTTTGCCCTTTAAGTAATTGGATACCCTTGATCCCTTCGTGGTTGCTTCTTGCAACACAAGTGAGATTCCCTCTTCTCCAGAAAAACAGGCACACACGGTTTGAGCTAAAATAGCCAGAGAAGGGTATATGACCAAAAAAAAGAGCAATCCTGAATTGCTCCACTGGAGGGGAGTGTTTAACTCAGTGTTGAAAGTATCAGTGTAATTTTTGTCCTTAAATCTAGTTCTATTTTTTTCTTTCCTTCAAGTGCTTATGATGAGAAACTACAGCAAAAAGCAAGTAATACCCTTGTCTGCAGACTGTTTCAGGAAATCTGGTGCCCCTGCTTTCAGCTTGAAATAGATGCTGTAGTCTTCCAAGATCACCTCTGCTTGAGATATTTAAGCTTCCAGGGGAGGCAAAAAGTAAAAATAATAGCTTCTGGGGATCTGTTGCTTTCAGAGCTGATTGAATTATCATCATTACCTCTTTTGGCCTGGACCTTTGACATTTGACTGAATCTGACATTTTCTTTCAAGAGATAATGAAAACATTGGTTATGCCTTCTTAATGACAGACTAATTGCTTTTAGAGACTGAAGGGACAGTTTCAGTCTTATTTGTAATTGCTCTCTGCCTATCAGTGAAGTCCTGTTACCAAATGTTTTCTCAAGCTGTGTTAGCTGGTACTAACATTCTATTATTCAAAAGCTTAAATTAGGATGAAAATAAAAGGAAAAAAGTAGCCCTGGATAGTGTGCATCTGCTGAGGGACTCAGTCATGGTTCTGCTGACCGATTTTGGCTGAACCCTCTCAGGAATGAAACCTGTGATTTGCTGGTTCCACACAGGTTTTCTCAGGTAACTGGTGCTTGAAATGTTCTGCTCCATATTCCCTTTGCAGACAGGCCCTGAGCAAAATTAACATCACCTGAGACTACAGAAACATTTTCAGGAGGTTCTAGTGCCAGCACAGCTGTGTGCAGTGTTGAAACATGAGATTTGCCACCAGGAAGTGTTTGATTTCTTAGTGGTAATGGAGGACCAAGCTGGTCCAGGATCCGTTAGTGCATCCTGTGGTGTCAGGAGACACAAGTACACTAGTGGTCACTTTTCCACTAAAGAAGCACAACAGTATGAAATACAGTAGGAAGATGGGTCTATGAGAGAGGTTTCTTGATTGATAATTAAACCAACATCTCTCAAATATCTGCTTTTCTAAGGTCTGAGAGAATTTGCGAAAAACTCACTAAGAGAATCCTCAGCCCCATCTGAGGTTTTTGAATCAAGAGGTGGTTCCTGGCTGGGGCTACATCTCTGGGGACATATGACCCACAGGAAAGCAAGATGTGGGAACTCGTAGGCCTGAAACTATCTTAGCCTCTGTGTTTCAGTTACTGTTTTGCAATGTAAGGATGGCAGCTAACAGCACTTCCTTGGGAATGCTGTGAGGATAAATAAAGATGGTGAATGGAGAGAGGTGATGCTGCAGAGAATACAGAATTAATAGGGGTGAGTTTGAGGAATGACAGAAAACCAGTTTTAGAATTAAGACAGAAGTTAAAAATATGGGACACGTATTAATGCAGACATTTGCTTGTAGATTATCACTTCTCTGTGAGCAGACAGACCAGTCTCCTTTTGCTCATAACTGCAGAATTCTCTCTTCCAGTCACTGCACACGGAGTGACTCAGTGGTAGTTTCTGATTCTGAGGCAGGGAAGTGACTGTAGGAAAGTGCTAGAGATACTTTTAGCCCCGGGTGAGCAATTGGCATCGTGGGGCTGGTGTGGGGCTGGGAGTGCTGACTGCTGAAATGCAAGTCTGAGCATCTCATCTCTACTTGTGTTCAGGCTCCTGCAACCATTTCTCCCTATACCCTCTCTTTTGTAATTTAAAAATCCAGATCAAAAGCACAAAGGACATAAATGCAGCCAATCTGTTTGAACAGGCCTCCCTTCCTACCTGGGCCAGCCAGGCTCCTTTACTGTAATGGGTGTGCTTTGCATGATTTTGGGGGCTGCTCTAAAATGACATAATCAGAGGACATTGAGATGGATGATGATAGTTTTCTGCTCTCAGCAATGTCTGTTAAAGGACTGCCACTCTCTTCTGTGCTGTAGCATGAAGTTATGCCTTAGCCTTCTGTCTAAATGAGACTGAAAATGCTTCTCTTTGGTGGGTGGTTGGTGATTTAAGTAATTTTGGTGCCATAAAGTTGTTCTTGTTGTGAAAAGTATTGAGATTACAACAACAAATTTTGTTGTAATCCTTCACTGCACAAGTGCTCTTTTGTTTTGTCTTTAAATAAGAGCAATAGTTTAGATAAATCTGGACTCTTCACACTTAAAAAGTCTGCCTGAGATGCTTTTCAGGGTAAGAGGATTTTCCTGCAAGCAGCCTGTGGCTGTGAGGTGCTATGTCTCCCCCAGGCATTGGTGAGCTTTTTGAGGTTCTGGAAGAAGAGGTTGCACCTTGGGCTGACTTTTTCTGGTTATCCTGACTATGTGCCACATGGGATAGGGAATGCAGGAATTGTCCAATGCATTTATTGTGCAGTTAATGCCCTCGCACATGCCTTGCTGTTGGTGCCAGTATTGGAGAAGGTAATTCTGAGGTTTGGCTTTTGGTAACTGGGGAGGTCTGAGTAGTGAAAAGTCCTGGACAAGCTTCTCCATGGCAAACCTGGTTGTCTTTGTGTTGGCTATGACAGTCATTACCATGTAGGAAATATGCATGTTCAGTTCATGGGCAAGAGACAACATGGCTTTTCCACTCTGAACAGCAAAGTTTTAAATGTTTTAAATGTGATAAAAAAAACCTCCAGAGAAAATCTTGATTTGGTTTTCATTCTCCAGGTGCAGCAAAAATAAAATTCTACTCTGTGCTGAGTTTGGCAAGCCTGAGTGAACTTCCCACATGATTTCAACACCCTGATGGTCCCAGATCTTTGAACACTGGGAGTAACTTCAGGAGTGATATAAGTGTGCCTGAGCAGCACTTCAGCTCCCAGGAGGTTCACAGATGTTGCCTGTGCCCTGGGAACCAGCAGAGACATTTTGTGTGCTCTGCTTTTCACAAGGGGATGATTTTTCTCATATTTGTCTCACAAAGTGGGAAGGCTTTCATCTTTCCAGCAGTGACTCAAATAAAGCTTGAGTCACTGGCAGAGAAGTCTTTACTATCTGATAGCTCCACTGTAATCTGGGAAGAATAATTTGGTGAGTGTTGGTTTAGTCCCTACTGGGACAGATGTCTGCGTCACAAAAAATCAATTTGCCATTTGAATAGAGAGGTTAAATGGACTGTGAAGACTGCTCTCCTGTCAGTTCTAGAGGCAATGATGTCTTGTGATTTCAGGATATCAAATATAAGGCACCTTGATAGGACAGGGAGGGAAAAGATTACAGTGCCAGGGCACAGTCTGAAGCTACTTTGTGTCCAGAATGCTCTTTCCTTGGCCTAGAATAATCAGAATATGTCACAAACACACAGGTACATTTATGTAAATGTACCCATGCACATGCATATACACATGAAACTGTTCACAGTGTATATGAGGAGAAGAGAAAGAAGAGTCAGATCAAAATGTCGACAGGTGACAAGAAAATTCCCATTTAGCCAAAACATCTGAAGAATCTCTGTGAAACTGACAGCTTGACTCTCAGCCTCGAAGTGTTCATTGGTGACCTGACTAATATTGTAATGCAGACCCGTCTCCATCTTTATCCCCCTTTTTTACAGGCTTTTATTTCCCTGCCTTATTTTTGTGCCCCACATCACAGTTCAAATCACTTTAGCAAAACGGCTGTGCTTAATCTGACTCCCTGTGCCATGTGTATCTTGTTGATTACAGACCCTCTTTTAAATGCCATTATGAGTGACTCTTTGCATGCCCTCCTGTTAGCAGCTTTTCCCTTCCTTAAGCCTCTTGAATGTCTTTGCTCACAGGATTATAAGCCTTTCAATAAATATGGTATGATTATTGAATTAGTGTCAATTTTGCTCTGGGATTGCCAGTCACTTACTGCTTGGAAAGCAACAGCAAGCAAAGGCACCTGTAGATGGTCTTTGCCAATGTTTGATCAAGGCCAGAAGAGTCATGCAGGGATGTCTGTTTCCATGCAAACTGTGTCAGGAGTTGATATTAAGGAGTGCTTGGTCTTGGCTGAGGTTGGCTTTTGTGCTGCAGCTAATTTGGGAGGAACATGATACCTCTGAGCTAACGGGGGTCCTTCCTGTTCTCTGGGGCAAACCAGGCTGGGCTGTGATGGGAAGGGCAGAGCAGGCTGGCAGATGATAGGCAAATAATTCATTAAGGTCTGCTCATTTCTGCATGTCTCGTTGAGAGCTCAGATGTTGCAAAGCACTGTGCCTGCAGCAGCAGGAATCAGGATAAATAGAGAGGTACATCCATTGCACACAGAGGTATGTGGTGTGACTCTACTGTCTTTCAGCAGCAACCACAGAAAAGCAGATGAGATGCATCTGAGTGGTCATTTATCCTCCTCATTTTAGACCATGCTGAACAAATCTCTGATTTTTTTTCCTGCCTCAGTTTCTTGTTTTGGGTACAGTGACACGAGAGGACATACTCCAAACGGTTCCCTGTCTGACTTGCACTCTAAGGTGACGGGGATTTGAAAGACTGTACTCACATTTTAAAATAAGACCTATGCTGGGATGCTTGAGCAGCTCATGCAAGTGCTGTGTTTACTCCAAAGCCCACTCTTGGTCTGTCTCACTTTTTTGTGCAGGCAGCTATTAGAGGACATCACATCAATTGCTTGTTCAGATCTAATACGTTGCATGTTTTGGATGTTAAAATGCTGAAGTCCTGCTGAGTCTTTGTGCAGCCTGTGTTCCTTGATGAGTTGGCAGCTTTTGAGAAGCCTCCTAGGAACAGCGGGAGAAAAAGAAGCAGCAAGCAGGAAACGGCAAAACAAGTGCTCGGTGTATCCGAATGAGTAAGAGCTCTTGGTCTGCATTTGGCAGAGTACCCACAGGTAACATATGATGGCACGGGATGGGCTGGGGAATGCCCTTTTCTCCTTGCTGAAAATGAAAAATCTGATTGCTTCCCTCTGCCACAAACTGTTTTGAAAATGAGTTTGATTCGATTTGAGTCAACCTTTGGAAAACCAGTCTTGGCTTCAGGTTGCAGAGGGGTAATGTTTATGGACTTATACTAGTTCTGTGCACCCAGAAAATGGTTGTCAAGGAGTCAAGCCTGTGGCAAGTGTGGCTTGACCTGCGGGTTGTCTCTGTGATACAGGAACATGTCCTGGAGGGCTATTAGGGAGTCCCAAATACTCATTGTTTCTGCAGACCCAAATTCCCATAGTGTCTTGAAGGACTTGTGTTTGTATCTCTTCTGGTCCAAACACTCTGTGTATAAGGCAGGCAGCAGCAGATTGAGTGAAACCCTAGAGGAGAGACCAAAGATGAGAATCTGGGAACAGCCTGGATGCAAATGAATTTGCATGAAGCTGTTGGAGGCACTGAAACTGCTGATGAAACTATTGGTGTGTGCTCTTTCATGTCAATGATGCTGATATGGACAAGTCTTAAGGTGCTCTGGCTTTTTGACTATTACCATGAAGTCAGTAGCTTTCTGCTTGGAATCCACATGCACAGAAATATTTGCTTGAGAAATTACTAACTTTTATGCCTTAAGCACCAATTTGATAAAAGCAACTAGTGCAACAAGAAGTACACTGTTCTGATAGGTATTAATTTTTCAGAAAAGAGAATGTCAGGATTTTTTAGAGTGGGAATCCTTAAATTTTAGAAGGTCATTGTGTTTAATAATGCTTTTTGGAAATTAGAATGGAAATTAAGTATTTCAAAGAAATATTCCACACCCAACCCATTAACTTGGCAGAAAATTGTGAAACTCTTGGGGACTATTACTGCTTTCATTCCATGTCAAAGGAAGCACAGACTCCTGAAACTTTCATTTTAAATGGGTGATGAGAGAAAGGGGACATGGGTGAAGCTATTCTTGAGTGTTCCCACTTTGAGCAAGTTTCTTCCTTCTCCTTAACTAAGAGTTAATCATTCCATTCCACTCTGATAGCTTGTGGTAGTGGTAAATCATGTATCTCTTCCAATTATGAATTTTGCTTAGTGCTTTTCCCCCCTCTTACCTTTGCTGTCTTTTGGGACAATCGTGGGCAGTCAGGCCAGACAGTAGGACAGCTGAGGGGGGATGGAGGCTGTCAGGGCAGTGATTCCTGCAGCAAGGATAAATGAGGTCTTCCAGATCCCACAGGAGACAGTAGTTTGGGTTTGGAAATGGCAATTATCTGATGTTTGACTATCTCTGATCAAATCTTTCTGCTGTGTTATATGTGCCTCTTTAAATGTAACGTGAATGCAGTTGTCCAGGCACACTCTGAGTGCTATAATGCTTTTGTTAATGTAGCAAATACTTTATTATTTAATACTTTGAAGTGATTTTTTTTTGCTTCTTATGCTGTATCTTACAGCATTTTGTTGCTGTGTTAAATTGTCCATATACTTCTCCTGGGTGCATGTTAATGGCAGAGGAATGGTACTGACAAATGGGTTTCCAAAGCTGCAGAGAACAACTGAGATGAGCAGAGCCCTATTTGCCTGCAAATCTGTGGTGGCTACAGCTGTGCCCATATTCTGTACACATTTCAATGTACTCTTATTTTTAGGTCAAGATACAGAGGAGGTAAAAACTCCAGCCTTATGCAAACTGATTTAGGGCAATGTGTCCCCTAAAGCCCCTGGCTGCTGGAGAAATTGGTTCTTCCATGTGGTGTTGTGGGAGATGGCTGGTGCTTCTCTGCATGATCTCTCAGAAGGGCTTTTCCCTGGTGCCACAGGTTGGGTCCCATATCTACAGGAGACTGGTTTGGGGTCAAACACTAGCAGTCAGTCTCTTCTTAGTTGCCTTAACTTCTTTCAGGCAGAGGAGACTCCTTACAGACTATATATAACCTGCCTGGTCCCTCCTCCTGCCATCTCCCCCAGCCTCTTTTCTCTTGGTTTTCTTAGAACATCTCAAGGCTTCCTCCAGGCCTGGGTTAACTCTATTGATTGAAGTTTCTCCTGTAATTGAAGGGAAGAGCAGCACAGCTTCCCAGAGCAAAAAGCAACCCTGCTGAGGCACTGAGAGCAGAGGTTTGAGAAAAATTTTCAAGATCATCTAATAAAACAGTGCAGTTCAAGGGTTCCCATGAAGCAGAGCCAAGTGGCATCCAGGTTGGTGTGAGCATGAAACAGGAATAAGATTGAATGTACCTCTCGGCCACACTGATTTATTTCTTCAGTTATTGTTTAAGGTCAATATTGTAACAAAATAAGCTGCAGCATAACTAAGCTAGACACGGAGGAACCTGGGAGGGAGAATTTATGGTTTAGGTCTGCACTCCTACACTTGGAGCACACTTTAATGAGAACTGTGTGTGCTTAGCACCTGAGAGAAATCAAAGCCATCTGCTAAGTGTTTGTGAAAGCAGATTTTTCCTTCTGTCCAGGCAACTCAAAGTTGGACTAATAGCCTGGAAAAATGGAGCCTGTTCAGAAGCTAACCACAAATCAAGTCAAGGACAACTGTTTCACTAACATGCTCTTTTTTTTGTGTGTGTTCTCTTTGATTAAAAGAGCCTGGCTGGGTTTGGGGAGGTGCTTGGGCACCTGTCACTGCCTTTCCATTGTTCATTTTTTTATTAGTCCAGTGGTGAGAGTAATAAGTCAAAACTTCTTGGCCCTATGCTTCCTGCTTGGCCTTTGAGTTTCTAAAAACCTCGATTGAACCAATAGGCTGGTGTTTTGGTAGTTGTTGTTCATGGGGAACGAGGCAGAAATTGTAGAACATGGACTGTGAGAACTGCAAATAATACATTTCACTGTGGAAGGGAATAGGACAACATTGATTTTTGTTTTCTTATTACCAACAGACTGATTACAATATTTTTGCTTTTACCCTCTGATGACATCTGTCTTCTGGGCATAACAGCGACACAACTTGTATCTCTAGCTGTTGTATGTGGCATTTGTTGTGGGAAAAGCACTTCCTGCCTTGCAAATTAGAGTCTCAGCCCAGCACTGGGATGCTCAAGGTGCATTGTGCCTCCTTAAGTTATGAGCTACAGCATCCTGGCACAGCAAACCTGTTCATTCACATGCTTGTAGGTTGTTCCTTGGGTTCTTTGCCTACCTGTTAGTTTTCAGTGTAATTTATTCCAAAGTGTTCTCATTTCAGTGGTTTGCAAAGTCAGCGCACAGTAAACGTGTTTCACTCTTTTCAGGCAATTAAAGAGGTGAAAGTAGGTTGAGTTCACGGAAGGACATGAGTAGCAGCCGACTGCCTGACTTGAAAGGCTGCCTTATTTTTTCAGTGCTGCTGATTTCTGTATAATGACAGATGCTTATACTTCAAGGTGAGAAGGAAGAGGAGAAGAGATTGTTATCTGGGTGGGGAGGGGGTCACTATTCTTCTGCAAGGAGTTTGAGGCCAAGGCATTCAGGTTCAGCTGTCTGAAATGAAAGATTTGGAATATAAAGAAGAAAACGTGAGCTGAACTGGCAGCAAAATTTACACATAGCTTAACAAGTGCTTTTGGACTGTGGTAGTTGAATTCTTTCTCTTTAAACCTTGAACATAATTGTTTTCCCAGTTCTTTGTGCTGTCCAACAAGCTGAAATGCTTTAAAGACAACGTTGAAGAAACACTAAGTGTCACCAGGCAGAAATTAGGAAAGATTTAAGAGCAAATAGGGCGTGAAGCTCAGCAGAGCAATAAGCAGTTAAGGCTGTTTCTTCTCCAGGGCTGTTGGACCTTGGCCTGTCTGCTTGGGAAGTATCTTTGGAATGAAGGATTTGAGTACTATGAGATCCACATTTTACATCTATAATAAATAAGGATTAAATGAAAGGGTTCTAATGTTTTATTCTGTTCTGTGTTAATGAGTAAGATTTTACTTATAAAGGTGCAGTTTTACGAATGTTTTTCTGGTGATGTTTGTGTGCTGTGATCATGGCAGGCACTCTCTCTGGGCAGGAAAGAATGCTCGTTACAGTTTGAAGAGAAGCAGATAGGTTATGTTTGTTTTTCTTCATATACTCTGTTATTTACTTAGTAATGGATAAGATGTCCATATTCACTAGATGATGATGTCTGCCTTTGTTTGCATTTCTAGAGTGGAACAATGCTGCTATAACCACTTACGAAATGGGCTGCATAATCTTTCAGACACATCAGGTCTGGTTTGCAGAAGCCAAATGAGTGGCTCTGGACATCCCCCCGTCAAGAAGGAACAGGCTTAAACTAGCAAATGGGGAGGTTAGGAAAGAGCTTTAGGGTTAGGAAACAAGCCAAAGCTTTAGCAATAGAGGTAGGTGGTTTCCTCTATGCCTGTGCCAGCCATGGCAGGTTGTCTCCAACAAGAGGCAAAGGACAGACCCTTGTTTCTGGTGTTCCTCTTTGAGGTAGTGTCCCCTCATCCCCAGCAGACTCACCTCCTAAAAGTGCCCTACATGGCCTGAAGTTAGAGAGGGAGAACAATTGTGCCAGTTTCCAACATAAGTTATTCTGTGATTCAATATATACGGGGCCAAGCACTGTCCCTGTCAGCTTCTGAGGGGGCCCTTTACACCGAGACTGCTAAGGGCCAATTAAAATTGTGCCCTCCAAGCCTTGGGTTTAATGACAGTTTTAGTGATGGGGAGGAATAAATTTTAAAAGCCCAACAACTTCAATAGGAGGAAAATGGAATCAGTTTTCCAGTGGTTTTAAGATGTATGCAAGTAAAAGTAGCAAGAATTAGGATCCCATTCTTCTGGGCTCAGGTGTGGAGGGGTGTCTGAGCATTTCGCGTGGCCATTCCTGCCTAGGGTGGTGGAACAATGTGCTGTGATGAAGAAGGGCTTTGCCACCATGTTTTACCCTCTGCGACAACAGTTCTAGTAAAGATACATTCAAAATGCTGACAGTTCCACTGAGAGCCTAATTCCTCTTCTGTTTTCACAGTTTGTGTGCACAATTTAATCGGTCCAACCCCAGGTCTGGGAGTCTACTTTACTGAGGTTTTGCTCTGTCTTCCTCAGGTTTCAGCTGTAAGAATGAAAGAAAATACTGTGTGTGGTCCAAAAGCACCTCTGTTCTGCACTGATTCCCCTTAGTGTCAAAAATGGTGTCCTCAGACATTTTTAAGTCAGAAGAAAGTAGAATGGCACTTCTGGGGATTGTTGTTTTTGATTGAGATGCCCAAACTTTCCCTTGGCAGGCAGAGTTCCCTGTGACTGCTCCCCTTTCCTGCTCTTTTGTCCTTTCCCTGTGCAATAACTAAAAACACCCAGGTGTGAATTCCCCTTCTGCCCTCATCCTTCAACACGTTAATGTCTCACTGTGCCCCAGGCCAACTTGCATTGCATCTGGTTTTACATATAAACTAGAGCAATTTCAGAGGTAGGTTTTGGTGCCGATCAATCAGGCATTGCGGTGTATGTTCTGTGCTTGGTTTTGTCTGGGTCCCTCTTTCCTCCTCACACCCTGACTGCAGAGGTGTCCTGCTTTTATCAGCAAAGACTTGAAGTGTGGAGAGTCATCTACTCAGACAATAATATGATCAAGGGCGAGGTTAAAATGTTTTATTGAAGAAGAGTCTCTGACTTCATGGCTCCTGGGAAGAGGGAAGTGTGGAGCCGCACCACATGTACAGAAGAACTGCATGGGAACCGTGGGCATGGTGCCACCCGCTTTGTACTAAGTCTGGGCTATTTTCCCTTGGAGAAGAACTTCCTTTGCACTATGTATTGCATTCTGTTTGTGTTATGATTGCTTGGAAGGATGCGAGTTAAACTTTAATGAGTTTCTGTCCAAGAGGAATCGTGAAAATAAATGCAATTCCGCCTCCTTGCTCTCTTCCCCATGCTCCGGCTCCCTCCACCCGCCTCTCGTTGGAGCAATCACATAATCAGATGGTGCTGAATAAACAAGAGGGCCTAATGTTCTGAATGTGGTGTAAACGGAGCAGTAATGGCAAATGACACAGTTTTTTAATTTCTTTGATAAACAAATGTGCTCAGGGAGTTGGTTTTGCTCACAGAGGGACACGGTGGCACTCTTGTCCCTCTTCTGTGCTGGTACTAGTATGGATGCTGAAGGATCAAAGCAATGAGATTGGAAGGGGTCACCTGGCTGTACCAGCCAGATTTCTGTATTACCATTGCTCTCTGGCTTCCTTGGGATTGTGTTTGCCATGGGCTCCTTCCCTGCTGTGCAAAGTCTCTCAGCTGCCTTTAATTTCCAGGATGTTTCTTTTAATGGTTGTTGCCAGAAGGACAAAGAGGAGCCTGGAAAGTAGCAGCTGCCGTGTGAGAGCTGTGGTGGATCTCGGAGAGAAGAGTATTTATTTCATCATTCTCTTTGCAACTTTTTCACAATTTCATGGTCCTGGATAGGGTAGTGAGAAAGCTGATGTGTACCTGTCACTCACAGCATTTGGTGAAGGGCAATTGGAAGCAAAAGAAAAGGTGAAAAAGAAGATAAAGCAAAAAAAATCAGCTGGGTTTCAATGAGATTTTTCATGCCTCCTGTACTCCCTTGCCTTGTTCCTGCCATTATTCCAGAAAGTATGGCCAATGGCTGGCCAAGGAATGTGGAAAATGAGGCTTGACCAAATTCCCATTCAGGGGCAGCCCATCTCAAGCAAGTTTTTTGAGCAAGTTTTTGCATCTCGGGAGATGGTGTCTGTGATCTCCGCTGCTGCTTTTACCCTGTTATAGAGAACCTATTACTAATTAATTTTTCTTGATTTACTTTACTCTTGGCAACCTGTAATATTCAGATTGGTGACTACTGTTTCAAGCTCTTGCCTGGGAAAACTGACCCTGGGGCTTATGGAAACTCCTGGGGTTTTGGGTCCTAGGGAAGATAAAGTGCACTTGGTGGTGTAGGTTTTTGTTGCCATCTCTGGCTTCCTGTAAGCTCACAGTGTGAAATGGGGGCTTACAGGTAGAAACCTGCTAATTAGTATAGTTGGATCAAGTGTGGAGAGGCCTCAGATCTGAATGAGACTCCATTCCTTAGATTTGCCCTTAACTTTTCACCTTGAAAAGTAACTAATGAAGCAGCTTTCCTTCTATTGCTATATTGGCTTCTGTGCATTTCAAATTCTTCAGGAGGAAAAGGAGCCTGAGAGGCTAAATCTAATTTTTTTTTTGTGGCACTCAAGGGAGGCCTGGATAACAGCTAAATGTTTTTGTGTTGAATGAACAATAAAGAAATAGAGAATTTGCTTAACTACATAAAGATATGAACACCTTAGTACCCTACTGTAAAATGGGTATGAATTGCATGGGTGCCTCCATGAATTGCATAGCTGTGGGGAACCCATACATTATGCTGTCAGGATGAGTGATACCCTGTTTTGGTAGGAACAACAGAAGTAATTCATTACTTCAAGAGCTCCTTTCAAGCTGACAAGGTGGTAGCCTGTGCTGGCAATAGCATCTTCTAAAGCTGAAAATACCCTGCTTGTGCTATCAGAAGAGGTTGGACACTTGAAGAGCTTCTTCCTGCTGAATTGGCCTTGTAACTGTCCATGGGGTGAGCATCTTGCTGGCTCTCCTGCAAATCTCTGTAGAAGGTAGAGAACAAATAGGGGGCTTTGAAGGATTATTGCTGTGTTTGCAATCTCACCTCAAATCCTGATTTGAAAGCAACATTTGCAAAAGATCTGTGAACGTAGGTGGCATGGAGTGGCAAAGGGCTTCAGGCACCAAAATTATTTTATAGCTTTTGATGTGTTTTATCCTCTGGCTATAAGTGAAAATGTACCTGAGGATCTCTGCAATAGTTGCAGATGGGGAAAGGACTTTTGGACGTGTAGCTCAGCAGATGCTTTGTGAAAAGTGCTGCCTTGCAGGAATTGGGACTTTGTGTAGGCCCATGCTGCAGGCTGCATTTCTGCCTGAGCGTGTGTAGAACTGAGACTGTGACTGGACATGGCCTGATCTCTGTAATTGGACAAGGAGAAATTGATCTCCAAGTCATTGGGTGATTAATGTAAACAATGTAGTCTGTTCTATAACTGTAACTGCATAGCAAGAAGAAGGCAGACATGTTTCTGACTTGTTAGAGAGCAGAGCCTCTGCCTGGCCATGAGACATCTGGTCAGGCAGAGAGGCATGTCCAGGCCACCTAGACACTGTCTGGGGGGAATGGACACAGTCTGCTGGGAAGGTAAGATATGCTTAGAGTTAGGCTTAGAAGCAGTAGAGAGTTTAGTTTAGGGTTAGACTGCAGAATGCTTGCAGGCAAATAGTTAAACACCTGAAAAACTTCATGAAATCCACCCTTCTCATCATATTTTATGCCTCTCAGGCCTGCTGGACACAACATCTTTGTCCCATTGAACTGGGGATCCAGAAACCAGCAGTGTCCAAAGTTGGCAGTGGCTCTGAAGGCTCTCCTGCACTGCAGGACCTGGGAGCGGGATGGAGCTGTGTGTGCAAGGGTGGGGTGCTGTGCCACAGCAGTGTCAGCCAAGCCGTGGAGCAGTGGAACTGTTTCCTAGGGCAGTGATGATGTGATGTGCTCAAAAGTGAGAAAACCCCTCATCTTCCATCAGTGCCAATCAGCCCCTTGCTTGCAAGAACACCAAAGGAATAAATTATGAATTAGATCCTGTCAATGTCCCGGAGATGTAGTTGCTGAACTTCCCCCCCTGTAGCTTTTTCTGGTTCAGGTAGCTCTAGTGTTGACGTATAAATGATTTACAAACACTTCTGCATGTTCGCCTTTGCCTGGAACAACGAACCTCATGGGTTGCATTGTCCTGAGTTAGAGACATATGGTGTGTCTCAGAGTCTTTCTTCTGCCCTCGCTGATGTTCTGTTCTGCCTTGTCTCCCTAATATTTTTCTGTTTATTATTACCTTTAGAACTTGAAAAAATACTTTGCATTATGCTTTTTTTGAGGCTGTTCAGTCACGTGCAAAATGGAGTTGTTTTTGACTCTTACACCTTTCATTTTCTAGTACTGAGATATTCTGCTGAATTAATTCTCTCCAGCCAAACTTGCTGTCCCTTATGCCTCAAAATGTGAGTTTAGATGTTGAATTATTATTTTTCTTTATAAATAATACATTTAGAGTCCTTGATGTGAGTTAGAATTCCTTAGCCTTTAAGCCACAGTCAGTTTATGTTTTCAAAGCCTTTTTGTTGATAATTGTGAAGTTTAAAAGCATGGTTTTATCAAAAATGAAAACTGAGATTCTCACATAATGATTTGCCTTCAGGAATTGCAGATTTAAAAGAAACACTGAATGTTGAGACTCCCAGTAAAATCATAAGGCTTGGCTGCTCTGGGAATACTCTGAGATTTTTAATTTGACAGGTTAAATGCCAACAGTCTTCTGAGTGGTGCATTTCATCCAACAGGAATTAATTTTCAGCAGCTTTTGGTGAGTTTTTCCCCAAAACTGAGCACTGAGGCTTAGCAAGATACAAGCTCTCACATGGGAAAAGCGTGTCCAGTCAGCAATAGAGAGAGAAACAAGGCCAAGCTGGGAAGCAACCTGTGAATTCACTCAGAGCTGGCCTGCACAGTCTGAATATTGAGAAGTTGTTCCTTACAATAATTTTTACTTTGGGGAGTGATCATTGTTCTTAGTCACTGTCAGGATCCCTTTGGGCATCACTGGAGCACAAATGTCAGCCTTGTCTGCTGCCTCTGCATTTCTTATGTAAGAGTGTTCAAGCTCTGCAGTCAGCAACTGTTTTCCTTGGTGTTGAACAAAGAGCAAAACCAGACCCCTTCTCAAGGGCTTTGTAAAATTAGTTGGTTCTCCCCTGCCCAGATAACTAGTTTCAGTCACAAGGTTCCAATAGGGAGGACATAAATCCAGAGGCTGTGGTGATGGCTTCCCCCCTGCTTGTTTACATTGTTGTCTGGTAGTTCAGTTGTCAGCACCTGCTGCCTTCAACACGTGACATCACATTTCCCATGCTGTCATGTGCTGTCAGAGGTGGCAATGGCTGAGCTAAGAGCAGGTCAGCAGCCTCAGTCTGTTTGAACTGAACCATCAGTGTGTGATCAAACTGCTGTGGTTTAAGTAAGGATCTCTTCATCACCTCTGGGAGTTCTGTGTGCTTTGGGATTTGTCCAGGACTTATGTCCCATTCACCAAACAGCCTTTGTGCAGCAGAGCGTGGCCCACAGCGGCACTGATCTCCTGTCTGGGCCTTTGGACCTCTGTAATGGGAGTCTCATTTTGAATGAGCTGTGTGTTTGTTAGTTCTAGACTCAGAAGTTTTACAAAACTTTTATTTTTGAAAATTCTGTTTTTAGAGCTTAGAACACTCCACCTTCCTTTATGAGAAAATAAATTTTGTTGTGTTATGTTCCTGACCATTTGACCATTAACCCTACTGCCTGAAGTGCTGAACTATGCTATGCACCAGCCCACTGGTCACTTCTAAAGACATGGAAGCATAAGATTGTCCCTTAGTTTTCTTTTTTCTTGCTCATAATTTAAATAAATTTTGTTGGCAGGTATGCAGAGATGGAGGTATTTTCTAGATTTTGGATGCAGTGAAAGAAAAGCTCATTTACTGCAGTGAGGTAACTGGGAAGATGAACATGTCGTGAACTCTGCTACAAATATTATGCCTGTGTGTGTATCTCAGAACTGGGGAGGTCAGAGATACTGCTCTTTAGATTTTTATCAATGTGGAAATGTGGAAGATAATGGAATGAACTGTCTTTTCTTGTATGATTTTAATCTTGTTGAAATTGAAAGCAATCAGGAACCTAAACTGTATTAGAGTTGTAATCTGAAAATTTGAAAGTGAAATCTTCCCCGTTCTCCCAAGAAACTCTGAATCAAATGGCCAATTTTATCCCATCGCTAGTATTTACAAGAGACAAAAATATCAGTGATAATTATTTCTTTTTCAGCATTGGAGTAGGAGGCAGATGGCATAGGAGAAGAAAAACAACCTACAGCTCCTGAATGATAGGATAAAATTGCTATAACAATTGTCATACATTGGGGTAGGATTTTGGTGGTTTTCATATGTCAGCTTCATGGTGTGACTGAGCTGAACTGAAGAAAAAACACTGAAGAGCAGAGGAATAAATTAGAAAACTGGTGTTGAAATGTGGAGAAGATGAGAAAACATGAAGAATATTTCTCTTAAGCATAATATTCAAAACATGTTATATATCTAATGTTTCTTGCTTGTGCTGAGCAAGAGAGAGGCCTGAGTTTGGGCTGAGGCTGGCAGAGGATGAATGCAAACCTGAGAAGCCTGTGCAGGCCAACCCATGTTAGAGCTGCACACCTGGCCAGGTTTGGCTGTCAGCAGAAGTGCCCAGCATAATTACAAAGAGAGGACAGACCTGTAGCAAGTCAGTCTTTTCTAATGGGACACATTTAACACTTATAGCAAGCTATTGCAATCAGAATCAGGTTGTATGATCATCTGCTTCTTCAAATTGCACACGAATCGCCTCAAATCCTGCTTCCTAGTGAGATGGAAAAAGCTTTATTTCCCCCATTTTGCTAAAGCTGCCATCTCAGTGTCTCACTCCATGACATTTAACATCTTTGCCAAATTTAATTTGTGCAAAATCAGCTGCTTTGCCGTGCTGAGGGCACTCCTGCTGATTTAGCAGTATATGGACACTGTGGTGATTGACACTGCAAGAGGCAACCCTGGGGCTCCTGGGAGAAGCTTGCCAGTCCTGCAGTGCTCGGTGTTGCACTGGGCTTGTGGAGCAGCCCTTCTATGTGTTCAGAATGGTTAAATGCTGGCAGATAAGTATATTTAACTGGTCAGCTGAGGAGGCTGCATCTATTTTTCTATGGCCTGGAAAGGGGTTTGCTATTTGGTAGGAAGGGTGGGTGATTGGCTGGGTGTAATTGTTGTTGTCATATTTGCTGAGAGTGTAGATGTGAGTTGGAGAGGAAGGTACCTGTGGTTGACCTGAAGTTTCATACTCAGTTTGCAATACTGACTCTTCTGTGGATGATGCGAAGTCATTTACTCACCCAAACTGACCGAAAAGCTGGCAGTCAAAACACTCACTGCTCAGTTTTCCTCTACCAGCCATGCTCGGCCTGGCTGTTGACCATGTCTGTTACTCATGGTTGGATAAATCAGGGCATGGGGACTCTGTAAGAAGGGGACAGAGCTCAAGGGCAGTTTTCAGATCTGCACATTTGCATCTCTGTGTGTTGTTTGCTCAGAAGGCAATTGGCTGGAGAATGTTTACTACTCACCTGGCTCAGAGCTGACCCTGAGATACAGGGGTGGGCTGCTGAGGGACACAGGCTTTGGCTGTACCATTCAGAGAATATATTCTATCTCCTAATTACCATTGTTATTATCTACTCTGATTTCCCCACAGAATTATTCTGTAATTGCATTTTTTTCTTGAATAAACTTAGAAAATGGTGAAAGTTAGGGTTTTATCTCTTGGTACTTAAGCATGTCCTTGCAGTATAATTTGAAGTAATCTAGAGGTTTGGACAATAACTTTTATAATAATTAAAGATATATGTGTGTGGGGTTTTTAATATCTGGTTCTGCAAACATGAACAAATGAAAACTGTTACAGGTGCATAAAACCCATTTACAGATGTTTTGGGAATAGGGGCTTAGTCTTGGAAGCATGCCTTGCAGCCCAAGTATCTAAAGTAGGGAAAAACCTGTAGCATGTATTTTGCAAAGCCCATCAAATAAGTTTTGGCTGTGAAAAGCCCATTGACACGTTCTATGCATCAAAGATCAGACTAGCATTTAATAGTGAAGTTTTGGTCAGTCCCTGTATTTATTATGGCTCAAATACATTATGAATGTTTTGTCCTAAAAGTCACAGGTCTAGTGATTCATCAAATTCTCCAAGTGGTTGCCCCTTTTCTAAAGAAAAAACAAAAATTCTATGTGTGAAAATCACTTATCTGATGGATGTGATCTAACACCTCTGGGCAGCAGTTTGAATCCAAGGGTATTCAAGGGAATCCACGTCCAATCGGTCCTCTTGGTAAGACAGGAGAATGTCATATATGCCTCTGTGAAAGAAGAGAAGGTCACTCTGAAGGAATCGGGACTAAACTCTTCCTTCACNATGCCTCTGTGAAAGAAGAGAAGGAATCAGGACTAAACTCTTCCTTCATGTAGAGGTAAATCTGTCATCTGGCCATTTTTCATGAACAAGAGGGAGAGACAGAGATTTTCTGATTTAGATTTTAGCTGGGTTATGTTAGCTGGTAGCTTAGCCTGCAGCAGATGTACGAGAAAAGTCCTTTTTTTCCCTAGTGATGGTTGAGCCTCAAACTTTGTTTTACCAAGGGCAAAAAATCATCTAGATGCTTGGGTACACCTTGAAGTATTTATCTGAGTCTGTTTGGTTTGCTTATCGACATGATTTTGCAGTGGCTTAGTTACAGGTTAAAAATAAATATTCCTATTATGGGAAAATACTGGGTATTAAAAAGTTGTTGAATATAGAAGAGAAATGCATACCAAGAACTAATGGCTGAAAGATGGAGCTCGATGAATCTACAGCAGAACAATGGATGTTTTAAAGAGTAATATTAAATAATCATTGAGATAAGGAAGGTAATGAATAGTTACCATCTCTCTATATCTCCAGATCATGACTAGATGCTTTTCTGAAAGATATTTTTCATGAAATTATGCACTGCTGAGCTTAGTACAAAGAAAACTGGGCAAAAAGTAATGGTCTGTGTTAGAAGAGAGTTGTCACCACTTACCAAATGGTGCCTCCTGGCCTCAGCTGTTATGAATTGAAGCAGTTGAGGACTTAATACATGGTGATGGGAAATGCATTTTCTTCCAGGACTTCTGTGTAGAGTGAAAGTACAGACATAAGATAGCACTGAAGAGTGAGTAACTTTTTCACATTAAAATACAAAGGGGGGGTTGGATCAATTTCCATTCAGTTTTTCCTTCTTTTTAGCTCTAATTCCTTAGCCAGTTTTGAGGGTCAGTGTGATAGGTGAAAAGGAATACTTCAGCTGTTCCTGAGGAGTTAGACATATCTCTTCTGCCAATAACACAGAAGAACCCCTTCTTTAGTGCCTAAAAGTAAATACTGGAGGTATATACTGAGTTGTGAATTCAATCTGATGAGCTTGGACTAATAACTTATGCTGATGTCTCACTTCAAGTATATATTATATTATAATTTATGATTACTTTGTAATTGGATGATATTTTCTTGATATCATCTATTTTGTAAGTACTTAATGTTGCAATTTTATTTAATATTATAAAGGTTTGTTGCTTTGCTTTGAGATCCTCTAATAGGAAAAACTCATAGGCAGAAGGTATCACAAAGGGGAATTCCTACATAGTAAAAACCCCATCTGCCACAACATGTAGTATGTGTCCCTGGAGATGTTTCAATGGAAAGAAGCAGTGAAACTAAAAATAAGAAAGTATTGGATGTGTCTGACTACTACCTGAATTTTATACTTGCACAGAAGCGATGGGTTTTTTTCTGTCATCACTATTGGAAGAATGAACAAGATTTCACTGTTGCACTGGTGAGCTGCAGATATTCCTTCCTGGTGCCATGGACTCCTCTGGTGGCATCACTAGGGTGGAGGTGTGGGCTGGTAGGTCTCTTGCCACTTCTGCTCCAAAGATGCCACCTCCAAACTGTTTCATAAGCAATTTTAAAGTGGGACACTTCAGTCTCTCTCCTGAGACCCATCCCATTGAACTCTTGTATTTTTTTCACCAAGATGCTCCCTTGAGGAGCATTTCCTGTCAAACTCTCAAATCTCTGCAGAGCTACTGGCTTTGCCTGCTGTAGTAATCCCTTCTGCCAATTCTTGGGACACATGTGGATCTGAACATTATCAGGAGGGACAGGGATTTGTATTAGTGGAAAATGCTTCTGACAGAGCAGCAGGTGTTGCTCAATATAATCTTCTCCATGGAAATCAAGGGGAGCTTGGTGCCTGCAGAAAGTGAGGAGACAGCAGTGACTGGTGGAGTCCAATCTCACGTATGCAAGTACAGTTCTTACAGCCTTGCAGAGCAGATGTTAATTGAGATGGATATACATGAATATATGCTGTGCAGGAGTGACTGGGACTGAAGGCAGAGATGGAAAGGACTAGTTTCCATGTAGATTTATCCAGTTTTTGTCTTTTTCTCATGCTGCAGTGTGTGGTTGCTGTGTAGGGAGGGATGATGAGCTTAGGTGAGCCTTTGATCTGATCTGCTGTGTATTAACCACCAACATAATTTCTGTTGAATTGGTGGCGCAGCAGCAATGAAACCCCTCATCCTTCAGGAGCAAGTAATCAGTTTTCTGTTCCCTGTGTGTGTGGTGTTGGCTGGCTGTCACACCTTACCTTCTTGCTCCCGGTTAAGCCTGTGTGTTAGTGGACTTTGTCTTATGAGACTTGGCATTGAGATATCACAGTGATGGAAATAGTACAAGTTCTTTAGACAGGTACAGCAGTTCACCTGGAAAATTATGATACTGAACAAAGCAAGCCATTTTGTCTTGGAAAAGAATTTGGAGTTCTAAAGCCTTGTGGATATGCATGCACAGAGCCCAATACCTTGCATCTCCAGGAGCAGGAGTCTGAAGTAGGAGCCAACTTCCCACCAACTATTTATATACAGAGCAGTGTAAGTCAGGTGAGGTATTTATACCAGTGGGATACTGATGCTGTATAAATAACTGCAGCACTGCAAACATTGCCTGCTGACTGTATGGCATAACCACACCATTTATATAAATCTGACAATGTAACTACAGCCGTGGAAGGCGATTTAAATACAGCCAGTGAAAGTAAGTACACCCTTAGGAAGGTATAACTAACTATACAGATAATAGTATCAGGTAAGTATACCCACAGGAAAGCATAAACATACAAATAATAGCCACAATGTAAGTATAATATAGAAGTCAGAGAGTCTCAATATTGATATAATAGCAGTTGGGTAACTTGACTCAGAGGAGAGGAAAATAACTGCCTGAGTAAGAGCTTCAGCCTAACTGCAGCCATGGGAGAGGGTAGCTTGGAGAGCTACAGCTGTGATATACAACTCCCAGTAACAGGAGGTCATCTGCATGTGGCCAGAGCAGTGTTTCCAATTGAAACTTTAAGGATGGGCAATTAGCTGTGGAGGGGGCTGTTCCCACGAAGTAGAGCACTGGGAGGGAGGAGCTGTGTTTTAGAAGGATGATGGATGGACAAGTGCAGTGGATTTGGCTCTTGCTCACTTCCCCAGGAATTCAATTTAATGCATTTTTCAGAACATGGTTTGAAGTTGAAACCATGAGTTCTCCAAGGGGAAAGGTTCCCAAAAACATGAAATGGTGTTGGGCCCATCTAGCTGCAGAGCAACAGCATCACACTGTGTGTGCTGGGTACAGGATTAGTAACTTGTGCTGGAAACAGGCCATGGGAAAGAAGACTAAGAAGGAGCAATTTGTGTAGTGATGAACAGCAAACATAAAAGGAAACTGTTGAAATAGTGTCTCAATTTGATATCTTTTTCTTTTTTCCAAGTTGGTCTAATTGGCCTTCTAAATAGAGATGCTTTTATTTTTCTATTACTGTCTTATAAAAATAAAAAGAGAAATAAAATTCATTGCCAATTACTGTTTTTGTATACAGCTATTCAGCCACAAACCTGCCTGAAGAGGCAGCAGAAACAATCCACTTTCCCACTGCTTGCTACATTATATTGAGACTGGTGCTGTGTTCTCTGAGCTGTGTTCAGATAGAAATTGGATTGGGTAAAATAATATGACTGCTGTCTCCTCTAGACCTTTACATGGGCTTTATGTATTTCATAAGATGTATGTTTGACAGTGGAAAGTGAATAAGTTAGTTTTAAGACGGAATCAGTTTAAAGCTTCCACACAGTGCTGGTCAGTGTTATCATTTAACTCAAGAAACTGGGTTTTAAAGTGGGGTTTTAGAGTTAACTTTTTCATTAATTATTTGGAAGATGTTGATTTTTTCAAAACCTGGAATTAAATGCTTGGGGAGATGTGTTGAGGGTGAGCACTGGAAAACCACAAAGCCCAAGGCATGATGTTTCTGAGGCTGGCACATCACCTGCTTTATTTCTGAGAAGTCGCTCAGATCACTTCCGATTTTTAGAAACACAGAGCAAAATAGATTCTTTGATATCTCTTTGGAAATGTAGTATAAATACATAATTATTAGCTTGGTTTTCCTTTGTCCTTGGTGCAGTGACAGTTGTCTGAATGCTAAGACAGCTCTGTAGGAATTGGTGCTTGGAGCAGACGGGTGGTTGTCCAGGGGAGCATTGTGTCCTATGGCTCATTGGAAGTCTAAGAATGATCTCCACCACAGAGGAGAGCGGCAGTGTCTGGCAGCCTTACCTGTATGTGCCAAGGATATCTTCTACTCTGCAGCCAAGGTGATCAGTGAACCGCTGGGCTCAGTATTAAATTCCTACAAGGAGTAGGGATACAAGCACAAAGTGCAAAGACTGAATGAGATAAGAGGTAGATTTTCTGCCTGAAGTATCCCACTTATAGTAGTAAGGATGTGCACTATTCCCTGAAGAAAGCTTCTTTGGGATGGTGTATCATTAGGAATGCATATCCCCTCTATTAATGTTCAGCCTGGAAGCCTTTTCTGATTTGAAGTGACTGGGAAGTGATGGGGCAGCATGCTGGTGGGTTGGGTATGAGTAGGGCTTCTTGCTACAGGTAGAAGGAAAGGCCATCAAGAAGGGGAGAGGGGAGGGAAGTGATGCTGAGCATGGAGAGGTGTCAGCTACATTATTCACCAATTTCCTTCAGGCCAGCTGCAGGACTCAGGTTGTGTTCTGCTTCATTCAAAAATCACCATGGTGAGCACTCTGCACTATCTCCCAGCCAATATAACACCACCAGTGGAGATTTACCAGATGGTATCAGACATGAGTTACAATGACTGATGGATCCCCATAATCATGGCTTATGTTGGTTTAAGCCAAGGTTTTTGGAATGACATGAAGTGCTTATATATTGATTGCATGTTCTGGTTGGGTCTAGTCCTAAACAGGTCAGTAGCTGCAGAAATGAGGCAGACTCGAGGACAAGTCTATTGCAAGAGCTAACTGAGGACTTTTAGGGGTCTTCTTTCCCACTTGGTGATGAGGGCATCTTAATTGTATATCTTAATCATAAAATGGTTTGAGTTGGAAGGGATTTTAAAGACCACCTAGTTCCAACCCTCCTGCCATGGGCACTAGATCAGCTTGCTCAAAGCTGCATCCAGCCTGGCCTTGAACACATCCACAGCTGGGGCATCCACAGCTGCCCTGGGCAACCTATTCCAGTGCCTCACTACCCTCACAGTAAAGAATTTCTTCCTAATATCTAATCTACACCCGGTCCTCTTGAAGTTTTAAAAGTTTAAAGCCATTTCCTACTGTTCTATCACCCTTTTAAGAAGTCCCTCCCTGGGTTTCCTGCAGGCCCCCTTTAAGTACTAGAAGGTGCTATAAGGTCTCCCCAGAGCCTTCTCTTCTCCAGGCTGAACAACCCCAACTCCCTTGTCCTGACAGGAGAGGTTCTCCAGCCCTCTGAGCATCTTCATGGCCTCCTTGTATTGTGGGTCCCAGAGCTGGACACTGTACCTTAGGTGGGGTCTCACAGGGNGACATGAGTTACAATGACTGATGGGTCCCCACAATCCCCTCCCTCAGCTTGCTGGCCACACTGCTTCTGATGCAGCCCAGGACACTCTTGGCCTTCTGGGCTGCAAGTGCACATTGCCAGGCCATGTTGAGTTTCTCATCAACCAACACCCTCAAATCCAAGCAGGCTGAGCATGACAGACTCTCTGTGGAGCATAAGCTCCCTTCTTGCACCTAGATAAGGCTCTTCCAGGGCACGTAGAGGCACAAAGGCAAGTTGGTGCCATACTGCTGGGGAAATGATGCTGGGAATGCTGTGATCAATACCTGGACTTGTCAGCTTTTCCTTCAGCACAGTAGAAAATTAATACGACAGTTGCTTGTCTTCCAAAGGTTCTGGCACTAAAGAGGTGAGTGCTCCTCTATGTTTTTGCAGTGTGAAAACAATGAAGTGCATTGATGCATTCCAGTGGTACTTCCCATCTGGAGAGGTTGACATGCTCAGCTGCCCAGCAGTCTGCTGCTGCTGCTGAGGACATTCCTTAACCTCATTCACTGTGCTGGGGCTGTGCATGTGCCTTGTGTTCCTCTTCAGTGGCTGATACCGTTCTGAAACAGGAACAGAGCAGCATAATTTCTTTTTGTTGATTGGAAATGTTACTGTTCTGAGAAACTGAGGCTTTTTTTTTATGTTTCAACCTTGGCCATACAGCAGTGAAATGCTTTACTGTTGCTGTGATCCTGCTAAATTCTATTTTCCCTTTAAATTGCAATGTAACATAGGGGCTTATTTAGCTCCCCATAGGAGCTACCACTGCAGATTTGCTGGGTTTGGTTTACTGTAGTTTGTTTGGATCCAACTGACAAGATCTGTCACAATATGTTGTATTTATTGCTCTTATTTGTAGTGATTAAGGAATTCAATATGCTTTCATTTAGCTAATGACCAAAAATTGTGCATTGCAAGGTTTCAGTCCCAAAATTCCATCATATGATACTTTTTTTTCTGTAGCAGTCAGCTGCTTTGTGTCAGTCTAACTTTCAAAGAAATGCAATAAAATTTAATGGTAATGGTAATACAGTTGTACTTCATTAAATGCATTTGTCTTTTACTTTAGAATTTCAGCATTGCAAATTTTACTTGATTCTGACTTCTGTTTCATAACTACTCTTGCTTAAGGCCATTACAGAATATTGCATCTCAACCCATATGTGCTTTATGAGGGTAATGGGCCAAATTCTACCAACAGAGGTGGTTCACAGTAAGCTTGTAGAATTCCTTTTCAAAGAATGCTATAAGTGCACAAGGTTTCTATAGACCTTCACAGACCTCCTGTGCCTGGTAGAGATGTGTTCATCTAGATCAGGCTGAGAAGAACACAGACAAGAAGATAGTTTAAAACTTGGGAGACTTGCAGGTGTCGTATACACCTGCTCCATCCTGGCCTTCACTTGATATCCTCTTGTGCCCACTGCTGAATATGGCAAAGTTCATTTGATCTCAGTGGTGGAGATTTGCTGATTTATTCGGTAGAGGATTAAGGTTATTGTAAAGTTGTTGTTTGGATGTCAAGTCCTTTTTAATTGGTTGTTCTTGGGAAGAAGTGTGAAAACTGAGGCTTTTGTCAGTCCTTAGCAGTTTTCATCAGCACCTTAAAAACCTACACTAAGCCTGTTTGAAAAAAGCAGATGTATTTTCCCCTGTATGAATTGTTTTCATCCAGTATTGCCTTTTCTTTCTGTTACGAAGTTTTCTCTGTTGTTTTCTAGCTGGCCCAAATACAGCACTGCTTAGCATAGCAACCACTTTTTAACTTGGATTTTTCTAGCATTAATACTCCTGTATTCTTTTAATTCGAAATGCTGCTGTTGCTATACAAAATTGCTCAAAAATTATCCTGTAACCCAGAGGTTGTCCTTTGTGAAAGCAAACTGAATTGCTAAGGATAAATCCATATGAGGATGGGAAAACTACATTAAAAATTGCAAAGTTCTAACATACGGATTTAATTGAATATTATAATAACCTTTTCAAGGGATTTGCCTTTTCAGTCTAGGTCACCAGCTTATTTGCTTATTTGGCTGTTGTGTGATTTGCATGAAATGTCATGCTGGTCTCTATTTGTTCCCACATTGATTTGTTCCATGTGATAACAGGATATACTGATAGGAGAGGCAAAGGACTAAGAGCAAGCAGGATTGTGGTGCTGGAGACCAGCCTTGGCTATGGCAGGTGAGGCACCAAGGGTTTCTATTGCTGCTGCCTCTGCCACAGTATAGGGTTTCTCTCTCCACATTGGCAGCCCAGTAGAGTTACTGGATGCTGAAGTCTAGTTCAGTGTTGAAAGGATGAGAAAAGAGCAGTCAGGGGATGGTGATTCTTGTGTACCTTAGTGTGATGTGGATGAAGGGAAAATACCATGCTCTGCACTTTGGCTTTGAGAAGGTTTGGGGGGGCTTAGCACTACTCAGGAAGAGCAAGGCTTCGTGAAGGATAAGAGGTGGGATTTAAGTCACTGCTGGATCTCTTTTTTTCAATAGTTCTGTGGCTTTTCAAATCCTTTGTCTTGAAGCTCTGTCAGGCAAGAGACAAAGATACCTTCAAAATCAGGAGAGGTGTTTTGCCTGGGCCACTCTGCAGCAGGACCTCATGAGTATGAAAGTGGCCATTCCTGCTTGTCACATCAGTGGATCTTCATAAGTCAAAGCTCTTGTCCTTCAAAGATTGGTGCTCAGTGATTCATGTCCTGCCATGTGTTCCTGCCTGAAGCTGAGGGGGGTTCCGCTGCTTGCAATTTTTAATAGTATTTCTGAGCTGCTGGGAAGACAGTTCTTCAACCCAGTTTTCCTTCTAATCTTCATTTCTGCATGAAGATAAAAAGTGTTTCCGAAGATTCCCTTGAGGACCAATTTAGAGTTCAGTTTTGATTGAATTAGTTGAATGTATGTAAATAGAATCATGCATTTAACAGAAACACAGATGAAAGACACTTCCAGGAGGGCTCGGGGCAGATGTCAGTTTAGCCTGCAGTCAGCACCTCAGAGCAAATCCTGCACTTCTCCCTGACTTATTCCTTTCTCCTTCACATCTCAGCCACTGGTGAATGCTGTTGTTCCAAGATGCATATTTGTTTTGGGCACTTATGCCTTATGTCTGTCTTCAGTCTGTGGCCCCTTTTAACTAGTCCTGGGCCACAGAAAAAATGCCTTTGTTCTGTTCCAGAAGCTCTCATGTTTGAAAAACTGGAGTAATAAATATGGATGGCACAACTTGTTGATGCGAGCAAGGAGGGAGGTGGAGATTAAGGAAAACTGCTTTAATTATCTGACTCTGTGCTGGGGGACATGTACCCCACAAGTCGGCTGCTCAGAGGGGGATGTGGGATATTCATCACCCTCCTGCTGTGAGTGTGGAGCTGATGAGGAACAGTTGCCTGCAAAGCCATCAGTGCAGGCAGGGCACAGGCTGGAGATGGGGTAAAGGAGCAGGGGTTGTGAGTACAGCTGGGGGTGTGAAGAGCTGCAAAATCTCCTGTCTTCACTGCACAAATTGGGGACATAGGGACTGGCAGCCAATTTACACCTCAGCAAAATTAGCCGACCACCAGGCTCTGCTCTGGATGTGTCTCCTGTGAATCACTGAGGAAGGTGACTTCCAAGGGCTCACCTCTATTCCTCACACCAAGAGCCTTAATTGCAGTTGTCTTGACTGGTAGTTATTCTTCATCTGGGTATCTTGTGAGGTCATAATATGACTGTAATCACTGCTTTTGCACCCAAAAACATCCGTTCATCATCTTGCAGGAAGCCATGACCTCTGGAAGTACCTGCTGGGCTGTAGCTGGGAGAGGTTTGGGACCACTCCAGCACATAGGCAGTGCTTGTTCCTGATGTGACAGGGTCAGATCCACTGGCTGAACTGGGAACACAGGGAAGGTTGTGAGCTCTGGAGGGAGGGGACAGCACTTTTGTGCTTGACTAGGAGCCTTGGAAGTGACCAGCATCCTTCTTTTTTACCTTTCCCCAACTAAGGTGAGGCCTTGGTTTGTGTTTCCTTTGTATTCCAGTGCTAGAATCCAGAAAAGGTTGAGCTTTGCACAGCAAAGAGGACTGTGCACTTAAATAAAGATGTATATAGTGAGCTCTGGGACCAATTCTTTCGTTTCAACCACCTTGTAGAAGTACAAACATCCCCAGTAATAGCAAGGCTTGCTGAGCCTTGTACACAGAATAATCTCATCAGTGCTGCCCTCACTTGTAGCCATGCTGTTTAGTCAGGGCCTAATCCAGTTCAGATGTGGCTGTACTGCTTTTCTGACATGTCTGTCCAGCACATGGTACTATGCAACCAGATACCCTGCAGTGTTGTTAAAAGCGAAACAAATAAGATGCTGTGCACCTCCTCCCTCCCACCCTGAACCTGCCTGCCTGCCTCTGAATCTGGGCTCTTGAGAGTTATTTAGCTAAAGGCTAAATCACATTATGTCGTACATATTAACTGGAAACAAAGCAAGTCTCAGCAGATACCTGAGCAGATGCCAAATGTCAAGTTTGATGGAAAATGCTTAATTACTTCTTCCAAACCTACTTGTTTTTGGGTTTTTTTCCTTCTCCTGTGTTTTCTGAAAATTTCTCTTCTGCAGTGTGAAATGTCTTCCCTGATTCAGCCCTCAGTTCAGCCCTCCAGAATGAGGCTTCTTGTTCCCTCAGATGAGGGAGCTTGGAAGAATGTGATTGTTTGAATGTAGTCTTTGCTATGATGAAGGAAATGATGAATTCAGGGGTCTTCTGGAGCAAATGAGGTTTTCATTCTTTTGAAGAAACTCCTCTGTTTCCAGGTCTTAGCCTTTGCTATTTCTTGTCCTATCCCAACACTGAGCAGTGCAGTTGCTGCAGGGTGCAGACCAGGGTACAGATTGTACACAGAGCCTGTTGACAGTACAGAAATGAGATGGCTTGCTTTTTTTTATACTTGAAATATTTTCTCTGATGAATGAATTTCCTGTGCTTGGATTTCACTGCTTTCCAGAGCTGCCTGTGTGTCTTCCCCTAACACTTCCCTTTGAGTCCCACTGGGCCAGCCCAGCAGCAGTAGAGCTCTTCCTCACACAGCATCTCCCAGCACACAAGGATCCATGATTTGGGAGGAGGGCAAGGGATAGTGTTGTGTGCACTTACTGTTGTAGTGTTTCTGTAGAGGTAGGAAACTAGACAGAATCTACAGGACCACACGAGTGTTCAGACTCACACCAGTTCTCGGATGCCCTTTCCCGCCAGGCTGTGGTGTTTGGAGCATCTTCAGTCCCATCTAGAAGCAAACCCAGAGCAATTCACTTTGATGTGTGAAGTCTGAATTAATGAAATGACTGAATTAATGTTTTGTGCCTCTCGGGGAAGACAGCAAGGGGAATGTGTTGGCCTATATTTCATCAGAGGAAAAAACTCGTTTAGTTGCATGCACAGAACCAAGACATCTTAGAATGTATGGTCTCTGTGTTGCTCAAACACAGGATCTCTGAACCTGCTCCATTTCCCATGCAGCAGCTTTTTGCTGACTTGTAACCTGCTGGCCAAAACAAAAACTTTCTTTTATTTCTTTCCTTAAAAAGTGAAACAGGATTTTGAAGAAGAAAAACCTCCTCTGGTCATCTGTTGCTGTGTGCAGCAGGATCTTGCTGGAGAGCAGAAACCCCCTCACTTCTGAGGAGGACATTCAATTTCATAATAGTTGTAAAGCACTTGGATGCTGCACTGATTTGTGCTACGGAGGAGGCATGGCCACGGAAACATGGGACCCTGGGTTTAGAGCAGCCTTTGACTGAGGTGAGGCTAATTGGGCACTGAGAGGCCCCTGGCTCTGTAGATTCATCTGTGTGTGGAAGGGCTGCCTGTGTGGTTATCACCATTAAACTGCTGAAGAGAAAGGAGACAAGACTGAGTTAAAAATAGTACATGTCCTATAATTAAAAACATGCACTTTCTTATTTACGCACTCAGAGGCTGAATTAAAGTAAAAAAACACTTCAATGTGCATTTCAAAAGGCTTTCATCAGACAGTTTATAGTTTTAATATTCTTGCACTTGGTTCTGTTTTTCTATGTGGTTTTTATGAGAGTCTGTCTGGAGTGGTCAGGGCTGGGTGCAGGCAGTGACAGTGTTTGCACATGGCTTTCTGAGCACAGAGAAGTGGGAGCTGGCAGCCCTGGAGCTGTCTGGGGCCAGCCTGTCTGCCAGCAGATCAGGTTCCCTGTGTCCTGGCATGATAGTGCCTTGCTAAATTATGATCTGAGCCCACTCCACACGAGGCATGTTTTTCCAGCAGCTGCAGTGTATGTCAATTGTTCAGCTGAATCTCTGCTGGACTCTCTTCGCTTCATTGGACAGGACAGAATGCTTTACTGTTCTAATTAGTCATTAATTAGGGGTGTGAGGTCTTAACATGCAACACCTGGAGCGTCACAGGAGCTGCTTGGTGTCTTCCAGGATTAGCCCCCAACTTCTTTGCTCACCTCCAGCAAACTGCAAATGGGGAGAGAATAGGAAGGTTTTACCTTGTTTTTTTCCCCTTTTTTGAGTCATCTTATACCTTCCCCATGCAAAATAATTCTAATAGAGGGAACGTTTTTTTTTTCAATAACATTGTTTATTTTTCTGTGGTGCTTTCTCACACAAAGGTGTTGCTGCAGATCCTGCTGATTATTTTGGCAGGGTATTTTTTTAATTATTCCTCTCTGTGCAAGATGCTTTTGGAAATTGATCCTGAATCAAAGGTAAAGGAACAAGGTAGAACTGAGAGGCAGAAAGCTGTTTTGTCTTTCTGCAAAATTTCCTGAATTCTGCCCGATCGTTTTTATTAGCTTTTTTATCTGGGTAGAAATCCTTTGTGATTACAATCTCATCCTCCAGGATGATTTGTTTCTTGGCTTTGAAAAACAGTCTTCAGACCGTCTCAGGGGTGGCACTCTGACTGTTCTCTTTTGCTACTTGCAATCTGTTCTGCTGCTATAGGAAGCTGTAAACGGTTTGTTTGTTTTTTTCCTTTTTTTCCTATGCAGCTCTGTAAATCTTTTCTCCCTTTCCCAGGATGTGACTTATGACTTATCGGAGGATGGTGAAAAATCACCCTGAAAGGGATGGGAAGTACCAATTTGCTGGTCTAACAGCCTGTAAGTCGTTTATTTATAAGGGCTGGGCAAAATACTCCTGGAAATCACAGCTGTGTGCTTGTTAACAGTTGTCCCCACTGGTCCTGGCGTAGGAATGGTGTGGATTGTATTGCTCTCCTCTGACATGGGATGGCCCATTGTGTGCCTGCAAATCCCTGGGCTAGTAAAAGGAACAGAGGGTGCACTGCCCTGCCATGTGCAGATTCCCTCTAGATCCACCATGGAAAAAAGGCTTGGCAAAGCTTTGCCATCAGTGTTGGCTGTTTTCCAATAGTCCACAACACTAGCAAACCTACACACAGATAATGTCTTCTGAAGTATTCCCACATCCAGCCCCAGTCAGGCCTTGGACCTCCAAGGTAGGACTTTGCTGGGCAAATAGTTTCAAGGAAGGTATTTGCCCTAGCAACAAATTTTATTTGGGTTTTGCTGTGAGAAGGCTTTTAAAAGAGCAGGAGGCTGGTTGTGACTGTGCTGATGTCAGTCTGGATTTGGCTGTGTTGAAGAGAATGAGGTTAGTCTAGATTGACACTGGCATAAAAGGGAAGGGCAGAATTAGGCTTATGGTATCTAAAAAATGTCTTGGGTCTTGATTCATCCAAGCACTTAAGTATGGCTGAATTCTTTGTAAAGCCCACATTAGCATTTTGCTGACAGAGGACATTTATTTTTATTCAGAAATATCAGAAAAGACTAAAAGGAACACTTTAGAAATGGCTTCTTTCTGATTAGAGGTGTAATTGTCTCTAAATTTGGGGATAAACAGGAGAAAACATCTTTTAGGCTGAGAATTACTTGTGTGTTAAATAGTGTATTTTATTGCTGAAAGCAGCTTCTAATGCAAATATTGTGTCAGTTGTGATGACAACGTTGCTAGTACAGTGGTGTAATTATTTATGATAATGAAAGAACATACTATGATTTTGAGCCAAGAAAGCTATGGAATGGTCATCATGTAGGGATTTTTTTTTTTTACTGGGAGTAGCCTATTCTATATGATGTTGTAATTACGACATAATCACAATCTCGAGATAAGACAAGCACTTGTCTGCCCTTTGTGCATCAAAATACCCCAGAGATGTAATTATCTCATGGCTACTACATTTTCTGGCAAGTCTTATAGCTTAGATATTGCAGGCCCTGAATGCTGATATGTACAGAAAACATGAAATATTCATTTGCTGATACATGTATTTATAAAAATCTCATTTCTCCACTGAGTTGTGGTGGTTTTCAGGTCACTCAATTCAATAGCTATGAAGATATTTGAGGACTCGGGCCTCTTGCTTATCTGAAGTTCTGCAGTTTTCTTTTTCTTGGGCAAAATAAATGCAGTAGCTACTTTTCTCAGGAATGGAAATACATTTCTTCCATGTTTTGTTCTGCTAATAGTCCCCATGCACTGCATGTGCAGCTGCCCCAGCCTCATTGTTGTACATCCATGGGATGTACAGTGCTCTGTGCAGAGCTGCAGCTACTCCTGCTCTTTGCAATGTGCACACTGATCTTCCACCCTCCTCGTGGTTCATAGTGGGGAGGAAGACAGCCTTGGGCTGCAGGAGAGGAGTGAGGTTTCAATTTTATCTCTTCCATCCCATGAGCTTGGTGAAAAAACTTATTTTGAATTGCTACAAAGTGCATATCATTTCTGCAGGATGAGCAAATCCATTTCTCTGCCCACCAAAATTATCCTTCGTGTATGTTGAAGCAGTGGGTATCCCAAGGTAATTCACAGGAAGCTAAAGCAGCCCCTTGCATTGAGTCTGGGTTTGACCAGTAGCTGTTTGGAAGGCCTCAGATTCCAAAAGAAAGATGATCAGTGCTAGAAGCAAATGTTAGAAGATGTCTCAGCTTTAAAAAAAGCAAATCAGTTTGTTCCCAGCCTGTATCAGCACAGAATTGTCTGATTGATGTTTTGGAGAGTGGCTGTTAGTTGTGGCTGTGTAGAGACCCTGTTTGTGGTGCCGTTATTGTACATGTGTAAGTGCTGTGCATGCCCTGAGATTGCTTTGGAGTCTGTCTGTGTTGCTCTGGCTGCTCCAAGTGCCAGCTTTGTTCCTTTCAAGCTGCTCAGGATGAGGAAGAAGGTGGGCATCTCTCTGATGCTCTCAAAAACATCTGGTTATGGTCTCAAATTTCACCAGCAAGAGCAGTGCATTAGCGTCATCTTTGATATTAGTAAATGACCCAGGAAAATTAGCCTGAGACAGCTGGGAGCTCTCACCAGAGATTACAGAGCAGTGAAAAAATGGGCAATGATGCTGCAAGTGGTGCATGTGCCCCCAGGGGCTTTTCTGCTGGTTTGGCCCACTGAAGTGATAGATAAACCCTGGGGACTGCATCTTTCTCAATAACAAGTTAAATATTCCCCTAGTAATTGCCTGAAACATGACCAATGGTGTGTTGGACAAGCTGAGCAGTTGTGCTGCTGCTTGTGCTTCTCCAAATGGCCCAGGCAGCGATGGGTGCTTTGCTTGAGTCCAGTGTAAGGCAAAGGAGCCGGATCAAATGCGCCTCTTTTTTTAAGGAAGAAATAAAAAAAAAAAGAGAAAGTACAGTGAATCCCAGGAGGCCAACACAACTAGCTTGATGCCTTTTCTCTTGCACTGACTAACGATCCGTTCTTTACAGGAAAAATAGGTTACCTGCTGATGTACCGACACACAGGGTTGGTGCATGAGGGGGAGAGGTTCTCTGTATCCAAGTAGCCCAACTACTTCTAGCCTGGAGCTGTGTCTTCTGTAACAGGTAGGTGCAGGAGGAACCTTTGAACTGAGGAGCCTTCTGCGCTATTCTGACTGGGGAAAAAAGAAAGCCAAGCCCTATATTTCCAGATGTGCTGTTGCTTCAGATTGGGGCAGTCCTGCTGTGGTGACTGAGAACTGTGTGGGTTTGCAGTACCAATCTGTGGTGATGCTTTTGGAATTTGTTGTTTTTATCTCAATCCTTCTGCAAAGCCTAGCTGTCATCCTGCTTTTATGTTACTTAAAAAAATAAATAAAATTAAAATACAGAATCAAAATGTCTGCTGTGTGTTTTTGATCTATTCAGCCCTGAGGAAACCTTTCTGCTATCGCCTACCTCAGGCACATAGCTATTTACCTGTAGTTTTAAGTAGAGTATCACTTTTATGCTTCATGTACTTGAAAAGAAATTAACTAACTCCTTTATTCCTTTTAGTTTATCTTGGACTCTTCACCCCTAAGAAATTGTGAGGCCAAGTGGAATCAGGGAAGGGCTGCCTAGCAAGCAGTTTGTCCATGAAAGGCATTTGTTTTTAATTGCCTCATTAAGTCAGGTTATGATGGATTATATGACCTTACCCAATGCAGTCTGACATAATGGGATGCTGTCAGAAGTTTTGGAATAATAGAGTGATATTCACTTGACTGGAGTTTTCTTGCTTGTGTTTTAGCTGTGGTGATCGCTCGCAATGGTTATAGGCATTAAGGATGCCTTGATATGAGAAAAGGCAAGGTCATTAATGTTTTTTTTTGTCATGATGACTTGATAAGCTTGTTGTTCCACCAGGAATTAATGCGTTGCTGGTAGAACAGGAAGAAGGCGTGGGGCTGTCAAGCTGTTGTGCAGTGGGGTGGGTGTTGGGCTCAAGGATTTCTCCCGGTGCCTTCCAGGGCTCTGTCCATCACCTGTTACCAGAGATTGCAGCCTGTGACACCACAGCCATTCCCTGCAACCCACAGACTAATTTTCAGTTGAGAATAGCTGAGATATTTTAAATTATTTGACTGGTGTTTAATAAATATGGCTTGAGGAGGCCCCTCCATGGCGCACATCTGTTTCGGAGAGGGATGTAGCAAATGGAGGTGTTGTGTCCAAGGCAAAGCAAGGTGGCTTGACAGCAGGGGCTGCCTTTGCTACTCCAGCCACAAGGAAATAGGAGCCCTTTCATTTCCTGGCATGTGTTGGTGGATTGCGTAATGGAGAGATACAAGAACATCCTCCTCTTTCCATGATAGATGAGGTTTGTAGGTTTCAAACTGTTTAAATAAGACTTTTGGCCACCAAAAAAGGAGATGGAAAAACCCACACCCTCAGGTAAATCATTCTGTTGCATTTGTTTTCCAAATCCTGTAATAAAAGAAAAAGCCATTTTGAATACTATTCCTTTTGCCTTTTCAGTTTCTCCCTCAGAGTCTCCCAGCTGTTAAATTAGTTTTTGGATTCATCCCAAACTTATGAATATTTCTTTGTCCCTCTTCACTTATCTGTTTCTCCTCCCCATCCTCTTCCAGAATAATTTCCAGTGGATGAATTTTTTGTGAACAGTATTCCATGTGTAGGTCTGACTCACCCAGCACATCTTTCTTTAAATAAGATGATACTGGTGTTTTTTACGTCACGGGTGGTTCTGTTTAATTGTCATGAGCTGGACTGTTGGCTTGGATGGGGCCTCACTCTAAGTGCTCCTACAAGCATTGATTAGTTTGGCAGGTTTTGACAGCTGAGTCAGCCAGAAACCTTGAAATGGCCATTTGGGGCTGTTGTTGATAATGAGTCTCAACTGCCACAGGCTTTTTTTTTTTTTTCTTTCTAAAAGTTTAGAGCTTTCCCTTTCATCAGGACAAGGGCACTCTTCAGATTCTTTTGGAATGGAAGCAGCACCTCCTGCACCGGTCACTGCTCTGGATATTTTTGAAGGGAACAACTGAGACTGAGGAATTGTTTGAAGATAACCTTATTTGCATTAAAGCTCACTGAAAATTTGATTTCCATCATAATTCTTGAGGTCTGTGGGACAAAAGTGAATTCTAAATTGGAATGCATCTTATCTTAAAAATTTTCCAAAGAAGTTGAAATTTCACAATATTCTTCATCAAAACACTGAAATATATTTCCAGGAGTGTAGATTGCTATTTGGCATTTCCATGGGGCTTTCGATGAACTTGGCATTATTCTTACTAGCTTTATTTGAGCTTCTCAGTGAGAGGTGGTAGGAGACTGAGAAAATTCATGTCAAGTCCAATTGGCAGTTGTTGGGGCTTGCAGCCTCTGCTGCTCTGTGAATCCCTGTGCTTCCAGGCCAGCAATGAACTTGCAAGTGTTAGACAGGGCTGAGCAGCAGGCTGCTTCCCCACCATGGTGTGTTTGTAGGAAAGAGAAAACACAACTGCACACCCTTCTCAATTGGCCTCTGGCATCCATTTGATCCAGACTCCCTGCTCTTCTTTCTTCCCTGTTGAGCTGACCCTGACAGACCCCCAAACCAGTTTGTTTCTGATCATTTTGTGGCTACTGTGACTTGGAAAAATGCAGCAGAGCCAGCCAGTAGCAAGGTTCCCATGGATGCCCATAAAAGTGAAGCTGTTTCTATAAAAAAATTCTCTTAAAGCCTACCAGTCCTTTGGAAAAGCATGTAGTTAACGAAAAACCTCCTTTATTTCTGTTCCTTGCCTCTCATCCATCTCCTCATTCCCATGTTTCTCTTTGACTCTACCTTTACTTCCATCCTGAAATTCTGGTACAAAGTACTGGTTTTGGGCTGGCAGCCCCTTGTAAGCAGCCAGAGTTATTACATTTTGGGAAAATGCAAGCAGCATGGGAATGTGCTTCCCTGGGGGCACAGAAGAAGCCATGGAGCTGAAACCTAGACCTCATAGAATGTAGGGAGTTTTTAATGTCATGAAGTTCTTTAGCAAGAGCTGCTGTTTGTTTGGAGCTGCTGTGCAGTGATTATTTTTCAATAAGAGCTTCAACTACACCTGACTATCTCTGTAGCGATTACAGGACTGAACCTAAATGTCTGGAGAGAATACACTAAACTTCACTGCCATTGGTGACAGGCTCTAGTAATACCTGCCTCCACAGGCCTAGGGGTTTAGAGATCTGCTTTATTTGGGCTTCCTGCAAATTACACCCCCATGGAGCTTAGGGGAGTGAAATAATCTGTACTGACAGTGCATGGAAATGTCTTTCCTTTAACCATCCTGCTGATGCTTTACTTCAACATGGTAGCAAAGGCAGATTGATAGCAGAGAGCAAATGGAAATCACACTGTTTGGATTTGACCTGGGGTAGACACTGGAGAAAGAAGTAAATGGAAGAGGGACGTTTGGTCCAGAAATATCATTCCTTCTGTTTCTTAACTGTCCAAGATGCTGGTGAGGGAACTCGACATCTTGTGCCAGAAGTACCTCTGTGTATTGCTTTGCTTGGCAGTGCCATCTTTTCAGAGCATTTTGTTTCAATTCCCTTAGGACCTGAGTGGGAGAGCTGAGCCTCTGAACAGCTGTATAAGCCCATTCATTTCCCAATGAGGTCTCTTGAGACCATTAAGAGGGTGGTGGGGTTTGAGGAGCAGTGAGCTGGCTGCTTCTCACTGGGGATGGAAGTTTTTCATTCTAGTAAGCTCAAATCCCTGTATTACAGCCCTGATCACTGTTGTCTGAGTGCTTTGAGGTCTTGAACACGTTGATGTTCTCAGAGCATCTCGGTAGTGGAATGTGCTCTTATCCCTGTTTTTAGCTGGGTAGTTATGCCTGAAGTCCTGCTGATTGCAAGGGGCTGGTTTGTCACCATGTGTTGTGGCCCATCACCTCGCACAGGTCCTGAAGTGGTGACATTCACCTCTCCTATTGGCAAGTTATGGACTCCTGCCAAGAAAAGGAAGGGTATTTTGGGGCTAGTCACCAGCTCTGAGGTCTCCCCACAGTCTGGCCAGAGGTCCTGACAGCCCAAGCCATCTCCTGCTTGCAGGAAGCTGCTTCTGGCTTCCATTTCTTGATTACAAGGCAGCCAGGGCTATTTCAATTGAAATGCTTAGGAGTAGGCTTTGAGAAGCTGATTATTTGCAGTCATGCCTGACACTGCTGCAGAATAGGGTAGGGTTTGTTCCTCTACAGCTTTCTGATCTGAAAAATATTTGTCAGTGTAAAACCCCTGTGAAGCAGTGAGATCAGAGCCCCTGTGTGAGGTGCAGCAGTGTCTGTTTGCCTGTAGAACAGATACATTTTGGGAGCTGGGAGAGCAAACTGTGTCCACCTCATCCCACTGAGACACATAATTTGTTGGTACATCTTTGGTCTGCTGCAGAGTAGAAGTTCTTCAGAGGTTCAGAATCCCCAGTCTCCATCTGAACCACCCACCAAACACAGGCCATATTTCACCAGGGTTTGGACTGAGTTCCACATCTCATAATCAAACTTTGGCAGTTAATGCCTGTTCTGTATGGCACCTTTGGGCTGATTTCAGACTGGCAGGGCAGCTTCCAGTTTCATTCCACCAATGGTTCTCCAGCCATCCTGTCTTAAAAGCCATGGGTGTAACTTGACTCTGTTCTTTCTAAGTTATCTCTCTCAGTACTGTTTCTTCTTTCTAGTCCTTGACTTACCAGTCTCAGGGATTCATGTGGAAGCAGAGTTTTGGACCAATGTGAGGGTTTTTTTGCCTCTGAGAAGGGACAGAGATCATCCTCCACTAAGAAACCATAGTTAAAGATCAGTACCTTTGGACTCAGGTGCTACTGTGCCACTTGTGATACTTTATGCCACTGAAAAACTCCATCTTTCTTTAAACTTGTTTCCTGTGGCAGTTGTCTGCCAGCGTGCATTTGGCACAGAGTTGTGCAGAGTTGTCACCTTTCCAGATTTCTTCATCAAACCAGAATAAAATTTCAGAGGGACTATAGCATAGGAGTGCTGGGAAACAGTACCTGAAACCATGAAGTTTTGGCTTTATGGAGCTGAAATTAAACAAGCTGTGTCTTGACATGCAACATTCAAATTTCACAAAACAGGACCCAGGGTTTTGCATTAAAAATTTTATGTTGGTCTCTCCATTTTCTCTTCCAGTAGAAAAGTGTCTACCTGTGTGTTCCTGGCCTTGACTGCAACATACATGTGGGTCTCTGGGAGTCCAAGGGGCTCCCAGATGTGTCAGTCACCAAATGTCATCTCACCCCACTTTTTCAGGGCTGAGGCTCTCACCCTACCTTGTGAGGTTTGACAAAGACTATTTAATGGTGCTGTTATAATCACACAGCAAGCTTTGGAGGCCAGAAGGGCACTGCAAGTGCTGGAAGATCCTGTGAACTCCTATAAAACAAGTGAGAGAAATTAAAGTAATTTCTGGAAAGAATCTGGAAGAGAAAATGGGTGAGTCAGATAAGCTTACATTTTACCCAGGCATGTTTAATCATTTCCCATGATAAGTGACCACCGTCTGTTTCCCCAGTTCCAGCACAGTTATTGGTACAGTGAAAATACCATGGCTGCTGTCAGGCACTGGAATTTATTTGTATGGTTTGTGTAGGTTTTGTTGTCCCTACAGCAATGACAGCTCTTTATTCTTTCACAGGTAGTTTTGGACAGATAGTGTTTTCCTACCTCAGAAAAACAATCAAGCAAAAAGCCAAGTATGCACCTGATGCTTTTAAAATTTGGGAGTATTTTAAAAACCATGTGAGTCTTCTTTTTTTTTGGCAACTTTAATTCAGAGACCATATTCCCTCAAAATAAGCATGAGCTTAGTGTGAGTGGTTGGAAGTAGCTCCACAAATCCTTAATTGCTCTGCCAGGCCTGTGCTCTTTCATTGCTTGAAGATTTTGAAATCCCCAACTTTCATTTCTGTAGCTGCAGTCAAGCTGGTAAGATGCTGCACACAGGTGGCAAACCTCCAACATTATCCTCTTTCTCTGTTGCCTTGATTTATTGTCATGTTTATTATTTTGTAGTAGAGCCAAAAGCCCAAACTAATTCACTTGAAGTGCAGCAGTTTCAAGACGCCAAGCTGTTGTCTTCTCAAAGCTTTTCATGGTCTGTGAAACAGCTGGAAAAAAGGGAAGGGAATGAAATGGCAGGTCATCAGTAGAAACTCACAGAGGAGTCAATGTTACAGACTGGTGTTAAACAGGTAAAGACTTCATGACATGAAGCCCAACAGCAGTGCTGCATGGTGTGATTCATAACTGCAGCAAGTGAGATGGCATGTTGTGTTGTCTTCAGCCTCACTGAGCCTCACAGAAACTCAATTATGCAGCAAGGAAAATGTAATGTAGGGAAGGATCAGGTAGGGGCTTCCCTGTGAAATAGTACTTGGAGTGGGATGCATCTCCCTGTTTGGAGGCATTATGCTCAGGGCTGAACAAGGACATGGTGTGTCTGAGGTGTCTCTCAGTGCTGTGGCAGACCTATTTTATGTGATTTCCCCACGACTGTGCTGCAGCACTTGGTGATGGCTGTGAGAACTTGGTTCCAGGCACTGCCTCTGGAGAGCAGTGCCTTCAGTTTTGCCTGAGGGTTGCCTGTCAAAACACGGGCCAGAGGTTTGGGTATGGGTAAATCTGTCAGCTGTGTTTTGGTGCCTGGGACAGGCATTTAGGGCTGCGTTCCTGCATCCCCTGCTCCTTGGGCGCTTCCTACTGAAAACCTCCCTCCCTTTTGTGTTTGTGGCAGATGCACCACACCTATGCTTTAAAAAAAACCTGAAGTCAATAGTATTGGCTGCCTTCCTGTTTGAACCATGTCCCAGTGCTGATAAATACCTATTAATACTGCTGGTCTTCCATGGGGCTCTACTGCCAGGGGTGGGATTAAATGGGAGCAGGAAGAAGAGCAGGATTTCTCAGGCTGAAGTGCAGCATGAGACTGTTCTCAGTCTTGCTGGGCAAGAGGCAGCCACTGCATGCTGCTGACTCATGTAATGACCCTTGTGCTAATGCTGTTCCCTATCATTTAACACAAAAATAAAACTGCTAAATTGAGACCGATTTGAAACATGTGTGGTTTGCTTTGGAAAACACTTAATAGCAGCTATACTTTAGGACTGTGATTAGAAAAGGAGGGAGAAGTAAATAGTTTACATTAACTTAGCAATATTACTCTGTTATTATTGAACTTTTCTAAATTCTGCCCGAATCTTGGCTCAAATCAAACAGCTTCAGATAATTTGTGAGAAGTAGGTGGTGAAACTAAGTGGACATGGGATACAAAAAGAGTGTGTGATTACCTGAATGGAAACCAAAGTGTTCCCAGTACTCACTGCAGTTAGTGAGGTGCTTTGAAGGTTTTTTCACCTTTTAAATCCTTAGTGCTTTGAGGCAGCAATTTTGGCCTTCAAATGACTATAGCAACTTGCTGCCCTGACTGTGGAATAAATTTTGAAAGCAGTGTGAGTGCAATCTACAGGATTAACAGCCAGGCTGGCCATAAAACAGAAATCTTTTCAAAACAAGTTATTAAGAGATCTGATGGTTACTTAATCATGATAAAGTAGCCTCCTAGGCCTGGGTGGTTCATGGTGGCTTGTTGCCTTTTATAGTGGCGGGTGGGAAAAGCAGAATGGGCTGAGTGCAATCAACAACTGCAGTCTCAGGGGACATGCAGGTTGTATCTTTGGTCCCTGAGAGCTCATCTCAGCAAAACGCTTTGGTTGCTCCACACTCTCTTGCTTTCCTGCTGCTTGCTGTATTGCTGCAGCTCTAAAATATTAATGAGGTGAGAAGGAGATCGCCCTCAGATGACCCTCTATAGCATTGCTTGCTGGTCTGAGAGTCTGGGCAAAAATCTGTGGGGTTTTTTTATAGAAGGGGTAGTGGTGGCTCAGTTTGGATGACAACTTGAATTGGTTGCGTCAGCTCTAACTAATGACATTGAAGACCAATAAAGTGACTCTTAGATTGGTTTTGCATTATTAGTCTCATTATTAATTATGTAGACATGACAGCAGCATTAGTGCTAGTATTAACCATCAAAATAAAATGGAATTGTACTCATAAATCTCACTGATTAGGAGCACTTGAAGGATTACAGCCATTCTCCAAAGGAAAAGAGGGGAAATGGAGTAAGTCTGGAGTAGGAGTGAGATAGGTGGGAACGATACCAGTATGCTGAAGGTTAGGCAAAGAAGGAACCTGAGCAAAGGGGAGCAGGACTAGGGCTAAAGTCTGCCCCTGCCTAGGTGGCTAAGGTTAGGTTCTCCTGCATGTTGGCAGGAATTATGGACCCCATCCTTATCCTTGAGCCTGACAGACTGCCTAGTCCCCCGTCTCTTTGGGATGATACTGCCAGCTTGATATTTAATCTGCAAAGGTTTTCTCCATTGTGCAAGGCTGGGACAAACATCCTTCCATCTCCCAGGGCCTTAATGCCTGGGAAGAGCAGACCAATGCAAACTGGGACGAGTACTTGCCAGGAGCAGGCTCTGATTTGGGTGCTGCCCATGGACAGGAGGAAAGGGAAGTGGGCATATCTGTGCTGCCCTGCAGGGAAGGCAGAGAGATCCTTGCTCAGCAGGAGAGCTGCCTTTGCTCCTGGGTACTGAGCCAACTCTGACAGTGGTAAACTGCTGAGAGGAGGCAGCACAAATTACCTCCTGCCCTGAAGAAAAATAGGAGAAGAATTATGCCTCAAAGGGATGCATGGGAATAGTGGACTTTCCTGGGGTGGTGCAATTTGCACAGTGCTGCTAGTCTGGAGCCACTACTCATTAAACTCTGGGCCTTAATGAGCTGAGAAGCATCCACCAAAGCTTGCTGTTCAGGTCTGCTCTGTGGCACTGCTGACATGGCCACCTCTGGGTGCTGATAGTTCAGGCCTCACAGGGTTAACACGGCTGGCTGTGGCTTGTGGTCATGCTCTGCCCTGTGCTGGCCTTCACAGGGGTAAGTGGGTGTGGATTGCATCGTGCCCAGTGATGAGAGAAATGGCTCTATTTATAATGCCTTAAATGAAGTGCTCGATAATTTAATTTGTACATCCATTAATACAATCTACTGCAGGGTTTGTTCTTAATTATATCGCCTAAATGGAATTTTAGGTATGTTAACAGGCTTTCAGTCTGGCTGTGCTCAGTCAGGCATAGCTGTGTCCATCCTGCACATGGTTGCTTGGAGAAGGTGCTTTCTGTTCCACTAACCCTACTGCCCTGATTGGAGCGGCCTCTTCTCAAGCTGGCAGTCATTGTTCCAAAATCACCTTTCCTCCCTGAAATGGCCACTGGGGATGATCACAATGCATATTTCCTTGGTAAGTGTTGACTTTCTCTGCAAGGCAGAGGCAAAGGTGTCCTACGGGTCCTGTATCCCCAAGGCCAGGAGCTACTGCAGTTCCTAAAGTTTTCCAAGGGAAGCTCTTCCTGCAAATAGGAACCAAGCATTCAAATACCTTTGTAGGTCGGTCCTGGGCTGACCTGACTTAGTGAACTGATAATCTGCCTCTGTGATTGATTCCCATGGGTATGAGTGGGGTAATAAGCATCTGTCTAAAGTCATGTCTCATGGTCTGGTTCACAGATGAGAAGTCAACAGTAAAGGTGTGTGGTTGTCATAGAACCATAGAATGGTTTGGGTTGGAAGGGACCTTAAAGATCATATAGTTCTGACTCCCTCTGCTGTGAGCAGGGATGCCATCCATTAGATTAGGTTGCTCAGGGCCCCATCCTGTCATCCACCTGACTCTCAGGCAGCCTTTCCCAAGCAGGGTTATTTTCCACTTAGCCTCCTGGCTCTGAAAATTGTCATTTACCAAACAAAATTAGTCTTTCAAGGAGAATACTCCTCTTATTGCCCACCCATGCCTTGGTTTGCAGTGCCAGGTTGGCAGTAGTGGCAGGGACTTCGAACTCTGTCTTTGGAGATTGTCGTGGACAGGGGATCACGTCAGAGGCTTCCCATACAGGGTTCTTGCATCCTTCTCAGTGGCTTGGCTGGTGTCTGAGAGCAGCTATGGCCTTGGATGGACATTATAGGCTGCATGTTGTTGTCCATTAAAGTCTGTGTAAAAGTACTAGAGAGTCATTTAGAAACATTTAAAGGCTCTAAATTATCTGAAAACTTCAGAGTCTAAGCTTTTGAACAGGAAGAAAAGCTATTTGTAATGATGTATTCAGTGATTCATCTAAAAATGTCTTGACTAGCCACTTTACCTCACATTGCCTTAATTTCTCCTGTTTCCTCCAGACACTACTTGCCTCTTTCCAAAGATGCTGGTGAGAACGTGAGTGCTGAAAAGTGCTGGATAAATGTGAGCAATTGTTTGAGTACAGGAAAGTCAAGGTTCTTTGACAAGACTGCACAGTTATTTAACGTTTCTCGTGGATGCAGATATTATTTGCTGTCTGCGTTAGCTATTTCTAGTCTTTGAAAAGAAGCCAGAATTCTTTAAGAGTCACTGCTTTTTCTGAGCTGATGCTGGCTCTTTTGCCTGAGGAGTATTTGAAATCTGCCAGAATGCATGTATTGTCAAAAACAGAAATTGAAAACCCTATACAGGATCTGCTGCCCCTGTGAGTTATGAGCTTTCCCAAGTCATCAGGGAGAAGAAATGCCTGCTCCTGTTGTCTGCAAGAGCTGTGAATGGACAGAGGCAAAAGAAATCCTTCTCCCTCCTCCCCCCTCTCCCATCACCACCCAAAACTCTCTCTCTGGGTGGAAAGAAGCTTTTGAGACATGCACACATACACACGCGAGCGCTTTTGTGCCTCCCTGTGACCTGCCTGCTTCTAGTTGTCCCTTCTTCCTGGGGAGCTGGAGCTGCTGAGACACTGAAGTTGGGGAGATCCTGTCCCCACTCTGCACCTCTGAGACCAAATGAATAAAGTGAACAAGGTTTTGAAGATCCTTAAGAAGTCATCGAGGAGAAGGAAGAGATGGAGAGAGGACCTGAGGGTGGAGGAGGAAGGGGAGAGCCAGGAACTCTGTGACCCAGGTGGTTTGTGCCACTTGCACCTCTGTACTGGTGGTAAGGAAACAGGAGTGCTCCTGCTCACTTAGGGATAACGTGTCTGTTTGCCATGCCATTGTAAGGGGAAAGCTTCCTACTGCCAGCTACTGCTGTTGTGCTTTTCAGAGGCTGAAAAATATTGGTGAGAGAAATAGTAAGGGCAGGGAACTGAGACTTCTGGGTCTCCTTTTATAAACCTTCCCTTGCTTGCGTGGGTGGCATTTTGCACATTTTTGGAGAGGGGAAAGTAGGAAGTATTCTTTCTGGAGAAATCGTGTTCCTGAAAGCATAGGGAGAATGTGTAGCTCATTGAGAATTTAGTTTGATATATATCTTTTGAGATATTTAAGCTTGGATGTTTATTCTGTATATTCGTGCAACAGAAAAGCAATGGGAAATGGACAAATTTAGGTTGCTGTTTTTCTGAGGGATGCTTTTGTCTGCAAAAGTACGCTATGGCCAAGGTTGGTCTGAACCTAGGTCCATTATATCCATCCTTATCTTCCAAGCAAACAATGCTGTGCCTGTAATATAACTGAAAATAATTCTGGATTTAGTCTATCTATAGAACAGCAAAACAAGAGATGCTGAGAACATGAAAAAGGGTAATTTATGGCATTCACTGACTTCTCTCCAGCACATTTGAACTCTCTGCCGGGGTTTGTGACCCAGCTGAGAAAAATGTGTAGGTCTGTGCACTTGGCCATCAGGCTCAGCTTCCTTCGTTCTGCATTATCAGTGTCCAAGGGATAGGAAGTGCTTATGAAACTACACTCAGGACAAACCCACGTTCATGTCTAATGTAGGTCACTGTTCTTTCTGCTGTCGCATTTGGTAGTTTGTTTGTGATAGTGGTGTTGTAGCTTTTGAACATTTTACAGGTTTGCTCTTTTTCTTTCTCACTCACCTAATTCTGCTGAGCTGCTTTTCTGACCCTCTCCTGGAGCATCTGATGGCCCCATTCCTGCAGGACTCTGGGCAGCTGGGTGGTTTCATTTACAGCTGGAGATTCAGGGCAGAGAGGACCCTGGACTTGCCCAGGGTCACACACACTGAGGCAGGGGTGGGCACTGGCTTCTGAGTTTTAGGCCTGAGCCAGTGCCATGATAAGCACCACTGGTGTCTGTCTTGCTCTTGGCTTCCGCTTTCAGTTGGCCAGACTTCCACTACTTTCACCTCCCCGGGTAGTTCAAGAGCTTTTGACAACATTTTATTCAGTTAAATATACTCAAATACTTTTGCTTAAACTTTTTCTTATATTTCTTACCTCATCTTTAGTTAGAAATTGATCAACAAATCAACAGAAAGAAAATTAAAACCTGAAAATATTTAAGTATCAGAAAACAAAGAGGCAGTGCAAAATATTAGCTAGCTCTAAATTGACAGTTATTTCTATTGTTAGCCCTGTGTATTTTACTTTATCTTTTTAAGAGGAAGTTGTCAGCTGAGAAGGTTCATCCCCAGCCCTCAACTTTTCAGCTGCCTGGGAACGTGGTCCCATCAATGTTCAGTTTTATATTCAGTCCAATTCCTTCTAACCATTTTATCTGCTAAGCTTTTGGGTGCTGACCTGAAAATGAACTCCTTTGGTTATTTTTTATTTATTTGGTTATTCTTTTCATAAAAAGAATGACACAGATCTTTTGAACCTGTAGTTAGTGCCAACCTGTATGGGCAATACTAGTTAGGTGGGCTGGGTCCATCTCGCTGGGTGTACACAGTGGAGCTCTCCCTCTGAGCTGTGGGTTCAGGCTGCTCAGTGGGGAAAGGAGAGGAATTGGTGCTTCTTGGCCCGAAACATCACAGACCTGTGGAATGAATTCTCTGGAGACTGTTCCTCTGTGTTGATTGTAAGGGAAGTCTAACTGAAGGTTAAGATGAAGATGTTTCTCATGGGCTGACTTCTATGTGGCTTGCAGGGTTTTTGGGACATGAATGTGTGACTGTCTTAAGAATGTTTTGGCTTTGCCTAAAGCACATCCAGGCAGTAAAGAACCCCTGCTTTCGCAGTCTGCTACTCTGCAACAGTTTGTTACCCTGAGGCTTTTAAAAGGCTGAACTGATGGCTTTTTTGTCTTAAATGCAAAATGGGTAGTGGGTTAATGCACTTCTGCCATCCAGACAACAGTGAGAGATGGATTGACAGGAAAAAAAAAAAGAAAATCTGTTAAGGCAAATGGGGAGGAAAATAGTGCATTCCTGCAGTCAAGTTCTGGTGCTGGCGGTTGTATCTCCACAATAAAATGTAAATGAATGCAATCATTTATTTTGCAGCCTGGAGGCCTAGTGGTATGAAAAGATAAGCGAGCATTTTCCATTGTTTATATGGTGGAGGTGGCTCTTCTGTGTCTGCTACTGTCTCTCTGATACCTTGGCAGCATCTGAATGTTGCCTTTATTATTAAAAACACATATATGGGAGTCTAATATCTTAAATGGATTAGCATGGTGTTTACAGAAGCATCAGCCAGCCCCCACTCCCTGCAGGCTCTTGGCATTTGTGTTCCTTCTTCAGGAGCAGTGCACAGAGAGCGGGAATTCCAGTGCTGGCCAAGGACCTGGGAAAAGCAAAGACACAAGGCATGGGGGTGATGGGCCTGTAATGTGTGCAGTTGTCTCTAGTCAGAGGGATGAACAGGAGGGGTTAGGAGACACCAGGGAGCTGCTTCTCTGGAGGCTGAGGAGGAGAACAAAGGGAGGGTGAAGAACAATAGGACACCACAGTGGCATTGGGATAATCTCTGATCCTATTTAGGCATGTTTAATTGGCCTGTCAGTTTTTCACATCTCATGCATTTTCATAAGGATTCCTCTTTGTCTCTTGTTTTATCTTCTTGTAGCTCCTTGGATTTCCCTGCGGACAGTCTCTCTGGATTTCTTTGTGTTGTGTCCCCCCCTTTCTCATTTCAAAGCAGTGCTGAGTTTCCTGGCTTTGCTTTTCTGTTTAGACACCACAGATTCAGCAAAGGGACTGTTTGGAAAATCTCACATTATCCTCAACAGAGGAAGAAATTTGGTATGACAGGGGGATTGTCAGTGGCCTGAACACGTGTGCCATGTATCACAGCTCTCTTTGCACTGGGCTAGGGCTCTGAATATAAACCTACATCCCAATCATGCGTAATGCTATGGGGAATTAAAATTTATACTGGAGATTGTACATTTTTCCCCCCTCTGGTCACTCTGACCAGAGAGATTCATTTATTTAAAGCTGAGATTCATTTATTCTTATGATTTTTCCACCCAGTATTGGCTACCTTAAAAATACAGAGCTACTGAGCTTCTAGGTTAAATAAATACATTTAAAAGGATGTTGCTCAGCCTTTCAGATCATTCATGTTAAACTCCTATCCTTCCATTCCTAAGTAATGCCAGATCTAGTTGCTTCATCCTCCCACAAGAAATCCCCCAGGCACATAATTAAAACCAAGCCATCCTTGTAAAGCCACTGGCTGAGCTTGCCAGAATGGTTTGTGCATTTTTTGTGGCTTTGAAGTTCACAAATACTGGGGTTTGGAAGGACATGAGGACCCACAGAGATGCAGGCCTGACAGGCAGAGGAGATCAGGAGCTACAGTGATCTCTGGTGGGCTGCTCTCAGTTCCACTTGATCCCTGGGGTGAAGATAAACTTCACTTCAGATAGGTGCCTATCAGAGTGGGTCCTCTTCAGAATGGGACTGTACAGAGAGAGTCCAAAACTGCATGGCTGGGCTGTCCAAAGGGGTTTTGTGCTTTAGGTGCCTTTGGGCCTGATGAAACTTGATCACCTTTCACAAGTGTTTCATCATCAGGATTTGAGGCCACATGCTCTGGAAATCATGGGGTGAAGATCATAAGAGGCCAGCGGGGTGTCCCAGACCTTCACCAGGGAAGGGAGATGGGAAGAACTGCAGGTTGTGATAGAGGCCAGGCTTGCTTGGTTTGGAGGAGGCCCCTGTATCTCATGCCTGCAGAAGAGCAGCTGCCATAAAGCCCTCTGTGTCCCATCAGCAGGGTGGTTTTCACACCGCTTTTATGCATTTTGTGATGACAGTTTGGTTTGTGGCAATTTATCATCCTGCAGGGTTGTCTTCTCTGTTATATCTCATGGGTCTCATTGTACAGCAATAAATCATTGCAAAGCTGATCATTTAGTTTCCAGCCATAAATTGAAATGCTGGAGAGAGATATTTTTGTATTCCTATGCCTCTTTTCTTCAGATGTGGCTGTTCATAGAGCTCTATATGCCTCCAGGTGTGAAGATGCTGTTTGTTAAAAGCAATGGTGATTGAAATAGTGTGAGGAACTGCTAAATAAACGCTTGCTTTTTTTATATGGGAATGCAGGGGGTGAAGTGATTTGGATAAGGCTCTACATCAAGAAAGGGGGAGAAATAGGAAAGGGAAAAAGATCCTTTTGGTAGAGCATTGGCACCAGGCTGGGTGTATATGCTACACTGTGGTCATGGTCGTGGACTAGGGATGGTAGTGGATTACTGCAGGCAGCAGTCAAGCAGCTCAGGTTTAACCACTGGAGGTCCTGGGACAACTCTGAGATCTGGCACTAAGTGTTCTGCTAGTGGGAGCAGTATTGTTGCTGGCAGAAAGAAGAAAACCTAAGAGTAGGAATTAATGTGTGGCTCTGAAGAAATCGGGGTTAATAGCATTGAGGCAGGGATATTTGTGGATAAAGGCAAAGGATCCTGAGAAAGTCAATGGGCTGGAGACCCTAATAATCCTCTCTCCGCCTGTGCCCTCCGGTAGTGAGTGTACTGTAAATGAAGCACTTATTAGCAGTTATGCTCATATCACAAGATATAAACTGGTCTATTGAGCAAGAAAGAGTTGCCCTTTTTCAACCTTTCAAAGTGATTTCCCTTGTGGGGACCAGCAGAAGGAGAAAGCTGTGCTTCCTAAGTGGAGCCAGGTGCCCTTGCGAAGCCCCAGCATCTCTGATCTCCCTCGTTGCTAACGGGGTTGTGGAGCTGTGTTATTTATAGCTCCTTCTGGGCACCCCACTGGCAGGTCCTGCAGTGGCTGTGGAAAAGGGATTGCTGGCAGTCACTGGAGATTCAGAAGTGACTGAAAGCTCACGAATGGTAATGGGCTCTCTGACTTCCAGCAAAGACAGTCGTACTGAGAAGCTTTTGATCAAACAGAATCAGTCCATTGTAACCAAACATAAATTTTGCTGTGAAAATATTCTGTGTCAACGTTTTCAGCAATTAAAACCTTCTTCATTTGGACTATTTGGTGCTAGACATTAATTAGTTGATAATATCCTCTTTAGAATGAAGACGAATGTTTTCATGTCTTTGCTGAAGGCTAATATTTGCAAAAAGAAAAAGAAGTCGAGTTACTTAAGTCTCTTTAATCTTGTCCCAATAAATATACTTCCTTCCTGTTAAGCTTTCTTTGAATTTCTGTGTGCCTCTTTCTCACGTTTCATATAATGCCAAGTGCTAGAGAGTGGGTAAATCAAAGCTGCACGTTTCATCTTTCAGAGGACTGGAGTGATCAGGTTCAATCCAGTCCTTCCTTGGGAAGCACCAAGGAAATGAGTGAAAATATCTAATAAGACAGACCTTTTTTTTCTTCAAGAGCAAGTACATGAATGCTCATATGGTAGCATCCACACCTCGCTTGCTTATCAAGTAGGTGCAGGAACTGTGCAGTTTAGTCCTTTTTGCAGCCAGATCTTGAATTAGTCTGCAGATGAGACAAGCACAGGTGACCCTGAAGACCAACAGCTTGATTTCGTAGGGAAGCAGGCATGTGCTAAATTAGCTTCTCAAAATACTCCACAGCACTTGCTTTGACAGACTTTTTTGCTGTTGAAGAATAAAAATAAATAAGCAAAGCCTGTCAGCCTAAGAGTTTCAGAAAAATCCAGGCACCATCTTTCCTTTGATCCATCTGAAGCCCCACTTGTAGGGTGCATTTGGAGCAAAGTGTTTTCCTGCTTGTTCACCTGTTGATGGGACCAAGCCAGTAGTAAGGAAATACAAATAGGCAGGGAGAGTGTCAGGCTCCATAACTGTAAAACACAGCTTTGACATTGTTTTTAGACATAAACAAAAACGTAAACTTAATCACAGCCTTTGTGAAAGGCTGAGTTTGGCCTTGCTTAGAGAAATGAATGTGGCAATTCCTGGGTGAGGGAAATAGAGGCTATTGGGGTAGAAAAATACTTCAGAAACAGGGATAATAAATGAAGTCAGAAGAGAGTAGACATGGGAGTTGGAGTTTTCAAAGTCTCCCTTGGATGACAAAAATAAGTATCTCCCTTAGTGGGAAGTATGAAATTGATGGTAAGTACTTTTCAAAATACCAGCTGTTGGTCAGATTTGCTCCATTATTAATTATGTTAATTATGTTACCATGATGGTAATTACTACAATTTAAGCACTTCTCAGATAAGTCTCTAGTTAATGATGGGTGCAGTCAGTTCTTGGAAGAGTGACCATTGGGCCCCCTCTGTGAAGGTGCAGCTCTGGGTCTGATAACCACAGGGGCTGACAAATCTGCACCTACTATCAAACAGGGTAAAAATTTCAAGCCTTGTGTGAATGGAAAAATGATTAAAGTAGGAAAAAATAATGATGAATTTTCAGAGGGATGTATGGATTTACTCAGGCTGGGCTCAGTTCCCTGCTCTGCTGTTGGCTCCCAGTGCAGCACTGATGGGCAAGTTTTCTGCCAGAGTAAACTGGTATGGCTGTTTTGTGGATGAAAAAACAATGCCAGTTATATGCGCCAGTCATAGATTTAGTCATGGTGGACAAGGATAATAGTCCTGTAAAAACACAGGCCAAAACCTTCACCCATGTATCCCTAGCAACTTGGACAAGACCAAGGCAAACCTGGTTGAGTTTCTGTTAGGCAAACATTTGGTTCTGATTTAAGGAGACCAAAATACAGATAATATGCTCTTTCCCTAATTAATTTGTTCTTGTGAGTAAAACACCTTTACTGGTATTATTTTGGCAAAAGGATCTGTCTAAACCAGTTTATAATTGAGATAATTGTACTTCTATTGGCCCATTCTTTTTTTATGTCTTCTATTCAAACCCCACTCAGTGTGATATGGGAACATCTGTATAATGTAGGCAAAATGAGCCCCCAGATGAGGTTTCTATAAACAAGCATAATGTCGGTGCAGTGTGTTTAATGATAATAATAAAATTAAATTTCATAGGTTCTTAAGACCTCTTGAACATTCTGCTACTGATTAAGAATTGCAAAACTTGGAGCTTCCAATCTTACTTAAAACACAAAGCAGTTTTTTACTGGGTGCTGAATATTAGTAACATTAAGTCTACCAGCACAAACATGCTACTTTAAAAGGTACATATATTTCCTAGCATAAACAGTACTGATTTCGCATGGCTATTTAAATTTTACCCTATATAACATCTCTAAAGTGAGGGTGTTTTAATTTCAAAGCTAAGTTGCAGGTTGCAGTGACCGCAGCTTTCCTACCATCCTTTCTGGGGCTGATGGTGCTCTGTAAGTAAGAGATTTGTGTGTTATCTTTAACTGTGTTCACAGTAAAGGACTGCAGCTGGCACTTAAACTGGGACATGAGAACCTGCTTAAAAGGGAAATGCCTTTTGGCCTTTGGCTCACTAACTCGTCTGGGCTGTTGCGAGCTAATTGCTTCATTAGCACAACAATGTAAAATCTAGTGAGAAGACTGTTGGGAGTACACACATGAAGGCGTAGAGTGACCCCTGTCTGGGCTGGCATCTGCAGTCAGCATTTGCAAGAGCCTTTCATTCTCCCAAGTAAATTGGCAGTCCGAGCGAGTGGCAGTACAGCACTTGGAGATAAGACTATTTTAATTTCTTGCTTCAGGAGACTCAGCTGCCTCCTTGGAAAGACTGATGCCTTGTCCATGGATTCGCAGGTTGAACAAACACAGTACGATTTAATTATTTCCTGGCAAAATAAACTATGGTTTTAGGTGGAGTCCCAGCAACAGTGTTCCACCTGCAAGACCACACTTCTTACTGTGGGCTACAGGCAGTACCACATTGGTTACTTCTGTTTGGGATAATACAGCTCTCCTAACCCCATTTCCAAATGTATACAATATGTTCTTGCCTCTAGAAAGCTGCTGTTATTTATGGCTTTTGCAACAGCATTTTCAAGTAGGGGCCTGGCTTCTCCTGGCTTCTCCTATGCTCTGTGCTGTGCAGAAGCAGGAAAAAAAGATGGGCTGAGCATCAAGCACCTGAGCTTTTGGATTGCTGTGAATGTTGCTTAGACTGAAGCAGCCCCAGTGAAATAGTACCAGGGAAGTCTATAAGAGTACTTTTACACTTGAATTGTTCAGATGTTCTTGTCAACTGATAAATTAATTATAGTAGAGGAGATGTCTACAAGTAATACTGATAGGCCTCAAGTTGGAAGCTCAAGAAAGGAACATAGATATGAATGTTTAAACTAGTTGCCTTCTAAGCTTTGGGACACAATCCAAATGCCATTCACTCACTTGAATTGTGGAAAAGTGCCCATAAAATCCTACATGTTCAGTCTTCCTGCCAGTCTGGGGTGTGAATTATGGAGAGGGCAACTGGGAAGACATCTTCAATACACAGCTTTCACCCCTGGCTTTCACACATTAACTCATCGTCCTTGAATTCTAGTCTCAGCCTAAAAAAGATACAAACCATTAGCATCTCAGTGGCTTGGGTTGGAGGTGCAGTCCCCATAAGTGCTGCTTTTGAAACCGTGGGACTGTGGTTCTTACACATGGCTGCATTCCTGGCAGCAAATGCAATGGTGAGATCTAGGAGTTTCTCCAAAGAGCTTCTTGCTGGTTTCTTGCAGCTGGTGCTACAGAGGGTTGATGGTCTGGAGAAGTTCTAATTCAGGGAAATAGTTCCATGTAGCTGAAAATTAAATATGTCATTCCTCATGAGGTGTCCTTCTGGTGAGTTTGTAAAATGTTGCACAGGATGTTCAGAGAATGTGTCAGAGAAGGCACCTGTGGATGCAGAAAACAAGAACTTTCAAAATATCAAGTGTGAGAGTTAATGACTGAAGCCTATTTGTCTTTTTTTGCTGAACAGAGTTTCATGACAGACTGTTACCTGCATAAGTTATTGTCAGGGTAATTAAACCTAATAGTGCCACATCAAACTTCCCCCTCCCCCTTGTTACTCTCTTGCAGGCTGTGGCATCTCACAGGGAAAGCTGTAGCTGTGCTAATTAGGATCAGGCAAGGCACTTGTAAAGCATAATTTAGATCGTTTCCTTTGGGGAATTGTCTACTAATTGTGGTTCCAGTGAAACTGTTAGTCGTTCGTGCTGTCACAGAGATCATTTATTAAGGGTAATCAGTTAAAGCAGTAAAGGTGTCAGTGTGGGCAGAACTTCTGCTCCCAAGTTTCTGTTATTGACAATATCAATACACAAGGAGAAATAAGTTCAGCTTTGCCAAGCTGCCAGTTTGACCTCCCACCCCCAACTAACAGCATTTGTTAGCAGCATATTTGATTTAACAGACTCTAAGAGGCAACAAACCTGGAGCCTGGGGTTTGCTCAGTCACTTTGAGGAGGGGTTGAGACCCTTCTGGCTACCCTGGTGCTGCTCTGCTCTACACAGCAGATATGGGTGTTTGTGGGAATTCACTCAACTGGAAGGAGAACTTCATGGCCATGAGTCTGTGGGATACTTGATTTTTATAGATCAGCTTATCCTGAGTTTGATTCAAGGCATTACTGTATTCAATTTGTTGTTTCAGCATTGATCCAACTTGCTTATCTAGGGCAGACTTTTTGTCTCCAAATGCTTTAATGCCGTGTTTGGCCAACGCTATTTGCTTCTATGGCTCTCAGAGAGCTCCCAAACTCTTAGGGGGAGATCTGTTTTCTGTTAATTGCAGTAGCTTATCGTAACATTCACTGTGCATGAGTGTTTCTGAGAGATACCTTCAGTCTGTCGTTGGCCAGTCTATTTGATGTATTTTTACTGGGTAGAGTTATCCAAGAAAATCTATATAACAAGACAAGACTTTTACAAAGTGCTGTAGTGAGAAGGCAGTTATTTCATACCTTTTGTCAGTGATACCTGAACTTATTCCAATGAGAAGTTACTCATATGCTATTTGTAGAGCAAAATCATCTGTAGTGATCTTTGTTTATTATGCTTTCTTTTTAAATGGAAGATGTACACTGGTTAGCCAGTTTAACACAATGTGGTCTCTAGTGATGGTAAAAAAACTGTTAGCCCAGTGTCTGGCAATATCTGGTTTTATTTTTTGCAGACAATGTGCAAATATCAAAAGAAGAGAAGAAAATAAAAGGCTGCCTTTCCGTATAAATCTGCATTTTTTCCTCCTGAACCCATTTTATGGGTCTGCCTGCTGACTCTACCAATAGTCATAGACAGAATTGAAGCACATAAAAAGTGATGTAGGAACATCCTTTAAACTAGTGAAGATGAAAATACTCTGAACAAATTCACAAAGGCAGTATTATCAGTGTTTGTAACATTAATACATTCAGCCATAACTGCATCTGTTAGCAAAGAAGTACTGCCTTCTAAAATATGTTTTAGTACAGTGTGTAATTTTCAGGATATGTATTAGACACATGGGGTTTTGCATTATTATTCCTGAGAAAGGAAACAAACTATATTGCAGCTTCAAGGAAAGAATTAACTAATTTAATGTGAACTCTACTTTGAATAGTTTCTGCTGCTTTAATTTCATTCTGATACATATTTTTAAATGTTTACATGAATAGAAGACTTTTTTCTTTAGAATTTCTCCAGTTTGCTGTTATAGAAAAAGTGCAATCATTGCCAAACAGATAAATGCAGCAGTATGTACATATATTCTGAGTACTGTATATTTATTAATCACACAGTGTTTTATTTTTTCTGAAACTTTTTTTTTGTTCTCTCTTGCATTATTTGCAGTGGGTTCTATGGCTTGGCAGAGCCACTTCAAATACCAGACATGATAAATGGTAATAGATTTCCCATTATACAAATGCTTTTTTATCCTCTTAGTTTAATTGCTGCATTTCTCACTCCTTCTATTGTGCACTCTTGATGACCAGTGTCCCCACAGTCATTTCCTGAGCTGAAATGAGGATTAGATTTATATGCAGGAGAGCAGAAAACACAGTTGTTTCAATATCAAAGAGAAACAGCTGTGTTTTGTTTTTAACTGGAATTTCCTCTGAGGTAAAACCAATTGTCTTGGGACATCCAGGCAATTCCCCTGGCTAACTAAGTTCTTGGAGCCTCTCAGAGGAGAGTAAATTGGATCTTAATATTCAGGTTTGTGTCTGAATATACTCAAATCGCAGTAATGAACCTGGGAGGACTAACTGGCATAGTTCCTCCAGCTTTATTTGCAGACTAGTACTTCAGCATCATGAAAATCAGACAAAATGTGGTGCAAAATTATATGTATTTTTACTGGAAAAGCTGTCTCAGATCCTCTGCTACAGTTCCAGTGAAATTAATTGGAGATGCCTGTGCTCGGTAAAAGGGAGAGAAGAAAAAGCACCCTGAACAGAGCAAGCAGCTGTGCATGGGGATCTGGGGGTCAGCTCTCAGGCTGTCTCAGAAATTGAACATTTGGGGTCTGTATGATCTGATCAGCCCCCTGGACTCTCACAGCTGTGGCAGAAGCAGGAGGAGAAGCCCCATTGCGTGGGCCTATCCCTCAACTCATCATCAGCCCCAGGTGCATGTTTCTTACACAACACAAACACTCTCAGGCTTTTTGTCTTCTGTACAAAGCTTTAAATACATACACTACATCTAAATTTATCTGTAGTTAACATGCACGTACACACCTGTCAGTGCATTTTAACTCTACAGAAATTTAAAGAAAACAAGATGGAAGCAAGAATAAAATCTCTCATGTTGTTATGTAAAGATTGATCTCTAAAGCATTGAGAGTTTATTGAGCTTTGAGGGTCTGTAACTGTAATTCTTGAATTTGGAATTTGGTGTTAGCTCCTTTGGGATTGCTATTTGTGTGTGCCAGTAATGATTCTACACATTCAGAGCAGCTCTATTATAGATCCTTCCTTGATGGAAAGCTTTCTGGGTCAGTCTGTGTTACATTTTCCTTTGCTTCCAAACTTACACCTCTGAGATTGCAATTGCCAAACTGTGCATGTGTCCTTCCAGTCTGAGAAGTCTGAGGGTGACCCTGGTGACTAAGTTCCAAAAACTCAGTGGCACAGCATTGCTGAGATCAGGCATCAAAGGTGAATTATTCTGTGTCATGTCTCTAAGGAGACTCCTGGAAATCCATGGTGTGTTGTTTCCAAGGACCAGTGGCTGCAGGCAGTGAATTGCAATCTCCAAAGTCATCTGTGGGATCAGCAGAAATGTTGGCCAAGGAATGTGCTCAGAGACTTTGTGTTGGTAAACTCCCAGATGTCCACCTATTGAGAGCAGTGTTTAGCCCTCAGGTATTGACTTAGTAATGAAGCTTTCTTCTATAGATCTGGAGTTTCCCCACAGGTTCCTGGAAGGCACCTTTTGAACTCCCCTGGGACTATGGTAATAAGCAGTTGAAAACTGCTGCTGTTGTAGTCCAGAGATGGTTAAGAATATTTAGCTTATTCAGCTGCTAAACTGGGAGAGGCTCAGCTCAGTAGAAAAGGTCAACTAAAGTGCTACTCCCAGTGTGATTTGGATCTAAAAGTCAGGTGGAAGGGAGCAGTAACATATTAGTGAGACAGAGTCCTTAGCAGGTATTGTTCTCTCAGAAGGGCCTGTGGGGATGAGCAGGGTTGGGCAAGGAAGGCAGCGAGACCTGATGTTCCATCATGAACTTTCTCTAAAGTCCTTCCATGCAAAAATAGTCCATGTTTTCCTGTGTGATCCTCCCTAACTTGGGAAGTGTACTATGAGGAGATGGAGAAGAGCAAGTTTGGGCAGAGAGTATAGATGTATGATCACTAACATGTGCAGCTCAGACCTGCAAAGTGCTGTCATGGAGAGGCAAATGGTTTGTGGAACCAGGGGCACACAAACCACAGTCATAATTTTTCTGTTGAATGCAAAGAAAATCGTACCTCTGGAAACTCTGAGATTACCATTTGGAGGCTATGCAAGTCCATGTCTACCCTGACTTGAAAAGACAGATGAATGTAACTAAGCTTTATAAAGACTTAGTGGTAAACCTCTGCTGTTGTTCTCTCCCAGGCATTCAAAAGTCCAGAAAATTACTCCTTTGGAAAACTGATTTTTGGTGACAGCATGTGAGAGAAGTGAGATTGATATCAGAACAGTAAGATGAATAAAAGAACAGGTAGAGCTGTACCTTCTCAGCTGGTGCCTTTAACACATTGTATATGTATGTCACCCCATTGTGACATAATATATGTCACATTAACCTGTAGTGTAACCTGTAACATTGCCTGTAACCTGGGGTCTGTGTCTTGTCACTGAATAACCCACATCCCATTAGTCACCAGACCTGGCTGTGCAAATCGTGTATATATCATGTGTGTTATTTGGGAAATTGATGTTCAACAGATGGTTTGTGCATCCCTGGGATGGTGGCTTTGCTCTTAGGTCTGGGACATGGTCGACTATTCCTGCAGACACAAAAAGTCCTTTTGCAGGGAAGTTTCTTTAGCAGGACTAGCCTGCTGGGGCCATTACCAGCACACAGTCCCATGGCATTTGTGCCAGTGCTGGGTTTCTGGTGAACTGCTCCCATAAAATCGAGGGCTTTTATCTCCTTTGCTCTGGTAATCTCTGGATTAGTTTTCTGGTGAAGTGCAAATGTGCACCCATGTGTGCTAAAGAATTATCTTACTTTGCAAATTAATATGTTAATGCAGTACCAGATTCCCAGCCCTTTACAGCAGGAGACTGATGATAGGTTTAAAAACATCAATGTGTGATTTTATTCATCTGGACAAGATAACAAAACAGCGCTGAAAGTACCAAATAGGGTCTGTACCCCCACTAGCTGAGTCTTTGCCATCTTTCTCCCCAAAATCCTTCCCTCTCGCTCCCTCTGCCACTGCCTAAAGCAGGACTACATTTCACAGTAATCATATATTAATTTCGAGCCGGCAGCCCCTCGCAGAGCAGGCAGAGGTGCGGAGGGAGCAGCGGCACAGAGCCATGTGAGCGGAGCGCTGGAGGCTGCGGTCGGGGAGGATGTTCGCTGTGTCGCTCAAGTGCCGACTCGGGGTGGTGAGACGGAGGAGCAAAGGTACGGTCAGAGCGGAGCAGCCCCGCTCCTGCCTGCGAGAGGGACTTGAAGGGGACTCACTCGAACATATACTTTTCCTTAGCTGAGCAGGAGGAAAAAACCTACATGGTCTGTGATTGATTTTCATCCTCTCTGCATTGGCAGGCGGGAGTAGGATTATTTAAATTTTTTGCATGTCCTATATTTTTCAGATGTTGGATTTTTTTTTCCACTGTGACTCTCTGGATTTTTACTCTATTCTTCTGACATGGTTATTACTGCAGTAAAGTAGCTTTAGATGTGTGCTTCAGTCTCACAAGATTTCCCTCCCTCCTCCCGTGTGGGAGCTGTTACTTTGCAGGGAGAAGCACTTGGGTGTTTTTTGGACTCCATCAGATTGTTAGGGAGTCCTGGTGCATGTTCCCCCCTGCACTCCTTCCAGGAGGGGAGTGGGTTGAAAGGATGAGAAACTTGGCAGGATAACGGAAAGAAAATCAACTTTGAGAAGATTTGAGGAACAGTAATATTTTATTTCAAAGTAAGTTAATCTAAGACAGGGCAGTGTCTGTACTCACCATCCTGCAGCGTTGCATGTGATAAGAAGTAAAGTTTTTTGTGCTGGACTGTGATCCCAGGGTTCCTCGCCCCCAGTTTAGTCGTGCGAGTGTTGGATGGTCTCCGCACTCCCGGCTCACAGGGCGCGCTGCAGCTGGTGCTCGGTCCCGTCGCTGTTGCCTTTGATTTGTGGAAGGTTTGCATTTTAATGGAGCCTGGAGCGTATCTCACCGCTGGGAGCTCTGCTCTCCTGCGCAAGCCCTTCCAGCCGGCGGCACTCCTGCAGCACATCAAAGTCCTTTGCTCTAAGGGAAGATGACCTGCATTTTTATAGGGACCTCTAAAGCAAAACAGCTTTTAGGGGCTTGGTGTAACTCGGATACTATTGATTCCAGGCTTCACCGAATGCATAAACGCAGCTGTTAGCTTCACTTAAGGGGAGAGAGACTAAGTTGCTGATGCAGGGGTCTGTGTGCTGATGCACAGGAACTGTGTCGGCACCAGCAGGTACAAAACTTTGGTAGCAAAGGGAAGGGCCTGAACAGAACTCATAAGCTTCTGAGGTGGACTAGACCTGAAGTTTAGGGTACAATTCCTGTATGTGACTTGCCTAGTAAGTAAAAAAAAGGATTTGCTCAGATCGAGGTTGCAGTTCTAGGGGACAGATCTGAGTGGAGAGCAGGAGCCTGTGGGGTTACACTTGGCGCTGGTTATTGGGGTGCTAAGAGAGCAAGGCAGCCCGTGGGTTGTGATTGTCCCACTGTCCTCCTTCCTCTGGTGTGTGCAGGCAGTGCAGGGCATCAGCAAGATGCTCTTTTGTGCTCTTTGCTGCACACAAGGGCATGTTCACCCCAGGGTTACCATCCTCTTGTGGCAGTCTCAGACCTGAACTTATTTCAGATGTATGAATTTGTATTTGGCGTAATTTACGTTTGACAGTTTATCCTGATGCTTCTTTGTTTCTTCTCCTCCATGGTTTGGAGGCTTCATGGGCTTCTCTCTACACTGGAAGGAGCTTCATGTTCTCAATCACACAGGGTGGCACAGGCAGGATTTCCAGCTCCTAGAATGATGCCTGGAAATGCTTGGAACAAACATAGCCCTGGGGTCCCTTTTTAGTGGGCATGCCAGGAGAAGACTTGATGTCCTATTAGTTTTTCCAGTTGTTTTTTCCCGGCATATTTTTTTTCTAAACATCCTCAAGGAATTGGCAGTAGTGTTGTAACATGAAGGGGTTTCCTTCTGCAGTTTTCCAGGGAAGTTAGGACTGTTCTGGCACAGGGAGAATAAGCGAATTTGTGCCTGCAAAACACTGTGAAAATGCAGCCTGGGATTGTAATGAAAGTAAAAAAAAAATGTTATCCCTGTACTACCTGATAAAGTTTTAGTGGCTTGGTTGAAATGTTTAGAATTGACTTAAATCACCTGCATTTCTTAGTGACATATTTAAATGAGAGAATTGCTAATCCAATGCTAAATTGTACTGCTTTGATCAAGGATTAAACAGAGCTGGAATTGGCTTTTGGGACTAGAGCTTTGAAATGAACAACCAGAGAGAGATGTTGTTACTTGTCTTCAATATTTTGGGACAGCTTATATTTAAAGTACATTGCCAAAAGACTGAGGAAAAATAAGTGATGCCTAGGCACTTTGGTACCAGAATGAGCCCATATTTATCTGGGCAGCAACCAGGGATGGGGGCTGGTATGAATTGTGCCGGTGAGTAATGAACTCTGCTGCATTTCCCTTTTGTAAATACTCAAAAACTCACTAGCTATCTGTTGCATCACAGGAGATGGTCAGGCCTGGTAAAAACACTTATTTGGCACTAAAAAATCCCACCACCTTTGTTTTGAAGAAAGACAGGAAGACGAAAGGGTGAAAGGATCTAGAGAAGGATGTGTGAAAGAGACAGCCAAGGTATCTCTCTGTCCTCTGGTCCAGGCATTTGTGATCCAGTGTTCCAAAAGCATGTGCCCTGCCTGGCTCTGTAACTGGATGCTTGCTGGAGGGATACTCCTTCTGCTAAAGTTGATTGGAATTTAATTGTAAGGTTATATATTCAAATCTCACTTATGGTGGCTGCTGTTAGTTTTGTGTAACTTTAAACATCCTCATGGAAATACGGATTGATCTCCCTGTACTAATTGCTACTTTCTGCTTCAAAACAGACCCCTTCCCACATACTGGAACTTCTTAGGAAGGCTTTCCTTCCACTCTCTGCCTTCTGTGCTTTTCTTTTCTTTTCCCTCCCTCAAACTCTGGCTGTCCCTGCCCAGCTAATCCCCTCACTTCGAAGAGAAATTCTTGCTGTCACTCCTCTTGGATTCTTGCTTTCCTTCTCTCGCTGAGCCCTTGAGCTTTTTTTGGCATTAAGAACATTCACAGTTAATCCATCGGGCATTCATCCTGTTGGCTGGGGACAGGCAGCACTTCCCTGCCTGCAGCTCTTGGCTGTCTTTGGCCAACATCAGCTTGGTGAACTGTAGGACTACTCACTGCTCTTGATCCTCCGCAGAAGGTGCTACTGAAGACCCCAAGGAACAGACAGTCACTTGACCAATACAATAGTTTAGCTTTCCTCAGTATTAGTGTGTTTTTCCATTGGAAAAGCTAAATGATTTCAGTCCAGCTATGCCTGTCATTCAGCTGAGCTCAAACTGGACTGTTTGGAGAGAGGTGGTTGGTGGTTGCCTTCCCTGCTAGCCCCCAATTACAGCAGCAAACCAACTCTATTTTATAAATAAGTAAACAGAAGTGGTGGAGATCCTAAATAATTAACCAGATACATGTGTCAGATTAAAATGTAACAAATGAGGCAATTTAAAGGTCTTCTCATTGTTACCCCTGGTTTCCAGAGCCTGCAGCCTGGGGAAGGGGTGCTCTGCAAGAGCTGGTGAGACCAGGAGCTGCCTCAGCAAGCAGCAGTGCACACTGAGAGGCCTGAACCCCACTGCTGTGGCAAAAGAAAAGCTTAGTTACTTGGTTGGAGGCACTCAAGCTTAAGACATGCTTTTTTTCCCACTCTAGTTCCTCTTAGTGTGTGGTGTGAATTATGTAATAAAAGTAATCTTAGTGTTCCCTTGTCAAAAGCTGTCATTTGGAACATGCCAGGCATTACAATTTGTAAAGGAAAATACATGTTCTTTCCTTTTACATACTTCTGTGTTTTTCAGCCTTTTAAGCTTAACTGAGTCATGTTTGCTACCTTCTTTTTTGACTAGATACTTCCTCTTACATTTTGTTCTTCCTCTCTTGTGGTTAACTGTGAACTAAGAAAATAAGTAAGCAAAGAAAAACCACCCCAAAATCTCCAGGAATAAACTACAAGAATATATTCAGAAAAACTGAGAGTGAGACTTGCAATAAAATATGATTTTATAACATCAGCTTTTATACTGAGACCTAGATTTTCAATCATACCACATTTAGGCATGGAGATATCCTGACTTGTTCCTTAGACAGAGGTTACTGCATTCTGCTCATGTAGAAAGATGTTTGGGTTTATTTCTATGTTTTTGTTGAGAATGGTGTCATGGAAATCAATCCCCAGAATTGAGAACATGCCCTTGTGCAACGTTGTCTTGCTTGCTGTACAGCAGTATCACGTTGTAAAGCATCTTGGCTGTGTTTCATAGTAGGGAGTGTTGCTGCGATTGGGTTTCTGTCACAAAAAGATTTGCTCACTGCAGAAAAACAAGAAATGTTTTGGATCTCTACTTGACAAGAAAAAAAAAAGGAAGAAAAAGAGCGAGCAGGTAAGCTGCTTCCATCCTGTGGTGTGGTGCCAAGTCCAAAGCAGTGCACAGTGATGTGCTGGAGTGAAAAGTCCTATGGAGTTTCTGTTCCTGGAGGAGACAGCCATCATTATTACTGCATTTATCCTCCAGGCCCAGAATAGCCAGTAAAACAAATCAGTTTCTATTTAGAAGATGGGCAAACCAGCACACAGAGAAACCAGACTTCTCCCCAAAATTCAGCTGTGGTGAAGATGTTGAGCCCATGGTCTCAACATCAGAAGCCTAAGGCCAAGTGCAATGTTATAGCCCTCACTTGGCCACTTCTTCCTTAGGATCATCGCTGCCTCCTAGGATTTATCCTTACCTGCATGTTTCAAAGCAGAAGGCATCTTGGATGCTGCTGTGGTGAATATTTATGGGGCTGTTCCTGGTGCAGCAATGAAAACCAGGCAGTGGTGAACACAGGAAACTCCCTAAGCCCAAACCACTGAGCTGACAGTGATTCTGATTCCTCTTCTGTCAGCATGGCTACACTTCAGCCTTTTCTATATCTCATTAATAACTCATGATTTGGCATATTTTATTTACGTCTCCAAATGAACTCCGTTTTTTAGCCAGATGCTGTAACATCCCAGGTGACTGTCACCTGCTGAGTGGTGGCTCCTTGAGCACCAGCTCATCCCTCATCTTCCTCCAGGCTCCAGCAACAGAGAGGGTATTGATCTTATAGGGGGGTAATTGAATGAAAAAGGCCCCTTGCAGCCTAGAGGCAGGTGATAAATCCTTGCAAGGAAGCCAGTGTGCAAGACAGCTGAGGTGGCATTAACCCTTCCTGCTGGAAAGGTACAGCATGTGCTGATATCCTGAGGGTAAATCCTGCCCAGATCCCATGTGGTTGCCACAGGAGTGAAAGCCCACCCTGCCCTGCTGTAGATAAAAGAAAAGCCCAGGATGTTGAGAGCAGGTGCCTGTTATTGACCAAGGCTTGTTTATATGTGGATGTCTTTTTCCATTGGATGGAGGGCCATGGACATCACCTTCTGCCCCACGAGTCCCCTGGCACAAGAGCATGTCAGAGTGAGGTACAGGCAGTCCCTGAGGCTGGGAAGTGCTGCTGATTTGCATCTCCAGCTTGCAAGCTCAGACAGGCATTTTTGGAGAATAAAAAAAACCTAGGCCTTGAATTTGGAAAGTTGCAGAAGGTTCATGAGGTCACCACTGCCAATCTGAAGAGTGTATGAGGGAAAGAAATGCAAATTCACGCGGTACTGTGGTTTGACAATTGCCATTTAACTATTTTTGAAATAAAACACAGTTCACCAAAGTTGTAAGATGCAGGGAGCTTACGGTCAATAGAAACAAAATTTTAAAATATTATTTCAGGACTAGCATCTTGCTGCTTATAAGGTACATCTGTTTCCATTGTGTCATCAGAGAGGGTTTGGATGTTAAAACCACAGATCTAAAGAAAGTTGTTTTCCTTGTTTGTCATTGAGCTACTTTCCTCCTGACTCCATTCCTTACATACAGCTATGGGAGACTGGGAGATGGGAATATCTTCTAAGTCGGCGAATAACATAAAGCAGCTTGGAAGGCAGCATTTAAAACAGGTGAGGAAATACCTTGATTTCCTAATCCCCTTCACGTCTGCAGCATCTCTTCCCTCATGTACAGGCATCTGACTTTGCATATGGGGATGTGCCAAATCACAATTCTTCATTTACTTTGGAATTGACAGGGAATTTGCAGTGGGTCTGTCTGGAGGCCAATCTGCTCCTATGCCTTAGGGCCATGTCAAGGAAATTGTATTAGTTTCTCAGTTGCTCTGCTCTCTCAGTGTGTGGTAGTAAGTACTTTTGTTTTTATTGCAAAAATCCACCTAAATTTGAAAGAATGGAGAGTCTAAAATCACCCCATGGGCACCCCCAGTAAATTTTTGTGTAATGCTGTTCTCCTTCCCTGTCAAAGTCCTAAAATTCAGGCTCTCACCAGGCTGCTCTGTGCCTCCAGTGTGACATCTGGAGCAACAAGACAGATTTATAATCCCACATCAGTAAAACTGAATTTTCTTTTTTCTTTCTTCTATATTCACCTACAAAAACATACTTTTTAAAAGTGCTGGAAAGGCAGGAACTCAAGTTAGCTATAGACTGATGTTACTAATATGGGGTGTTCTATATCCTTGCTGTCATGTTTTCTATCCTGTCTCAGTGTAAATATCTGTTAAGGAAGAAGTAGATTTTCCTTTCATACTTTTACAGAATTACTTTGAATAGTAATGGATAAAATGAAATGGCTTTGTTAACTAGCAAAATATTTTAACAATGCATTGCAGAAGAGTAAGAGGGCAAAAATAATGTGAGGGTTCAGCATTCTAGCTCTGGAGGAATCCTGAGGTTATAGCAAGGTATAAAGGTCCGTATTTTAAAATAGGCCAAAAAAGATGTTTCCATGAGTTAGAATAAAACAGCTAAGCAACATTGGCTCTTGCTGTAGGCTGAAATTACAGTAATTTTTCAATTACTTTCTACAAATCTGGTGGCCACCAGCTGTTCTCTTAATGCAACTGTTAGCTAATAACAAGAAGTGCTTCTCTAGCTTTCCACTCCCTCCTGGATATATCATGCTGGCTCATTTAGCTCAGCTAAAGGGAGTGATCCATCTCCTTGCAGAGTGTGTTGGGAGGGGGTATGAACAGGGTCCCTCTATTAACTTTGGACTGTGTTGCATGAGCTTGTTACATCCCACCATACTCAGGGGAAAGAAAATAGCACTGTGTGCCTCATCCTTAGGTCTAAGGCTTTGGAAAAAAATTCCATTGTTTTCTTTTAATATGGCTTTATGAAAACTTTCCTCTGAATGTGCTGTGTTGTGCATTTGAGGCTCACTGGGTTCGACATGCTGGAGTCAGGGTTGTGTCCTTGCCCAGGCTGGCAGCCTAGTGCTGAACTCTTTTCCTCTTCTTGGTTTCACTCAGCTCCCGAGGGTTATTGTAACCTAGTTTTTTTGTGAGTGATTTCCTTTCCTCTCCCTTCCAATTGCTCTTTTTGCTTTACGGAGTGTAGCCAGACTAATCATACAAAGCCATAGAAATCAACAGCAGTGTGTAATTCAGGGTTTGATAACTGACCGTGGGGGGGCACATGGGAAGGGTTGTGCTCCTTGCAAAATCACTACATGATGTATCAATCCCCAAGATACATGTCTGAATTTTGTTTTTTACAATCTATTTCAAGAAACACAAAACCAAAAGGAAACTAAGTGCCTCTTCAAATAAATGGTCTGTCTTCACAACCTATATGCCCCTTCTCATCTGAGTGCATTGGAGTGTAGTGGAACAGTCATGAGATAATGTTTTCTCCTCATACACACTCTTTTTTACTCTGAGAAAACATGCCTGAGCAGAAAATGATTGCTTTGGGCATTTGTCCAGAATCCTGCAGTGGTTTGCTTCATACTGTTGCTGTGTCTGTACTGCTCAGATAGATCAGCATCCATTGAATTGGGCCAAACACCAATTAAAAGAATGAAGGTAATTATAAACCAACACCTGCTGATGTGTCTTTGTGTGAGCATGGTTTTCACCAAGGCACCTCAACCTAAACACGAAGTTACCAGAGGCTCAGCTCTTTCTGTGAGAAGATGTAGCCTTTTTTTTTCTGTTGGTTGGCATGTAACTGAGAGGAAATATCAGCCTTTTTTAGTCAAAGGCTTTGCACGTGATTCTTGGGTTTCTGCCCCCACCTCCCACTCCTGCTTGCTTATATCTTGTTTTGCTTAAAATACATTTTCATATCTCTAAAAGTCTTGGGAAATAAGACAGAGTCTTTCCATCTAATTTCCTGCCAGGTCTATTGCAATCATGTGAATGGTCTAAGAAATGAAGGTTGTTGGGACAGTCAGAACCCAGACATCCATGGGATATGCAGAGTTTTGATGTACTTGCCATTCGAAACTCCTCTCCAGTGTCCAGGATGACTTTTCTAACCCCAGTCAGACTAAAGAGACATTTTCCTGAGAAACAGGCAATGACTGGGTGGTCAGGACATTCATGTGAGCAGAGAGATCCCATCTCAGATCCCTGATGTGCCTGATTTAGATCTGCAGTTGGAATTGGGATCTCAGGTTATTTTAGGTTCTCAACTATGATGTGTACAGCTTCTGTATCATCACAAAAACAGCAAATAAAACCTGTTCTTTTTTTTGCAAGGAAAAAAAAAACCTCCCCACTCAGATTCACTGCCAGTGCAACAAGAAGAGCCCAGAGATATGAAACCAGTAACACAGGTTTCTCTTCCTGAAGTAATTCTTCCTCTGCCTGTGAGTGAGGGCTCCAAGGCTGAACATTGGTTTATCCAATATCTGGTCAGTAATCCTAGCTGGAAAATAAAATAGTGTCCAGTTAGTTTACTTACCAACTGCTGTTCATATATTAGTATTACCCGTGGTCTAACATCCCAGAGATACTGGCAAGGTCTGTCTTTGACAAAATTATCCCCAACTGATTAAGCAGGAAGAAATAACTTCTTTTTGTTTCAATGATATGTAGCTGAACAGTCACAAAGATGAGACTTTTCAGAAAGCAAGGAATTTAAATAGTAACAATACACTGTCAGTGTTCCTCCTGTAAAGAAAGCATTGCTTCCCTGAGCAGTTAATTTCTTATGCATTTTCTTTCTTTGAATCTATTGTTGTGTTTTCTGATGAACTCCCTTCCTGCCCTGGAAGGAGTTATTGCTTACAGTTTTGTCTTCAAGCAATGAACATAATAATAGATATTAAAATGACTCAAGAAAATCAGGTACTAGAGCACCTGCATTTATACATTCCTTTCTGGGAAGAAAACATGAAGAAATACAGAGAGGGGACAAACCAGATTTGAACAACGAAAAGCAATTCTAGCATTCCTCACAGGGAAATTAAAATGATTGTGGTATTTCTGATGCACTTTTATTGGAAAACAGTCAAGACCTGAGCTCTTGTGCAGCAAGTTCAGGTTTTGTCTGTGTGTCTGGCTGAGTGGTATCATTTGGCACAGTGGAGCAGGCTGGTTTCAGGTTGCCAGCAGCACAGGAGATGTGCTGATGGCTAAAGCTTCTGTGGCCAGGTGCACACTGATTTTGGGAACCTCAGGAGGGTGACATAAACATCACACAATCTCTGACCCTGCAACATATCCGTATTATTACTGGTTAATGCAAATGGATTAGCTGTAGTCTTGGGCTCATGCTCCTGGTACTCTGTAGGGAGCATTCCAGTGAGAGAACAAGAGTTTGGTCCTGTTTCCACTCACAGGCATCAGGTGAAGTTCAGCCCAAGGGCAGAATATCATCAGCCTTTAAATCCCATCAAAGCTGAAGATCTCTAGAGGTGACCTTCCTCAGAAGGAAGGTTTTTTGTGTGTGTCCCACCCATGCATGGGTTGGAGCCTGGATCCTCTGTGTTCACTCCTTGGGGACCTGTTTCAGGTCCATCCTGAGTGTCTCCCCACCACTTCCCCGTCACATTCCCCAGGGAATGTGATTAACAGCTGTAGTGCCTCGAGGGAGCCCAGTCTGAGCAGTGGGTTGGTGTGAGGGAACCAGTGGGGCAACCTTCATTGCTGCCTTTAGCATAGTCTTGGATTGCCAGAACCCTGCCACACCCAGAGTATTTTCTAAAAACCCCCTTTATCTGCTACTTTTACTGTAGCTTGGAGTAACACAGTATTTTCTTTTTCCAACAGTTGCACCACTTTTTTTTCCTGCATATAAGCATCAAATGCTGTTTGCTGAATATTTCACTTGTTCTTATTTAGGCTGAAGGTTTCCGTTACCACTGGCCCTTAGGGGACCAATTTAGCTGCACTGAACCAGTTTTGGTGTTCATTTCCTTCTTTTCAAAGAGCTGCATTTACACATCAGTTGAACCCTTCATATGCTGGTATCTTCCATACTTCCAGCTCAATGAATGTTTAAAAATGATATGTCTATCCTCACATATAGACATGTCTGTCTTTGAAGTGGTGGGGGGACATGAAAGTCATGTTCTTAAGAAATGGGAGAGATTTTGATGTAAATGATGTTCCGCAAGGGACACAACCTCATTCCAGCTGAGGGAGGTTTTATGCACAGAAATGCAAAATAACTTTGGACTGTATCATTAAAGTGTTGCAGCAAAGCCTCTCCAAGACAGTGAGTGCCTGAGTAAATTCCAAATTGCTGACCAAGGCTCAGCTCTCTGCCCCCACCTGTGTTATGAGACTGGCTTTTGCAATCACAAACACATCCTGCAGCATCCCGTTGTTTGTAAGGTTCTTGTCCCAAGTAAATCTTCACCCTGGTGGTGTCTCTTGGTTTTCATACCTTGATGGGCAAGCTTGCAAAAGTCACTCTGTTCTTTTCCAGTCTTAGTAACAGATGCGGGCAGAGGAAGTAATTTCATAGTCTGTTGTGTTTTTCTGATAAAATACGCAGGATTAAAGATCTTCTGGTGCCCATAGGATTACACTTGGATGTTGGAAATGCAGTAAATGTGAGTACTTTTTTTGGTTATGACTTTCCTTAATTTAACCATAGTTGTGACGTTGATGTCACAGTGGATGAGAGAGGGCTTTCTGTTTTATTACAGTGAATTTTCAGAAGTATCATTCTGTCTTCAGCACATGGGTCTTTTCATGAGGTTGCTGCCCTGCAATCACACAGATGCTGTAGAAAAGCCCATCTCATCGTCTTACTTGAATCATCTTCCCACACTCAGCTGCATAGGAATCAGCCTATTCAGACTTTACAGGTAAAAAATATTGGAGTGAAAACAAACTCCTGGAGAGAATCCCTGAAGGTGGTGTGTGCATGTATCCTGCACTGAGTGTGCAAATACCCCTGAAGTCTATGTATTTCTTCTGGGCCATTAAGCAGGATCCTTATTTCCCTTCAGATTGTAGCATCTGAGTGATGGATTGCAGAACTCTGCCTATTGCCTGCCTGTCAGTTTAAGTTCTCAAAGCCCTTTTGGAAGCCATGGTGCGGTATAAGCAGAATATATAATTATTTAGAGTTTGTTTTGCTCTTGCTGTTGGCACAATGGAGTCCAAATGGTCTTTTTCACCCTAGTTGGCACAACTGTAGGATGGAAAAAGCCTGATGAAAGTAGCTCCAGGGACTGTGATGCAAATGTTAGTACTTAAGATAGTTATCATAAGCTGAAGTAACAGAGGTCTGTGCTGGGGAGGTAGGTGATTTAATGCTGTGCTGTGTAAATTGTGTTTTACTAGTTGTGTTTTTGTAGATTATAGCCCTGTACCCTGAACAGGCATATGCTGTTTGCAGGGTAATACAGAATCTGAATGATTCAATGATCTGTCCTGAGTATGGCTGACTAGATAGAGCATCCAAGAGAGGCATGTTCCCCTCTCATGCACAGGCTGTTATCCCCGCCGGCTCCTGGATGCTGCTGCTCAGTTCTGCACAGTCAGACTCTGCTATTTAGGGATGGCACCGAGGCAGCATTATTTGTTTGCTTTTCCCATTCCGTATGCACATCCCCCCTTCCCTTAAAGCCACGAAGAGAGTGAGGCAACATATGCAGAAGACTCCTGCAACAACCACCCAAAGCCTGGGACACCTTGCTTTCCCAGTTGATCCCCATGCAAAACAGCTCTGGACTGGTTCCACACTTGGTGGCAAAGGGGGTGTTAAGCTGATCCTCAGCAGAAGCCCAAGTCATCAAGGTCTGGGACACATTTATTTATTTGTGGTATATCCTCTTGTCTTTGGTAGTCACATTATTAAAATGAGGTTGTCAGCACACTGAAGAGGGCTGGGGAGGCTTTGCATCTTCCATGCGGTTTGATCCTGCTCAGCTCGTTAACACTCAGTTGCTTTTGTGATTAATTATTTAGTCTTCTCCCTCGGTACTGGGGTATAATAGCGCAACCCCCATTTCTGCTGAGATTCACAGTTCTTTGCTTTTCCCTGCAAGCTTTTCACACCCCCTCGAAGTGCAGAGCAAGGCAGTCCAGGCAGCAGCACTTAAAGAGCCCATCAGCCCCCCGAGCTGCTGCTCGCCCCGTGGCACCGCCGCGGCTGCTGGGCGAGTACCGGGGCTCTGCTCGCGGGTGGTCGTCCAGCTCTTGCATGTACTGTAGTCAGTGGGGAGCAGTGGGAGAGCTGTCCCTCCAAATACGGCCTCTCACCAGTGGGTACTTGTGTGAGGGGAGACATCAGACAGGGCTGGCATCGACTCCGGGTGCAGTCAGACACAGGAACTGTAAATCGGAGGCAAACTTGTCAGTAAAGAGACTTTATTTGGGGAGTCAGGCTCGGCAGCCCTCTTCAATTTCTCTTTTGGATGCATTTTGAACAGCTTTCAGTTCAAGTTTTTGTAATCGCCCAAGCGTTGCTTCTTCAGCTTTTTGGTTTTGGGGGTGTTGCTTGTTGCCTTGATTTGCTGTCTGTGGCCATTTGTGCAGAGAAGTTTGTCAGTTCTCTGCACAGAGCAGAGGCATGTGCCCATCGTGGGGCAGGTGTTGGGTGCCCCCTGAGTGTGCTGGTGTGTTTGCACACTGAATGTGTGGGTGTGTGTAGGGTGAATTTGTGCCCAGTAGATGCTGGGGTTGTTAGTGGGGTTGTGATTCAAAATGGATGAGATGAGAGCTTGCAACACTTGAAGCATTGCCTGCCCTCTGGGGTGTCAGGGCTCACGAACTTCGTGCAACTGGTGGCCCAGGGAGGGCTGGCAGGTTCCCCCACCTTTCTTCTTCCCTGAATATCCTTGGCTGTGCTTCCTGTGTGAAGCTGCTGGATAAGGCGAGGCCTGGGGTCTGAATAATTAGCGAGGAATTAGCTATGTTTTCTTTATAACACAGTCTCCCTGCTTCCTCTCATGTTTGCATCCTTCTCCTTTCATCTTGTGCCTCTGTGGCAAGTGCCTTGCACAGCCATGGGATGCGTGGGAGGCTCAGCTGAGGGGCAGGCAGGCGCATCCCAGTGCAGCAGGGTCTGGAGCTGGTGCTCGTGCCCCAGCCCTGCAGATGTGCTGGATGTAACTCACAGGATGTGAGTCTGTCCTTTGCCCTGCTGCAAACTCCCTATCTGCTGCTGGATGAGCCACCCTTCCTTCAGATCCATAAAACAGTGAAGTGTCAGCTCCCCTCCCCACCAAAGGTGTTGGAAAACCCGATTACTTCATGCTTAGGAAGCTGATGAAGCATTAGTCTGTATTTCTTTATGTTTTATTAGGGTCCATAAATTAAGTGGAAACTCACAATGATGTGGAAGGGAGCCAGGAAGAGCAATTATTTGTTGGAAAGACAACATGACTAATGGTTTTGTTACATGTTAATTGAAAGCATTGGAAGTTTCAGCAAAGTGCCACCTGAAGGCAGCCAGTACAGAGTGTATAGAGCAGGCTACAATGGGCTGCATCACTCACTCCTGTTTAGGAAGATCAGTAGTAACCAAAAGAGGTTAATCAAAGAGCATCTTTAAGTTTCCCTGTAGGTTTATAATTTTGGAAAGTCTCATCCCTGCCAGACCCATTGGGGATATTTTGGTTCCCGAGGCTGTACTTTATCTGTGCAAAACCATCTCTGGGACTCCCTATGCAGATGTGAAGTGCAGGACTGTGGGGACTCATACCCTCTGCCCACATTGCCCTCCCTGTAAAGTCTCACCTACAAAATAATTAAATATCTGAAATTATTTTATTTATATATTTTCATGTGCTTTATTATATTCTGCAGTGCCCTGACCACCTTGACTTCATAAATAGAAGATTTATATATGTAATATGAAAATTAATGCTTAAATACTAAGAGAGATAAAAATTAGAGCAGATTTTCTAAGGTTAGTGATAAGGATTCATAAACACATTAAGTTTTCCACTCAAACCTTTCAGGTCAATGGAGTAAAAGACGAAATGTTAACAAAACCTGTGCTCTTCTAATAAGAGACTGGAGTGTTTGGAGGACAGTGTACCCAGCTGCAGCACTCTAATAACATCTCCAGACACTGCAATAGCAATAAAGCATGACAAGATTGTATAATAACTCAATTTATTACTTTTTTTGGTAACATGAAAAGAGTATGTTACAGCAACCATCTAACCTGTGTCCCCTTTCAGTGCCTTGGGCAGCTTGGGGCAGTTATTCCAGAGGACCACCATCCATTGTTTTAGTCTCTGAAGTCACTTTAATTCATTTGTGGGGTGGTGCAAATAATGTCTTTTGCTTCTTGGAAGGAACTGGGAGCAGGACATGCACGTGTGTCTCTCCTGCCTGCCTGCCTTTGGGAAGGGGGCAAAGCCAGTTTGGTGCAAAGGCACATTAAACGTGCTCAACCCAGCTTCTCTCCTGAGCTGATCTTGAGTCCTTTACTTGCATTATTTATGTGTTTTCCCCCTGGCTTTGCAACCTGGGGGATGGGGCAGGAAGAAATCTCTGGGGTGGGAGTGCCTTTGTGCTTGGTTTGTGGTGGGAGCCTGTTGCAGGGTGGACATTGGTGCCCTCTCCAGCCTGGGGTCAGGTCTCTGGAGCTCTGGGCAGGGTCGGTGGTACCAGTCCTTCTGCTGGTGTGGCTCTGGATCGCACACAGGAGGATCTGCACATCACTACAACGTGTTTCCTGGCAGCTCCAAAATCCTCAGTGGCCAAAGATTCATCACGGAATAACACTACAGGCAGTCTCTGAATGCACAGACCATTGCCCATTAAGCACACGATAGGGAAACTGGGGGTTCTTTTCCCTCTTGTGTAAATTTGCACATCTAATGACAACTTGGGTAGCAGACACGTAAAATTCGGCTGGATGGAGAAATTTCCAAAAGGATGCTACTTGACCTCTGCCTCCTGCTCTTTCCAAAGCTTCTCGGTAGCCAGGAGGCGTCCCAGAAGAAGATAATTAGGCTTGTGCTATTTCAACTTCCTCTGATCCCTGAGAAAGAGTTAATTACAGTCTTTTCCCTCTTGTTCAAAGGTGGTTGGGTATTATTATCAGAGCTGTAATTATTCATGCTAATTGCTTATTTGGAGAGGGAGAGAGCATGAGAGAGAGAAGCCCCAGACTCCCCATCAGTGATTAGCAGAGCAGACCAGGTGCACTTCGCGCAGGCTGGACCAGGGTAGTGCTGGGGGTGGAAGGAGGTTGGGAATGCTGGAGTGCTTGTGAGCGAGCTGTGGAGCAGACCTGGTCCTGCTAATGCTGCCACCTCCTCCGGGACTGAGGAAAAAGAGCATGCACTTCTTGCAGACCTTCCTCCGGTGGAGGGCACTCCGAGGTAATTGTACTGCTGACTGGAGTCTTCTTTTGTTTTGTGTTTTAATTAACCTTTCATATCTGTTTTATTTTGTTTCAAATCTCCCTAGGAGGGAGCAGGGTGGGTTATGAGGTGCGTGTCTGAGGTTTGTGTTTAAGCTCCGCGGCAGATCTTGTGTCTGATACATCATTAACTGAACAAAACTTCACGATCCTTGCACTGCCTCGGTGTTGGTGGGTTTGAGTTGGGAAGGTGGAAAAGGAGGTGGCATGTCTGTCCTGTTTCCTAGTTATGGGCTTATAATAATAAGGCTGATTTCCTTTGGAAGCTTGTTCCTGTAACTAGATCTGGGGCTTGCCTGTTAAAAACAATGTATTTAAGCTTTATTTGTTGGTGGCTAAGGGTATCTGAAGTGTGATGGTCCTGATTAGATGCTTTGAAGGCAGCAGCATGGTAAAATTTAGCATGCTGTGGAAACCGGGACTTTGTGGGAAGATGCAGTGGGAAGCTGTCTCCTTGGGCATACCTGGCATTTGGGGATGGTGGAGTGCCCGTGGGTGTGATGGGACACTCCGGATTCTTCTGAAGCAACCGAATTGCTGGTGAGGTGGGAGCTTGTTGGGACGATTTGAGTCATTCCTAAGAAGTAATTATTTTATTTTGCTTTATTTTTTCCTGGAACAGCAGGACTTTGTGTTCTGCTTAACTAGGGTTGCAAACTGCTCCTGGTGCCTCATCTTTGCATGAGTCAGTGCAGTGGTGAGCGGTCCACTGTGGCGTGGGCTGTTTTCTGTTAAGCCTTTGATTCCTACTGTTCTTAAGGCTGAGGAAAACAACCTTAGGAATTGCACTCATAGGTGACATGAACTATGCAGGTTTTAACAAAATAACTGGAAGGAGTTGTCCCTGCCAAATAGCTTAGGATGTTCCTCTGTGCATTTATAAAGGTGGCTGCTGTCGTCCTTATGAACAGCAGCCATGTGCTGTGCTGAAAGCCAAACTGACTGCTCTGTCTTCTGGAGATCTAAAATTATTATCCTTGTGCTTTAACTTCCTAACTGACCATAATTATGTTTTAATGTACTGAATAATCTTTTCATCTGGATGTTTTACTACTTACTTAAATTACACAGGCTTTCCATGTTCATATCCTCTTCCTGACAGGAATTGTCTGGTGACAGAGCACTGCTGCTGCAGGGACTGCAGTCATCCCATCTCTGGGGTGTGAGGCAAGGACAGGGATAGGGAGATGTTTCCTTGTGAGTATCAGAGAAGTTTGGATTTACAAAGAGATCAGAGGCTTAAGTGACTGTTCTAACAGATATTGTGTTGCTGAGCCTCAGCTGAAGGTTTATTTGTAGTTTTCTAAGCCTTTGCATGCTGATTATCGAGAACACTGGACACCTTCAAGAAGCCACAGAATCCAAATTTACAGCAGTGGTACAATAGATATCACATTTAGTAACCCATCCATACAAATCTGGATACCCTAATGACAGCAAATTTTTTACTTCTCTTGAAATCTGTAGGAAGTAAGAATTGTTTTATTTCCTGAAGTATCTAGCCAAAGTGCAGTGAGTTATTTTTTTCTTCTCGTGTTTTCTGGCAATTATCCTTTCAGCCTTTGCTGTTCTGTTCCCAAACTCTGTGTAAGTGCATGTTACACAGTTAATTACTATTTACTGCTTTCCTGTGGACCTCAGATCTCCCGAACACCTCCTAAATAACACTCTTGTAGAACATTAATATACCTTTGTATGTTTTTATAGCAAACTTGCCATGGTCTGTGAGCAGCTCTTTCTGCCTCCATGTCTTCATGTAGTTTATTCTTCATGGTGGGTTTGCAGGGCTGTAAGTGAGTGTTGACCTTCTTGCACCCGTGTCCTTCAGTAGTTCAATTCCATGTGCAAATCGCCTGCAGAGGTCAGAAAGCTTCAGGCTTTTAGACCTAATCTTTGCTTTACAGGGGTTAAAGTGTGGTGTGCCACTGCCATCAAGGAGAGCAGTGCTCCAGAGGAGTGTACTTTGGAGGCTACCAAAGCCCATGGGAGACTGATCTCTCTAATAAGGGAAACACATCCCTCCATGGAGGAGGGACAGAGTGCATGGCTCTCATTGAGGTCCCCTGACTGTGGGGCTCTGCAGGAGAAGAATTTACTTTGAAAATCTCTACAGTCCATGTCTTTTTCAAGTTAAAAGGGGATTCCTTGATGGAGTTTTTGTGTCCTCTATTTCTACTTGGATTTCAGAGTTAAGAGTATGTAGGTAAGGAGAACCCTTAACAATTACTGGATTTTTCCATTAAGTCGTTGCTAGTAGGGAAACAAAAAGCCTATCAGATGCTGTGCTTAGAATGTTGTCTTGGGTTAATGCTGGCTCTGGAAGATTGGGGCTAAGCTATTGGAGTGCCACAGTGTCCATTCCTGTCTCCCAGGAAAGGAAGTGACAGGGCTGCCAAGAGCAACTTGTTTACTCAGTTCTTGGTGTTAGGAGCCGAAGGTGTTATGTGTGTGTATGTTCAGTGGTTGCAGAATGACCAACATGCATCTTGGGAATGTTAACCACTGTTTTAGCATTAATAATAATAATAAATAAAAATTTAAAAATACAGCCTTTTTAAGTGACCTGGAGTGCCTTGTGCAACAAGCTGACCTTGTGTGCCATAGGAAGAAAGATGTAGGATGTCTAACACTGGGGAGTGTCAACCAGAGACAACACTGTTGCCCTTGACCTGTTCACGTCCAAATTTCTGTGATGCAAGTAAAGATGCTTGGAGCAAGGCAGCTGTACAGGACTGGGTAAGAAGCTGGGAAGTGAAGTCTCATAGCAGTTTGGTGTGCTTGCTAAATGCTTGCCTTTCATCTGCTGTTGACCTGCATTGGAGTCAGAGCTAATCGGGAGATATATAGACAAGCCTTTTGGAAAGCAGGCATGTCTAAGCAGGCATGGTGTGCTTTGATCTGAAAGGGTCTCCTGTAAGTTCCAGCCAGTCTTTCAATTGATTGCTGTGTGAGAGGGTTTTGATGGAGTGAGATGGCACAGTTGGGTTTACTGGATTTTTTAAACTCCCGTGGTTGAAATCAGAAAATGTAGATGAAAGGCTTTTTAAGAGGCTGGCTTTGGGAGCAGGAGGACCAGGGAAGCTGACTCTCCAGTCCACATCAACTATTGCAGTGGTTTGGGAAGGGTTATAATTTTCCTTTTCCTGACAAAATCCGTTAATTAAAAGTTTATGTCAATCAGCATTCATTGAGTTTGACAAGTCTGAGCAGCTCTACCTGGTGTGTGTGTGTCTTTAGGGGCTAGGGCAGCCTGCAAGTAATCATCTGTCACTCTGAGTATCTTGCTCCATCTACTCTTGGTATGTCTGGGTGGAGGGAAATGCAGGAGGGAAGCTTTACACAACTGTGCAAGATTACTGAATATCAGAGAAAAAAACCCAGTGAATGCAAACATCTGTGCATTAGCTATCAGAAGAGCAAAGCTGACAGAAGATGTTTGGCCAATGACCAAAATGTCCTTTCCCAGGGAATACCTACCCTTCTCCATGGCCACCTCTAGCAGGACTCTGGGTCAGGCCCCAGCAGCGTGGGACTATGTAGCCTTAGAGTGGTTTTTCTACAAATTAGCCCTGGGAAACGTCCCAGCTGGAAATAATTGTCCTCTCTAAAGTGTAACTCCTGCAGCAGGTGATGTTCCTTGGGGTTGACTTTTTCAGACACTTTCTGAAACAACAATGTGAGGGGCAAGTGCCGATTTTTATTAGGTTTTTTTTCCCCCCTGAGATATTGCTATTTCCTTGCTTTGCCCTCACAACACTGATGAGGGCATCCCTCATTGTCCTCATCCCTAGCAGAACTTTAAAATCCTTGTTCAAATCTCTCCTTGTCATTTTGTCTAAACAGTGACATGCCGTGGTGGTGACATAATGTGACAGACATATGTAACAAGCTTCTGTGGAGAGACATACATAGTTATACGTGTGTATATATATGTTTTACTAGTACTTAAATGTATTACTCCTTTCTCCCATATTCCTTTGCTGGTGCAGCAACTGGTGGTGTGGATTTTGTGTGTTATTCCCAAGCTTGCAGGCAGTCAAAGCCAGGCTTGCAGCTTTCTGCTGTATTCCACTTTCCAAGCTCAGAGTTACAAGGTCCTTTACAAAGCAGTGGTCACTTTTCATCTTCCAACATAGACCAACTAAATATTCTTGATAGTATTGTCTTGACAATAAATAACCTGTGCTGCTCCTACTTTACTCTGTGTTGTTCTCTTCCCCCCGTGGCACTGTGCAGGACAGACTACACTGTTTCCTGCTGAAGTCCTCACCAGCTGTAAAGCTTTGCTGCTGCCACTGTGTGAGGGAATTCTGTATGTCCATCATCGAAAACAGATGGGTGCTGATCTAGTAGGATCTGTTTGACCAGTCCTGGGTGCAAGGCTCAGTGGAAGTAACACTGTGTAATTTTAGTCCTGACATAATACCTTGGTGCAGGAAGATCTTGTGTGAACTGTCTTAACCCACTCCCCATCACCTTCTAGTTGGCTTCTCTGTGCCTTCAAAAAGGCCTGACTTCAGGGGCTGATGTATATTTTTCTTTCTCTACTCTTTCTGAGACTTAATTCAAGTTAGCACATGAATTTTGTGGCTTGCTGAGTTTACATGAGGAGAGCAGGAAAGGCAAATGTCAAAAACGGGCTCAGCTCCTGTCAAAAGGCTGCGAAAGAAGAAGATAAGGGGTATCCTGTTCTTCTAATGGACTTGTTTAGATAATCAGCAAATTATGATGATAGCCAAGTAAGGTCCTCCTGGCTTCAGTACCTGATTTGTGAATCCTAAAAAGCCTAATGCAACCTGCTTGAAATCTGTTCTGAAGCCTGATTCTCCCTGACAGCTGGGGTTTTGTTTGGTTTTAGGATGGTGGTTTTTGTTGTTACTGTTTTTTAAAATTATTTTATTATATTTTTAACCTGTGTAGCAGTTACTTGCCCTGATAGGTCAGCTTATATGGACACCAAAGCAAGAAACAATCAACTGCATTGCAGTAGCACCTTATTTCTTGTAGGGTGATGTTGTGACCCTGTATATGTGCGTGTGAGAAGAAAAATATTAACCTGCATCCGTTCCTGTCCCCATTCTCCTCCTCCAGTTCTCCGTTAGCCATTTTAAAGGGAGTTGTGGAGTCCAACACTCCCGACTGAAGGGACATGCTGCTCCCTCGTGGAGCTCCACGCATTGCAGGCGAGGCTGGACCTGCTTTGCTTTGCAGCCTTAGGCACAGCCCTGGTGTAGCAGCCTCTGAAACGAGCGCTGCTCCTTTTAGGAAGGGAAAGTGCGATTTTACAGGTGATGAAATGAAGGGTTTTCCTCTTTATTTTCCAGCCAGCTCCTGCTTTGGGATGGAACGTGTAGGAATAGATCGTGGAGCTGCCTTGGCTTTGGAGGGTGTGGGTAAGGAGGGATGAGGAGGTGGTGCTGGGGAAAGGTTTTGCCAGCCTTTTTAAGAGATAAGTTGACCTGAGGAGCCTGGATGCCCAAGATATTAGAGGTTTGCCTGCATGTCCAGCGTCCTCCTTACCGGCAGCCCTGTGTCTGCAGTGCTGCAGCCTCAGGCAAAGGCAAAGTGCTGGGCACTGCCAAACATGGGGCTAAATCCCTCTTGCAAAGGATGGAGCAAATCTGAGCTCTGAGCTGTTCTCAGGTAGGAGAAGAAATTACCCTGAGTGCCTCCTGCTCCGCTGAGGAATCTGCTAAATTCTGCCGTTATTCAGCAGCTTCTGTCGCTTGGAGAGTTCAATAAATAAGTGGTCTTTAACGTGTCTGCTGGAATGAGGTACCTTTTTGGAGAAAACCCCTGATGCACGGGAAGGGGAGAGGTTTGAAGCCTGGCTGTAATCGCAAGAGGGCAGAGTTGGCTCATGGCTTCTGAACTCCTCCGGCTCTTGGACCCACCACGGGGGAGCGGAACTGGCCTTGCCCTTGGCACTGGTGGCAGCCGGAGCGGCGGCAGGTGCGGGGCTGTGGGCACAAAAGTGACTCCATCCCTCTGACTGTGCCCTTCAGCACCAATATTACCTGGGAGGAATGCATAAATAAGACAAGAATATCTCTTGTTACCCTTTTTTAGTTGCTTTGAAAGGTCAGTGGTACCTGTGCTACTACACTTGTGGGCATCTCTCTGTGGCATTAATAAAAGCTTCATGTTAATATTGATGTTAGAATTGAAAACATAAATCGATTGTTAATTAGCAGCTGCATTGTGGCTCAAGCAGTGCTGGTAATGATGCGTGGAGGCAGCTTCCCAAGCAGTGTCTGCTCTGAACTACACAAATGGCATAAATGCAGATCACAGGTTCTGTTTGCATTTAAAGTAGCAGAGGTGTCATTGCTAATGAACACATCTTCCGAGCAGATACTCAGCAGGCTACTAGTCCTGAAACATTGTCAGCCTGTCTTTTGTGACATTGCCTGGAAGGAGCTGGAATGATCATGGTGGAAGACTGCCTCCTAGTCACTTGGTGGTGGTTGCTCTTGACATTTTCAGGTAATACGGAAATTCAGAGTTTAAGGCTTTTAAAGAAATACTGGATTTAGAGTGATAGGAGGAGATAGTGGAAAACAATGACTTGGATTATTTCAGCCACTGCCTTTGGGATCCTGCCAGTGCAGGTACTTTTGGAAAGTCCTTCTTGCCGAGCTTCTTGTCTCCTTCTGAGGTGCTCTGGCTCTCTGTAGATTATTCTGGGTTGGGGGAAACTTGTGTTGTAATTTCATCAGATCAAGAGCAGCTCTGCTAACACACGAGTGCCCACACGTACGTGAGTCACTGATGTCCCCAAGTCGTGGTTATGTGGATCCTTTACTGGAGACAAAGCCCATGCTGAGGATCTGGGCTGCAAACAGCCTGGATGCTGAAGCCAGTTCATCAGAAACATGAAATAATTTGAAACTGAAATTCTGAAATAGTCCAAGGCTATGTCATGTCTCTGAGCATGTTGTCTGGCAAAAGAAAACTCACAGGTTGTCCTTCCCCTCCTGTACTGCCAACACTCTTAGTCCATGAGTACTGATGTTTGTTACACCAAGTCGTATCCCAGGCTCCCAAGTGTTTCCCAAGAAGGATCTGTAAAGGTAGGGTTTCATTGATGCCATCAAGTCAAGCAGTAAAATTATGGTGAATGGGCAACTCCACATTCTCTTGGATTTCTCCTGGGGTGGAGGAGTAGGGTGGCATTTTTGGCCCTCTCCTCCAATTAAATTTCCGGGAAAGAAAAATTGGAGTTGTAAAACTGAAGGCAGAGCCATGCCATCATCCAAGTCGTGCTGGCAATCTCTTCTGTGATTGAGAATAGCTCCCCCATGCAGCTTTGTTAGGGCTCATAGTTCTGCTGTCCATCAATCTGTCGACCATCTCTCTCATCTGAGTCTGCACTAATCAGGTGCAATATTAGTGTCGGTATTAACGGATTCTCCTCTAATGAGGTGATAGTAGGTGGTGCATGCCATTAACCTTCCAGGCTGTTCTAATTACTCAGCTTCTGATCAAACACAGCTTGTATCAGTATGTGATGGCTGAATTCAGTAGAGTGTTGCCAGAGCATCATAGGCTCTGCAGACTCCAGAGCAGACTTCTCTCTTCATTTCCCTAATTCCCCCGCTCTTTGCAGGAGGAAAGTAAAGTAAGACTGAAGCACAGACTTGGAAGACAGGTTGGGGGAGGGAATATGGGCCAAAACCAACCAATAAAGTAAAAGCAAGCTGCAAAAACCTCCCAGGTTTTGTGTGTGTTTGCACCTAGTAATTTTCTATATTTTTCTTCTCAGCCTTTATATTTCCCCCTGATTTTTACCTTATCAGTCTTGGAAGTTGCTTTAAATGGGATTTCCTGAAGTTACACACCCATCTCTCGCTTATTTAGTTCAAACACTGCTTTAATCCTCTTCTGGCCCTATGCAAGTCCAGCATTTTCACAGGAAAAGCACCAATCTGCTTTCACTGGTTAGCTGTGTTTGCTCTCCAGCTTGCTGACTGGGTGACTAACTCCTTGGGCTTGTAATCCATAGAGAGGTGGTGTCTGGTTGCACACAAAGCAATGTTGCTTACATTGGGCTGTGCTAGTGCAGCCATGTAGATGTGTCTCAATAGCTCCTGGAGCAGAGCCAGCTCCCAGCAGCAGCAGCCAGGGCCAAGGGTGATGAGGTGCACTTGTCTAAACAAGCAAATGCTCCTCTTCAGACCAGAGGGGCACCCGTGGTGATGTAGGAGGGACTGGTAGTGGGACTGTGGACTCCAAAGTGGAAGAGCGTGAGAGAGATCCCAAACCCTCCACACAGGGGTAGCTCTTCAGGATGTTATGCTGCAGCAAAAAGTGGTCCTAACTTCTTGCATTGATCAAAATTTCACTGTAAAGCCTCGAGAGAGGTTTCCCAAGTACCGTGGATGCGTTGACAGGAAGACACAGAGGGGAAAAGGACTTTCGAAAGTGAAATAGGCACTGTGGGAGGCATTCAATTAGCAAGGGAGCTGGTGGTAAACATTGCCCTCATCTTGATGGGAATGCATAGGGATCATATGTGCTGGCACACTTGACTTAGTTTAACATAACTGAAGAGCCTCATGTAAGATGTAATGAATGACTCTGATGTTACTTAGATTTGAACTTGTCTCTAGGCAATGACATTTGCCTCAGTGAAGACTCATCTTGTACTGTAAGTTCATTATAACTGAATTCTGTTTAAGGATGCTCATGGTAGAGCATCCCATAAAATGAAATGAATTATGCTTCAGCCATCTTATCTCTGCTAAGTGTAAAATGGGGATTGATTGTGCCTCTGAGAAGAAAATGCCATGTAACACTTCTCATCTATGTTTAAATGTGTTCCTGGTAGACGAAAGCCATTTAGAAACAGCTGCAGGAAGAGTAGGATGCTGGGGCTGGATAGGAACTGGCACTGTCTTGTCCTGTGCTCAGAGGTGGTATAGGAAGGCCCTATATTGCCTTAATACAGCATCCTTTTTGCAAATGCACTTGAACAACAGTCTTGGGACCAGGACAAAATGTAATACCTGATCAAATCATGCTCTTGATGTGTCAGAATAGTTGCAGATGCAATGGCAAAGCAGTCTTGTTTAACTGATTTTTCTCTTCTGTACCAGTGAATTCAAAGGGATAAAGAAGATCCAGAGTGCTTGGGTCACAGAGTGTGGGAGGAAAGCAGCCTCTGAGTCAGGGGTGGTTGTTAAATGACAGCAGAATTGAAATGCCTTGAAAACCTCAGCTGTGCACCCATGTAGGCTACTAGTTGTTGATGATCTGAAAAGTCCTGGCTGAACTTTTGAGAGTGCCCTGTTCCCTAAAGGAAAAGAAGAATTAAACAGCCTTTCCACCAGCCTCTCAGCTGAGCTATGAGAGCGTGTATGACACAGAAGGCACAGCCTCCCCTTGGGCTGCTGCCCTGGGCCCCCCAAAAGCATTTCCCCTCACCTCTTCTGTGACACCAAGCAAAGCCTGGCGTGTGGCCACCTGAGTGGCCTGAGGCTCTCTCAGCATTTTGGTAGTGCCTCCACAGATGCAAGAAGTGGGGTGCAAAGGATATCCTTTTATTCTGGGGTGAAAGGGGGAGAGTGATGCTGGGGATGGTGAGAGTGTGAGGCAAAGAACTGCTGGATGCAGAAGTGCTCCTGCTAGTGCTGAGAGCCCCTTTTCCTTCCCAAAAGATAAGAGTGCCTTTCTAGAGTATAAAGCTCCAGGCTCGATTCCCTGAACCATTTTCCATTCTGGGGTTCCCTTATTCACTGAGTCTTGCTTGCACTTGGTTGGTTTTAATTGCCTGAAGGCTGTGTTAGAAAACTTTCTGGTCAAGGCTGAAGAACATCAGATTTTACTAGAATGAGGTATTTTCACCAGGTAACAACTGCTGCTCAAGGATTTTGTTGGAAAAATTTCTCAACCTGTTCAATTTTCTTGCAACCCTGGTGTTGTGAATCTGGGAGGACCCAAGCACTCACAGCTCTGTGAGTCTCTCCTCAGTTGGCACTGGTGGCCTCAGGGCCCCGAGGGAGAAGAGCCAAGTTGTGGAGGTGGCATGCAGGGCACTCCTTCAGTGCAGCTTGCTGTCACCAGGCTCCCCTGACAAAAATAGCTGTGCATGCCTCGGCACTGCATAATGCAGGCTCTGTGTGATGAGAACGTATGAATTAGGAGCTTACAGCTCACTTTGAAGTCGGTAAAAGAAGGACCAACTTGATCCTCCAAGCTGACAGACCCAAGAGATCACTACTTTTCTAGCTGTGCTTTAACATGACGTTTTGCCCCTAGAACTGGTGCTGACTAATTCTGCAAAAAGACATGCTAGAGCTATAGCTCAGTGCCTGGGGAGATGTTGGAGGTATTAGTAGGTCAGTGGTTAATGCTATGTAAAACTCTCTGGGGCTTTGTTTGAGGTCAGAGCCTTGTCCCCCAGATGTAAGACTTGCTTGTTGCATGGGGGGCTCAGACACAAATACATACCTGACCCCCCTCCTCCCTGACTCCTTTGGGCTCTCAGTACTGCTCTCTACTTCGTTGCTTCCTCATCGACTTGGTCATCTGTAAGAAAACACAATGCTTTCCTAAATTTAGCTTCCTAAGTACTGTGGGTGTTGTCTCTTCTTCCCCCTTCCCCAGTTTTGAAAGCCATCTTAAAAACTGCACAGAGATTTAAATGGCAGCTTGATGGGAATCCATAGCAAATGACTCTGCAATTAGTAAATCTGTCCTATTGTGACAGCTCTATTATTAAACTGCCATAAATGCCAGGCTATTAATCTGCTGTCTGCTCAATCCCCATGCTTCCCCTTCCTTGCCTGTCCTTTTCACCATCTGATTTTTTTTAAAGTTTTAACTGCCTTCCCACAAGTGTTTCCAGGGAGGGGGTGTGCAGTGGTACTTGCAGGGGGAGGAAGGCTTTCTGGCACTGTCCTTTGGGAGCTTTTTCTCTGTAAGGCAGGTGAGAGAAAGCCCTGAATGGTCACTTCTTATTTGCTTTGAAAGTTTTACTTCAGAACTGAAGAATGTGAAATTCTTAATTTGCAAAAGTCCAAAGAAGCCCTTTTTTGCAGGAAGATGAAGGGATATGTAGGAAAGCTGTGACAGCAAATGGGCAGCAATATTGTCTTGGGAAAAGCCATAGCTGTCCCGACAGCAGGTTGAAGTTTGCAGTTGTTTCCTCCACCCTGTGACATAGACGAGCATTTCATTTCTTAGTCCATAAATCTGCTCTATCACCTCAGGGCTCAGGGACAGGGAACAGTCAATGTGCTGGGGTGGGAGCCTGCAGGGCTGCAAACAGCAGTGATATCAGGGCCTCAAATTTTACCCCAGACAGTGTCTCCATAGCAGGGATGTGTTGTGTGTGGGCAGCACACACTTGTGCCCACTCCTGGAAAAGCCGAGGCTGCCACTGCAGGGGCAGAGGGAGCGATGGCATCCAGAGGAGCAGCTGCTGCACTGTGGGACTGGGGTGACAGGAAGGCTTCGCATTTAGTCTGAGCATTGAGATCGGCCTGTTGAGGTGGCAGGGCTGGCACTTCTGTCCTGAGGTTCCCACTAGGCAAGGAAATTGTGTCCTCTGCAGTGGTGTGAATATGAGCTAATCGCAGGGACGTGTCTGCTGGCTGGCGAGAAAACACCTGGGAAGGTTCCCACCAGCCTTAAATCTGTGACTTACTGGCATACAGCTGCCCTTCAGGATGCTGCTGGTCTCAGGGCAGAGATCTGCCACCCCTGCAGGTCCTCATGCACCAGGGTGCCCCATGCAGGAAGAGCTGATGATGGTGCTGCCCACTGCTGCCTCGAAGCTTTGCAGAAAATCTGGATGTATGCTTGGAAAATATGCATGTGTAGCTGTCCTGTTATTCTTTAATAAGAAGTGATACTGCCCAGTAACCACTATATTTTTACCTGCTGCTTGGAAAAGAGTGTATCTTTCGGTACTTTCTGGAAAACACTGAAATTTCTTGGAAACCTGGGATTATATGGACTTTTGACAACTGGAGTAGAAAGAAAGCATCCACCCAGGGATGGGCCTTGGCAGAGATAATAGGAAAGGGGTCTATCAACCTGAAATCTGAAACTGATGAAGTGAAGAGCAGCCAAACTCCTCTAGTAGGGAATTGCATCTTATTTTTTCAGGCTTTTCCCTCAGCCTCGATGACTTAAACACAGCTGTGGTGGCATAAATCAGCTGTGCTATGTAAACACCTAAATTCTCTTTGTGTCCTGTTGCTATAGAAACTTTCTCAAAGCCTTGGTACCTGCACAGCTGCTTTGGTGCTCTGGGAACACCGGATGCCTCCAAGCTGAGGCATCCAATCAGGGAGATCTGCTGTGCACTTGGGCCTGTTCTGGAAAGGACTTTTGTTGGCTGCTGTATTTGGGCTGCTGAGGTATTAAAGCAAATGAAGATCTGCATCCACTTAGTGCCAGCTTTAGTCCATTGTGATGAGAGATGGGCTTCCACTGAGGATGCTGCCCTCTGTTAACTGTGGGTATTTAGGAGATTCTTAAATACAGTATTATATTCCTAATTATGCAGAAATCCTTCAGTCTGGCGTGTTTCATGTGGAATTATGCTCAGCCGTCAAATCCTGCCAAATACCTTCTTAGAGTGGGGGAGGCTGGTGCACTTAGGTTGTCCCTCTGCAGAGAGGAGAATCCCAGCCACAAGGCCAAGCTGCCTGGCCCTGGGCAGGATGAGTAGATGTGGATGCTACTGGAGTGGATGTGCCCATTTCCCTTTTCACAATGGAGAGAAGTCACAGCCATGGGCACCCATCTTCCCAGCCCCTCACCTGTGTTGTCCCAATGTAAATGCTTATGTTGTTAGAAGCCTCCCAAGTGAGGGGAGTTTTTTATTTGTCCATGGGGTTCCTTCATGGCAGCACTTCCAGAGGAGACTGGATGGCGAGTTTCACCAGAGAAGGACCCTTCCAACCCATGAGATTCTACGAAGAAAGGAGAGGAGAGAGTGGCTTTGGGAGAGGACTGATGTGGCAGCTACAGGAATGACCTGTGGAAGAGCACAGCACTCTCCTCCTCCATTACCCTTCTCCTCTGGCTAAATCACTGTACACCAGGAGTGAGTCATTCTGGGGATAACAGGCTGCATGATGTTTTGTATATTTAATAATGTATTTAATGTGGCTGCAATTCAGATCACAAACATCCTTTGCAGTGGTGAAACTACTGCCTAAAAAACATCCTAATGGGCTTGAAGCAAATGCTATTTCTAAAGGAATCCAGTTTTTAATTATCTTGGAACACCACATAAAATGTAGGTAATCATTAGTCAGCCATGCCTGGGCCACCATCTGCGTGCAGTGCTCTCCAGGAGTGTGTGGTTACTGCAGGAGTGCACCTGAGATCTTGCAAGGAATCTTTAATGCCCCTGTTGTGACCTGTCCTTCAGGCATTGCTTGCTGGTTCAAAGTCCCTGTAGGCTTCACACCTCTGTCTGATCGTTTGGATCAGTTTTCTTGACACAGATGCATCAATTCTCAGCTATATGGAAAGCAACCCCATAACTTTCACTCAGTTTCCATGTCCTATTAAGCCTTGTGCTGCCTCTTAGCAACAAATTAGTAGTTGAGTGAAAAGGGCACTTGAAAATAGTACAACATACTTTGGAAAATAAAGACTCTTAAATGAGCATTCTGTAAGTAATTGGACAGGACATTTCTGTTACAAAATACTTTTTCTAGAGAGCTTTTTTAAATCTGTAATGCAGTAGGTCTGTTACTGTGTGTCGGGGATGTCAGCTAATGTGAAGGTAGGAGGTCAAAAAACTAGGTTTTGTAGTGCATCTTAAAGCTTTCAGAAAATAATTTTCTCTCTGTGCTTTCTTTTTTTTTCCTTTGAAAAGAAGAAGACAGTAAAAGCATCTTTTTGCCAAGTGTTACAGCTTCACAACTTGGCTTTCTTGGCCATAATTCAACCAGTGTTGACTCTGGCCTGGATTCTTTGTGTTCATCTTCGTGGAGTAATAAGGTTTGCAGCTGTGAGCCTTTCAATATTGTTCCTAGTGGCCCTTACTCAGAAGTACACTCTTGGAGTAGGAGGTGTAGCTCTGGACAGTGAACTTCTGCAGGAGTGCCTTTCAATACCAGAAACAATGTCCAGAAAAGCACAGGGAAATAAGGTTTTGAGGGAAGAGCTCTGTGTTAAATATTGCTCTAAACTTTATGGCAATAATGAACAAATCTCTAACTTTTAAAGCCTTATTGCACAAGTAACAACTGTGTTTCAGCATGTGAATGGCTGCTGAGGTAGCAGAGAGTGAGCACTTGCTGCCTCTTCTCATGTGTAATCAAAAGGTATAAATGAGAAGTCATCTTTCTCATAAACTGGGTCACTGGGTTAATAGAGTTTTGAAAATATCCCCTCCTAACCCGTGTCATTAATATCTCAGCATCCATCTATATTTTAATACTGTCATATGCCCATGATATGTGTGTCTGTCATCTGCTTGCTCTGAGGGTTTTCTCCCTTAGTCAAGGAAATACTCTGCAAGATTGAGATCACTACTGAATGCAGGATGATGCTCTGACTGGCAGCAATTTGTCTTCATTTAAATACTAAATATTCCATTTCTTTAGATAATGAAAGACTTGATTTAGTGGCTTAGTGACTATTCCAGGGAGGGTTTGAAAAGGCAATATTCAGCTGAACTTTACACAAATTCAGTTTTTAAAAATTAGTTGAGCTTTTGAAGATTCTGAATCTGGTACCCTCTCACTGAACTCATGTGTCTCCTGCTGCCATGGGTTTGACTGAAACATTCTTATCTGAGTGGTGTTTGCACTGCTTTCTTCATGGGTTTGAGTAGTGATTCAGCAGAAAATTCTAGGGTTTAGGGGGAGGAGGAGTAGGGGAAGCACTTACTGAGCTGTATTTGCTGTTCTGTCAAAAGAGATGAATCTTCTCTCTAGTGTAGACTGCTAAAGTTAGGAACTTAACTCAAGGGACTTGAGATGAACTCTTCTCTAGGCAAACATGTCTTTCTCCTTGGCCATCACAGAGGAAGCCCAAGTGATGCTGTTAGACAGCTCATATAGGTGGGGATGGATCCCTTCCCTTGTGCCTTCCTGACAGGTGCTGCTCTTGTTCTTAACAGCACTGCTGAGACCTTATGACTTAAAACATTAGCTTGACTTTCCTGTTGATTCAGACACTAAATACTTCATACTTCTCCACATACCTTTTGGGCCCAGGTGCTCTGTTGCTTTTTTGAGCTACAGTCTGGACAGGATGGGTTGGCACACTGTTAGTCCTGGTGTGGCCTTCCCCAGTCTGTTAATGGGAATGGTAAAGGTTGCTTTGCTAACAGGTGTGTTACCTCTTTGGACTAGTAGTCAGGATCTTGCAAGGAGGTGCCAGGTTTCTCTGAGCAGCAGGGATGCAGATTTCATGTGAAGAAGGACTTGGTCCTCCTTGCCCTGCAGCAGCAAGAGCTGAATGGCCACAACCTCACTTTGTTAATTTCAGATGTCTTTGTGCTTTTTCTCCTCCTCCCCCCTTTCTGAGAAATAGGGTTCACTCTACCTTTGCTGTTAGGGATCCTCCTCTCTCTCCTTAAGTGCATCTTTCCCAGAGAGATCACAGGATCAAGCCTATCTCTTTTTCTAATGTAATGCAAATCCCATCCAAGATTACCAACCAGCTTTACTAGCAGGCTGTGAGAGCAGGAGGTTGTAGTTGCCACTGTGGGTAGCAAAATTAAAGCAATTTATCTCTGTTTTAATGGAAGGCAGTCGTTCCTCCAACTGGCTCCCTCTCCCAGCCTAGAGTTTAGCAGCCAGGTCCCAGCCACCCTGAGTTTTGTAGGATCATGCTCTGAGTTATGCTGGACAGTGACGTTTCTGCCTGTGTCCAAATGACACTGACTACCAGTTACAAAAGGAAAATGGTAAATTCATCTGTTAGCTGCTCTCTCTACTGCAAGTTTTACTTCCATCAGGGATTTTTACGTGCCAGTGCTGTGTCTTTTGTGATGAGAATGTGTGGTGGAGGAAATTTATTGTTCCCTTCCTAATAGATAGCTGTAATTTCATTTCAGAACAACCACTTTATGTGCGAGAAAGTGATTCCATTATGCCACTGCACAGCATTGGGAGCATCTGTGGCAGTGGGGCATTTGGATTAAAGAGAGTAAAGACTGCACATCTGCTGCCCTCCATCCCTATTCACAGAACAAAGTGTTAATCCTAAAGAAAAGAGAGCAATTAGCTTGTAAAACCTTCCTGAACTCACTGGAAGATTAGCCATTTTCAATTAAAGCTTTTCATCTGGAAAGACAATGGGCTAAAATGTCCAGCTTTTAAAAAATACTATTATTGACCATATGGTTTTATTTCTGTCAATTTACATCCTTTATAATTAGCTACCCTGGGATATTTAGGACTGCTTCACGCCATACCCTGTTCCCCACTCTCTCCCTTTAGAATGCAAATGGCAAACTGACTTTGTGGTCTGTCTCCTGGCCTGTTGCAACTAGCACGGATCCACTGTTGTTGTCTGGACCCACTGTGGGGATGAACTGTAAGCAGTATTTTATAGGTTACTGTAATGCAGAAATAAAAGGATAAAGCTTTGCACACTGCTTTGAGCGTGCTGTAACTGTTCCTGGGGAGACTGGATGGGAGCAGGGCGGCTGATCCCATCTTGCAAACCTGCAGGAACAAGCAATTTGCAGTCCCTTGGAGAGCTCCACGTGTTCTAAAGCCAAAATGCTTCATAAATCACTGGTCCCAGCACTTGGGGGTTAACTGGAGCTGTGAGTGGCTCAGCTTTGTCCCAGCTTGGGAGGTAAAGGTTGACAAGCTGGGGCAGGAGCCAAACCAGCAGATGGAAACACCTCACCCCAGAACATGTGGCTGATCAGCAACGTCCAAAGGTGTCTGCGTGTTCGAGCACTTCTGAACAGCACATCGCTCCTTGGGACGTCTGGGCAGAGCCAGGAGCCTTCCCGAGGCACCAAGGGAGCCTGACCTGGTTTCACCCTGCATTGGAAAGCTGCACGTTGTGGTGTTGCACTGCCTTTTGGGTCATCTCTGTCTGCTTTCTGTGCTCTGCTCCCCCCGTGCTCCTGCTTCTACCTCAGTGTGGCACTGTCAGCGCTCAGCGTGGTCTGTGCTGCCGACCCAGCGTGGGGGACAGGCTGGGGCTGGAGCCAACAGCCAGCTCGTGGCCTCATCCAGCACTGTGTCCCCACTCAGCAGGTACCCCTGGCTGCACTGCCCTGAGTCCCATGCTACCACGAGTTAATGTCACCTGCTGTGTTTCAGAGGACTTACGGCTTTGGTCACTACCTGTGACTCTGAAACACAGCTGTGCCTGTGCTGCTGTTAGTGGCTGTGCTACATCTAAGCAAAGAAAGAGAAGAAAGGCTGATCTTTCAGGGAACTGCTTGGCTATGCAGGCCAAGGTAGCTCATGGAAATGTAAGGTACCTCCACAGCCAAGGACTTCTGAATGAGGTAAGCTCGATGAGATATCTGAATGCAAAACCACCCGGAGCTCTTGACTCCTGGGTGCAGTGTGGGCAGTACTTTTTCTGAGTCACCAAAATTATTGGTATTGCACCTAGTTCTTGGCTGTCTCCCATGCAGACCTTGGCCAGGTCTAGCTTTGCCTTGTTTCTTCTGGAAGAGTTGCATAGTGTAGATACTGCATGATAGCATGTTAAAGCATATATAAAAGCCAGTGAAGTTTTTTTGTTTAAGGAGTATGGCTTGGTGCTCTTGGGATTTCTCTGGCCTTATCATCCCACTGATACTACTAACATCTTCTTTTGCAGTCAGCACTTTTCCTGCTATTTCTTTGTTGAAGTGCATATGAAAATATGCCTTGGAAAATATTTTACATCTGAACTAGAGTACAGCACCTTGGAGAGAAGGTGTCTGATGCAACAGAGTACAAATGAAGCCTCATTAAGCAGGAATTCAGTGATTCTACTGAATGCCCCAGCAATTAAATTTCATCTCGTTTCATATGCAGGTCAGGAGAGTTTGGAAAGAGAATAGAGGAAGCAGAGCACTGTAGCTCTGTACTATGCAAATTAGTGTTAACATGGCATTTCATTTATTGTTAATGCATTGTTACACTGCTACTCATTGAAAAGAAACTGTGTGACAACTGGTAAGACTGATGACCCGCTTGCTTATTTTTCTATCTGCATTGGCAGCATTGCCTCTGAAGAGACCAATGCTGAGATAAATCCTTTAAGGGGAAGATGCAGAGGTTTTTCTTCCCACAGACTGGATGCTAAGACCTGTCCTTCAGGCTGCAGTAGACTGTAGCATTTCCTTTCTCTTTTGGGGCAAGACGTGGCATGGCCACATCCCTGTTACTAAAAGGGCCCTTTGGGTTGAACACTGAGTCCTTTTGAATCAGGAGGAAAAAGCCTTTAGTCCCTACTATTGCAAAGACCTGAGCTCCTGTGGCATGTAACATAGTAAGGGATTCAGGGTTGCTGATGTGCTTTGCAGCTGCATCCACACACTCACACCTCTGCTCCTGTGGGGCAGCTCCCTGCTGTCCTTTGGTTGAGCTCTGGGATTGTGTCCTGTTCTCAGAGGGTTGCAGTGCCAGTTTCATATTTTCTCTCTATATCCGAAGGTCCATAACAGGATATGTCTTCTCTAAGTTGTATTTTGGTTAATGTGACCTATGTAATGGAGCTAGGTCACCACCCACAGTGGGGAAGGAGGGTGGATACTGGCCAGCTGCTAACACAGACCCATCACTATTTTCATTCTTGGTGATATTAACAAAATATGAAGAAGAAACAGCATTTCTGCTGAAGACAAGAGTCCATGAACAGGCCCTTCCAGGGCAGCCACTGGTGCAGATATTGAAGTGCCAAGTGCAGCTGCTATGCACTCACTGTAAATTGTTGAACCCACTCTGCTCCTTTTGGACCTGGTCATAAACTCCCACCTTGCCCTGGGATGGCTAGTGTTTGTTGGTGCATTGTTAACCTCCTGCTGCATTGCTTATTGCTGTCTTGTCAAGCTTATCTCCATTTGGCTTAAAAAAATCATCAGAAAGCTGAGATTCACTTTTGTTGGGATGACCTCTGCTAACAAGGTCTCTGAACGAGCTCTTTTGTATCATTAGAGCTGGCTGGAGAATAAAGGATCTTACACTTTGCTTCAGCCTATTTGTCTTCCACTGTTTCTCTTATCAACATTAGAGTCCCCAGCCCCTTAGTGTCCTACTCTGATTATCCAGAAAAATGTGCAGGAACCATTTTATTGTGCTCTAGTGGTGGAGGGAATGGATGGGGGTCTTGGAAATACCTCTAGCAGCACTCTCGTCTCTGTGCTCTGCATGTGTGCGTGCAGCAAGGGCTCTAATTGCCTACTGGATGGGTTAATTTGTCTTTCAGTGTTCATTACCCATAATAAATTAATGTTTGGGACTGGCTGGTGGAATTTGCACTTAAAGGAAAGAACAATCACAGACTTATTCCTCTGGCTCCATTATTAAACTGTTTAAATACCCTTTTCTTTAAAGATGTTTTTTTAAGTCCATTCTCCATTTGCTGTAAAAATATATTGATAAAACAGTGTGTTGCATTTTGGGTTTGTGTGTGAAAAACAGGGCATCTGCTTAGACCTGTCACTGCAGGCCTGAGGCTGACATGCAGTTGTCTGGGATTTCTAAATAAGCACAGCTATGTAAAATTGGAGCAGATGAAATGGAGCAAATGTGCAGCCAGTGGATAGCTGGGTAATCAGCTGTGAAGTCTCTTCCACCAAAAGAGTGATGGGCCTTGCTCTTGGCCTTTCCTCCTCTCTGTCTGCTGCAACCAAAAATCAATCATGGAAGGGTGTAGGCTCTCCAAACCTCTAGATTTTGTGCAGAGATGGTTGGAATTCCCAGTAAAAACTGTCTTTCCCAGTAAGCCATCTGGAAGCACTGGGTCTGCTGTGCCAGAAACAAGCCTTGACAGGGAGGATGAGCAGGAAGAGGAGTCCCCAACCCCCGGCAGACCCCTGATGTGCAGGTGTGTATTATTAAATGAAAGTAGGATGGGAAGAAAGAGGAGATGGCAACATAAAATCTTAATTTAACTTCTGATTTTAAAAGAAATAGAAAGCATCTGTGTCAGTCCCTTCTGAACCTTCCCTAACCCAAAGCAATTTCTGTTGCTATTAATATTATTTGATATGCAGTTAGAACTTTGGTGTTTCTCTGCACACTGTAAGTGCATGTGATTGGGTGTTTTTCCTCATCGTTTTCCTGTGGCTGACTGTTCATTACGTTCATTCAGCTGTCTTCAGAGAGTCTCCTGAGACTTGCTAATGTGGAGTGATGTAAGATTCTCTCCATGTTCTCCAGAGCTCAGAGCATGTTCAGTGCTAAATGGTCCATTTCAGAATCTTCCTTGAGTGTTCCACAGTGCTGTGACTTCTGATGAGGATGCTTTTGGATGTGGTTAAATAAATAATGGTTTAAATCACAGGAGCAAATACCCATCAAGCATTGGACTAAATGATGGGCATTCTGAATAACCTATGATCTTCCCTCTCCTGTCCTCCCTGTCATGTTTGCATAAAAGTGTATTCTGTAAATGTAATTCCAACCAGTTTAGGCCATGTAAGGTTTGCAGTGTCACTCCTCCTGAGGTTCTGGAAGGATTTGTTAAGTTAGCTCTGGGGAAAGATATATGAGGTTCAAGAGCAGGACAGTGTGTGTTAGGTACAAGAAATGCTAAACCAAACACTAATGTGTGTCTGTACATCTAAGAGTAGATACTCCTTACTTACAACAAATGAATTTTACTCAAAGGTCAGCCTGTTCTGGACAAAAAGTAAATGCCCATTTCTCTAGTCTGGTGGTCTGTCAACTGGTATTACCACTTGAGTTGTATGGACATGAACCAAGAGCCTGCACAGCTCCAGTAGGGACCACCCAGAAGCTCTCTAGCCATGGACTGCCCTATGCTGTCTTTCTGATGAGGATTTTATACTGAAGGGAGGATCCAAGAAAGCATTCCCTACATACTCTTTCCTCCTGGGGTGGTAATAGGAGATCAGAATATGCCAAGAAAGTAGAACTGAGATCTTTGTTTCCTTTTTTTTTTTCCTTTTCTCCTATGAAAAGACTTATCTAACATCCCACCTCCCCCAAATTAACTTCTTTTTCCAATGGGTGGAGTCTGTGGGTAAAAAACATACATTCTGAGGTGAGGCTTGTATGTAGTTGATATTGCCAGAGAATTTTTGGATAGCTGCTAATTCTGAGCACACAAGCTTAAAGTTTGTGTCAAGAAAGTACAGAACAATGCACAGACTGTTCCTGAAAAATCAAAGCTCTACATACTGTTCCTTGAGTTTTTCACCATAGTTTAGTTTCATGTCTCATGCTCTTTCATGACAGCTACATGTTTTGATGCCATAAGATATGTTTTGGGGCTGACTTATTTTGTTTGGGTGTGTGCTGTATCCCTTCCCTTCCCCATTAAAAATTCAAGCTGTTCATTTCAATTGATTTTAATACAGCAGCACCTGAAACATGAAGAAAGCGTTGTGTTTGTGGATTTTGGCCAGAGACCATAGAGTAAACATCTTTATCCTCTCCAGGCTCCTGGTATGCTGGTGTCTTGCCAGGCAGCTCAACAAATGCCACCAGCAATTCTGGGCTTGAAATGCCCAAATGCTTCTTCATTTCCCCATCAGGGGAATGGGGCAGCTCCATCCTGTTCTCATCCACAACAACAAGCAGCTTCAACTACATAGTAGACCTGTCCTCTCATGCACATTCTTAATGCAGCAGATATTCTGGGAAGAATTTTATGGTGGTATAAACACCAGCAATTGTTTTTAGCTTTCCTTTAAAACATCATATTGAAGACATCCTTTTCATGGCATCCAAAGCAATGGGCTGTTCTCAAATTAGCATCTTCTTCTATTTGTGATGCAACTGGTAATGTTTTTTTTTCCTTTAAGATAGAATTTCTCTGCAGCAAAAGCATTAATAGCTGTATGAAAAGATTTCTAATTATAAATTTTGCTTCAATTACTCATTAAGTCTATTGTCAGACTGAACAACTTCTTAAAAACAAATTATGGACCAAAATATCTCTTTTGTAAGTAGTTTTTTATCAGTTTGTAATTTTTATTGCTTTTGTATAAGTTATCTGTGCATGAAACAGCTGAGTTTGAACCACAATAGAGACGCTGCTGCATTTCAATCTGAGCAAGATCTCTGGCATTAGGCTGAAACCTAGTTCTCCTCCTCCACACAGTTAGGGTCCCCAGGTCTAAAAATTTCCTGCTGGCACATTCAGATGTGTTCAGGCCCTTTTGATTCATCCTGAGTTGTTTTCTAAAGAAACAAGACTTAACCTTCATGCCTCTCCATGAGTTTCCTTCTAAATTTCTAACCTCTTGGCCGCTTTCAGATAAATCCAGTAGCAGTCCCAAACATGGCAGGACCCTCATACAACAGTGTAGTTGGCTTTTGTACTTTGGACTGTGCTTGTCTTGCTCTCTCTTATTATACCCATAATAATTTTGGGTATAATAATTTTGCTGTTATAGATACCAGTTCTCAAGGGAATGTGTATGGAGGGAGTGAGTATGGAGAACACTGCTATGGGCTGGTTGGTACAAAGAGTTTGTGTCTCACAGCTGAGAAGGGAACCTGTGTGGTGCTGAGGGCAGGATCCAGCCCTGTGTGCCCTGTGCACACACCTACTGCCCCACAGCCAGGGCAGTGGCATCCCACTGCATGTTCTGTATCTTCGACCCAAATTAGACTACTTTGTTTTCTATTTTAATAGCAAAGGAAGCAGACACTGGTTTATTACCAACATTTCTTACTAGGCCAGTGCCCTATCCCCACCAGGGACCAGCAGTTTTGGAGGAAGCCATTCAGCATCCTGTCCTGGAGGGCCAGACTCCCCGTGACCAGGTGGTGCCAGCGTTGCCCCCAGAGGCTCCCCTCGCCCAAATCCTAGCACAGGACTTGCACGCGTTTTGCCCGTGCTGATTCTTCTGCCCTTCCCAAGTAACTGTTGAACCGAGTTTTCAGCAAACGCTGTCGGCAGGACACAGGACTGCAGCCTCACGCTCCCTGTGTGTGTGTTTGGGAGGCAGGGTAATGCTTTGACAGCAGCTTGACATTGCCTTGAAAGGTGCTGGAGGCTCTGCAAGCACTTGCCAAGAGGGGGTGGGGGAAAGTGTGTCAGGCAATGCTGCAGTCGCAGCCTCTCCTCGCTCTCAGCCCCGCTGCTGCCGCTGCTGCAACTCGGGGCCCGGAGCGCGGCTCCGCTGCCGCCCAAGTTGTGCCGCCGGCGCAGCACCGCCCGCCTTCCTCCGGCTGATGCCTTTTTTGTATTTCCCCACCCCCCCTCGCCCGAAATCCCCATGAAAGCCACGGAAGGGTTCGGGCAGGAAGGGGCCAGCATATCTCCATGGGATGATGCCCGCTCTCCACCCGTGGAATACAGCCGGGAATGAAGTGCGCGCTCGACATTTGCTGCATCTGCCGGAGCGTCAGGGTTCAGTGGCTGCCTCCTCTTCAATCAGCTGTTCCGACTAATCACTGCGCTTGCAACTTTTGCTTTGCAATGCCTAATGGCCAGTGGAGCCGAGAGAACTAGCACGGCATTTTTAGAACCAGATTTTAAAAAAAAACCCTATACCCTTGATTCTCCTATTTCTGCAGAGGACTGGCGAGTCACACGTTAAACAGCCGTGTAAAGACGTTTCTGTCTAAAGGATCGCCACATTTTTAAGTCCTCGCAAACTGGAGTGCCCAGGACGATTTGATCTTGCTGCCGTGAAGTGAGGGAGCAGCGTGTGCGCTGCAGCCGCGCTCGGCGGTGGGAGGCAGCCCGAGAGTGAGTCCGGGCTGGCTGTGAAAGGATTCCAGCGCTGGCAGGGAGAGAGAACGGAGCGGCTGTTACAATTAGTTGAATGATTTGATAGATAACAACAGACATGCTTTGTGGACTGAAAAAGGATTTGCAGTCAGACTTTGGTGAGTGAGCCTGTTTGTATTGTTGCCATCTTCTCCTGTAGTTTATTTTTGTTTAATCTGATTTCCTTTAACCACCTTTAATATTGTTAATATAGTGTTGCTTTGAAAGTGGCTTTACAAATCCAAACCATTGCACACAAACTGAATTGCTTTGATTTGCAGAATATATCTCTGCTTCTTCATAAAGAATTTCTCCCTGTGACCACTGGAGACAACCCTTCAGTCTGCCTTCCCCTCTTCCAGCTGGAAGATTGGCAGACACAGGGGCTTTCTTAAGGCACCTCAGATACTGCAGAACCTTTACAGCTCTTTTGGCTTTTTTGAAAAGCAAACTGTGAATGTAGATCTTCTGTTTTCCAAGATCAGTGTGTGAAAATGCTGGGCAGTCAGCAGTGGTGAATCAGGGTCTGGGGGGGAAGATGGGGGTAGGGGATTCTGCTGAATGTGGTGGGATCACTGCCATCACCCCACCTCTGGTGTAATCCACTATTACCTTGTCTAATAAATATTTCAGCTCCTGCTAGAAATCTGCCATTTCAGTGCATGTGCTCACTCCTGTTTAGGTACATGGGGTGAGCAATTTACTATTACCATGTAGTATAAAAAAACATATTTAATTTCTGCAAAAGAGTGAGTAGATGAGTGTAGAAGGGCTCCTTTACAAAGGGCACAGACATCAAATCCTGGCCGCAGTCTTTCAAGGTTGGACAGGCTCTGATATTTCTAACAGGGTGCAATATTCAGGTACTTTGTTGCATGCTGTAGCTCTGCTTGTTGCAGTTGCATGTACTGTATGGAGCTTGCTCTTCTGCTCTGATGTCCTTTCTGAGAGAGAAGGCTTTGGAATTGGAAGTACAGAGTTAATTTATAGTTTCTGAATCATTCTACGCTGCCTGAAGTGATGTAGTGAGACTGACTTTGTAATTTCCTTGGCCTCAAGATGCCCTAAAGTATGAACCTAACTTTAGAAAATTGTTTTCTCTCCCTAAATCTGAGCGGTAAAATGAAGCAGGTGTAAAGCAGTTTAGCTTGGCTGTGTTGCCTTATCCCATGGACTAGATACAATGTCCACCTACTGGACCAACACAGCAAGGATCATTTTGGGGGCTGGGGCTTATTTCGAAGCTGCTTGAGACATGGCGATGAGTCCTGGTAGGCAGAGGGAGCCTGGGCGCGTGATTTAACAGGGCAGGAATGCAGCCATTCCATTAAAAGATCAAAAGACAGCTTGGCAGGAGCTCCCACTGCTGTTGAGGCTGAGCCACAAGCTGGGCCCCTGGCTCGGGGGTGGCTGACACTGACTGTGCTGGAGGGAACTCCTGGGTGTCACCAGCCACAGAGGGGGTCATTCATGGAGTTCTTCCAATATGTCACCAGAGAAATCTGGTGCTTCCAGACTGCTGTGTTGCTGCAAATGGTGATGTTGTCTGGGTGTTGGGTGATCAAATGAGAAATATTCCTGATGTCAGCCCCAAACCTTTCTTGAGAACCTCGGGTTAGTACCGTGTCACAAGGGAATGGTGCAGGGAATAGGTAAGGAAGCCTTCCTCACACCTTGTGCTCATGGTGCTCCTGAGGACCAGCCCATGATTTTGTCACCCAGGAGGTGCTGTCTTCCTCAGCACCCCACAGCTAAAGTCATCCTTTGCACCAGCCACAGAGCAAAGACAGAGAGAGGGGTGGGCAACCACCTCGTTCTGTGTCTGCCATCCCTGTCCTTCTTCATTATTTTAGTGCACAGAGAAGAGCTTTGAGGGGGATTGGTTACAATGCATTGGGTTTGGCTTTGCTGACACAATAAAGGAGCTCTCTTTTGGTCACTCAGCTGATATGGTAATGTGTTTTTTCTTCTAATACTTGACTTTTTCATGAAACTCATCTCTTCATCTGGAAATCATCTGGAATGGAAGTAATAAAAGGAATTGCCACCTTATCACTCATTTGAGCACTGTGTGGTAGGCAAAACCAGATGGATTGTTTCAAAGAAGCATCCAAACATTTTTCAAAAGTGCTTTTTGGACCCACCACCTTTAGGATCTTGGCAATTTCTTTTCTCTCCTTCAGCCAGTCTCAAAATTTTTGTGATGGGACAATTTAACAATACAGATCTTTTGTCTGTCCTTCAGAATGGAAGGGTAAGAAAATGTAAACTAGTGGTGATGTTTTATGGAAGGTAGAGGAAGTGTTTATCTTCTGGTTAGAGTAAGCTTATGTGCAGATCTGCTGATAGAGATCATAGTGTGTTTCCACAAGGGCCCTTGTAATCTTGCCATTGGAGGACTAATCTGAAACGCTTTATGGCCTTTCTCAAGTCCAGGAACACCATCTATGTTTTGCCCTATCAAGCTTCATGTTCATTTAGTCCTTACTTCAGGATGACTGCAGGAGTGGGCAGAACAACAGAGCTCATTGAATCTCCTTTGTGCTGCTCCAAGTGACCAGCTGAGGATCCTATCACAAAACAGCCCAAGTTAAATGGTTAATTGAGGACAGCACAGGCAACTTCAGAAGACCCTTTGTCTTCGAGATATATGCACTTGAGTGACTTCATTATTGTTTTACTTTTTTAAATTATGGTTTGTACAAAAGGCAAAGGAAAAATAAAGATAGTTGATGAGGATGTTCAGTGCTTTTCTGTTTGTGTTCGTTGTTTGGTTTTAGGTGTGGGATTTTTTGTTGCCATTAGAAGCCATGGTTTTAATGTGAGATGAACTATCTGCAGATCAAGGAGAGCAGTGTGAATTCCCTGTCCCTTCTTTCAGACCAACAAACTGCACCCTTTATTTGCATTTATTTGCATTTCTGGGTGGGAATGGCCAGGAAAAGAGACTTATTGATAGATCTCTGCCCCTTCATGCTTGTTGGTTTTCAGGGAATCAGCTCCCCTGTTCTCACTCTGCTTGCCAAATAGGCAGGGGGAGAAATAGAGAAAAACATGCCTGACAGGGATAGAAAACTAATGTGAGGCGCTAGAATAAGACAGGAGGAAACCTTCATAGATAAATCTCCTAGGGAGAAAGATTTTATCTTTCTTATTGAAGAATTTATCACAATAATGCTATTTAATATAACTCCTGCTCATCAAGCTGCTTACGTCACTTGTCAGCTTTGCCTCAGTTGCAGCAAAATGAAAGATTAAGAGAAAAACCAACTGGGGTGTATGTACCAAGACAAACATCTCTGGGTCTGAATCAATGATCTTAATTTTCTTGAGCCAAAACTGGGCAGAGAGAGTCTGTCTGGGCTGTTCCTCTCCCCTGAGCCAGTTTTGGCCATGCCTATGTTATCATCCATCCCCTGGCATTTGAATATATCCAATCTGGGAACACAACATCAGCTCAAATTAATTCAGTAGACTGAAATATTAAGCAAAAGCTTTGTGTGTCTGCAATTTTGGTGCCATTGCTTCCTCTCTTAACACAGATGACAGATTACTCCTTCCCTCTGTGCATCACACTTCCGAATGTCTGAAGACAGTAATAACACTTTCTTTCTCCTCCCTCTCTTCTCTTCAGCATAGACAACTCATCCCACCCCCCAGTTTCAGAAGTTGTGGTCTTCTAGATGTCTGACCAGCCTGTGCTGATTCAATCTGAATGAACTCGGCTGGACCCAAACCTGGGCACTGCATTCAAGCCAAGGCTTTTATCAGTGCTGAGTAAAACGAAAGGATGATTTCACAGATCCTGCAGACTATACCCATCTTACTTGTACCAAGGTGTTTGCTTTTCTTGTATATGACATGGCACTATGGGAATTACATTTGGTTTGCAGTCCACAGTATCTGAAGAGTCCTTCCTAACTGTCACTTAAGATAGTTTTTCTCCATCCTTTATTCATTAGATTTTTCCTAGCCAGGTCTCGTAGCTTGTGTGCTCCTCTACTGAATTATACATCTGTTTTTTCAGACATGTATGAATCATTCTCAATCAAAAATTTACTTCCCAACCTGCTTCCAGTCCCTCATACCTGGTGGCTGCCAGTAAACTTAATAAGATCAATCTCTCTGCAATCATCCATGTCATTTAGTGAAAACCTGGAGTTGTACCAGACTGGGGTACTTTGTGCAATACAGAACTTTGTGTAATACATCTCTCCCCTCTGATTGTGAAATGGATGAATTTTCTCAGTGTGTGGTTTTCCAATCAGTTTTGCATACACTTCATAATCATCAGTATCCTGCTTCCCAAGCATACTTACAAAAATAGCGTATGAAACAATTTCAGAGACATTTCTAAAATTGAGATATAACAAGTTGGATTTTCTGTCTGTCCAGAAATGCTTCTCTCTCATGGAAAGAAATTGAATGGGCATGAATTAATTTGTGGTAGATCAAGGTTTGCAGTTAGTCGTTCTCATCTAGTGTTAACATCTCACATACTGATGGACAGTTCCAGGAACTGAAAGAGAAGGTGATGGATTTGTTGTTCCCTTGCCCCCACTCTGATAGCATATTGTTTTGTTTTGCATTTTTCAAATTGAACATTGGATTTTGTTCTTCCACCTCATGATGTCTTCAAGGATACCTGCTGATGGCTTTAGGACTTGGGCTTTATGACTTTAGTGACCAGGTCTCTACAGTTTTGTTGACTAAACTCTTAAGTATAAAGAATCTGATCTATGCAGTCAAAATAAATTATTGCTCTTTTCTAGAGATGACCCATTCCACCAAAATTGCTTGTTTTAGGAGAAAAGAGACTAAAGTAATATCTTACAACTTTTTATGGCCCATAGAAATAAATTATCTTTTTATTCAGTTTTACTCCTCTGCTACAGAGACTACAGAGGTTTTCATTTTAAAAGGAGGTGCTCATGCACATCATATTAGTACAGATTTGTTAGGAGAAGGATGTTTTTCAATGCAAAGTCTAGGCAGATTTAGTACAAATGTTGGTCCATAGTGTTAGTGTTAGTTGAACAACTGCTATTGAGGTTTTCTCCAGCACTAACTGTTGGAATCCAGTTTCCAGCCAAGATGTTAACCTTTCTGCCAACCTGCGTAACAAAATCTCATTACTGCTGGAAGAAGTGCATTTTTTGAGTGACCCATGGAAAGGGACTGAATTTCATGTGATGTGTTAAGTCTTGCTTTTGGCTTTATGTCCAGGTTAATTATTGTTTATAATGTTTGTTCTGTTTATTTAGTCCATAGAAGCCAAGAGTAACCACACTGCCAAAGTGTTTGCATATGTTAGGGCATGTAGGATTTCATTTATTTTGAAATGGGCTGTTAAAATTGATTGCGTGTGGATGCCAATGTTTATTGCTTGTGCACCTAACTCAGGGATGGAAATCGTATATAATTTTACTCAGATGGCCAGAAAAAGGTGTTGGGCAACTTGGAGGGAAGGGTGCCTCTGCTTTTGTGTGTAGGCATGTGTAGGTGTTGCAAATAAAAGAAACAATTAAAGCTAACAAGTAATAATGATCAGAAAGAAGTGTTGCCTCAGAGCTGGAGGAGAGAAAGTAGAGCAAAAATAAATATTTAGCCATGTTCATTAATTGACAATTGAATGCTACCAGGCATAAGAACATTTAAGGCTCTTTTCAGCTGTCGGTTCATCTACTGCATAATTTTTAGCATGTGAGTAATCCCATCAGGGTAGACATGGTTTTAAGCCTTGATAGGATAGGGCCCCCAGGTCATTGTATGGCTGTCTATTCAAGGTGGCAGAATACGGTTTCAAGACAAGCGTGCTTGAGTGGGTGTTAGGAAGTTCTGCTTCTGTGACAGTCTGACTGCCAGTCTGCTTCTGATTTTTTTTCCTTATAATATTATTCTTATTCTGTTCATAAAAAAAAAAATCACTAATCGAGCTTGATGTTCTTAGGTGCCAAGTTTAGTAATCTGTGGATATACAAATCAGTCTGGTAACTTGAAATGTGCAAAATCACACAGGATGGAGAATTTCTCTCCCTCCATTCCTAACAACTGCCACCCCCAATTTTTTTATTTCAATGAAAGTATTTTTTTTCCTTTGACCGTGTTTTTGTTCAAGGATCTGATAATTACATGCTTGGAGATGATGCCTTTTCAAAAGCATCTTTCCCAGCAATTTTCAACTAGAGATGTGGATAAAAATATCTCCTCATTTTTTTTATCAGAAATGTTTTCGTTAATGTGCAGTTATGAGCTCTGCCTTCATTCAATTCATCCTGGAAGAATTTGCTTCACAGGGAAATTTGTTTCCTAGCTGTTGTGGATGCCAACATAGTTGGCAGCTGCAGGTTTTGTGGGGAGGAGGGAAAAGAAAGGCCCATAAATTAAAATTGAAGTAAATTGATCTCAACACCTGGAAACCATGAAAAGATGGAATCTCATACTTTTTTGTTAAATCATTGTTGAACTACTTTGCATGTCAGTCCCAAAATGGCCCTGTAAATTATTAAGTGTAGTTGAGAGATGAAGAGATGATCCACTTAATCATGTCTCAGAACTCTCATTGTGCAGGTTCATGAAATCATGTTAGCAAGGTGGAAGGAGTTGTGGTTTTCTTCCCGGCAGTATTCTAACTTTCAACCTCAATATATAATTAACACTCATGTGGTTTATCGTAATGAAACTGTAAGTTAGAAACCAGCTCAGGTTTGGGGAGAACAGTGTTGGTGAGAAGGGTTGTGGAGCAGGTACAAAGAGCATAAACATGCTTTTATCCTGGGAGGCAAGAACTTTTGCTGGTAAGAGTAAGATCTGACTTCCTGCTGCCCAGGCGTGTGGATAAAAACAGGATTTGCTGCATTCTTCTGCTTCATTGCACCTTCTTCTTCCCCAGAGAAGGGATGTAGGTCTCTGGTCCGGTGTATCCTTCTGTTTTGGAGGTTACATGCCAAGTGGTTTGCAGATATTAAGCAAATTGACTTGCTTGATATCCCAAATAATTCTTCGCCCCTCAGAGCCCTGTCAGTGCCTTGGAAGCCCAGAGGTCCAGCACACCCATCCCCTCCCTGGGGGAGCTGAGAGGCACAGCACAAGGCTGAGAGGGTGGGTTGGCACCGCTCCAGTCAGTGGCTTTTCTGAGCCAAACAGCCAAGCTAAGTCATAGATCTGCTCCTGTGTCTTTGAGAAACCATGTGCATGACCATACAAATGATAAAGGTCTGAATCAAACCTCTGACAGGTCCCCGCTGCTGTGCCACCAGCCTCAGTGGAATTGTCCCAGCAATAAATCTGCTTCTCCATGAGATCTCAGTGGAGATTCCCTCCTTTCCCACACTGGGCATGATGGCTGATCCATATGGGGTCCTTACTGCAGTGAATGGTTCAGCCTGAAACGTAAGGGACGTGGCCTGCTCCTGCCCCAGTGATTTACAGAGGATAATTTCATTGAGGAATGTGGTGCCTTTTGGGTAGGATTGAACTCCTGGCATAAGATTAATGTAAGTGTTTTGCTAAAGGGTTTTTTTTTTCAGTAATGTAATGCATTTCACATATAACCTACTGTGTAAACAGATCATGTTCCTTCCTGCCATGAGACTCTGTGCTCTGTTGCTTGTGCTGCCAAAGTGCCTTGAACCTGCAGCCCCTGGGAGCAGGGAGGCATCTTGGGGCACATTCCGTGCAGGTTCAGCCTCAGCTGACCTCTCTGCAGCACATAAAGAAGCTGTGTGTGTGTGAGTATGAGGTAGGACTGCATGAGGTTATGGGATAGAGCCACAAAGATATGCCTGAAATCTGGGGAAATTGTTGGAAGATGCTCAGGTGTGTATAGATCTGGATCAGACAGCCCAGATGACTTGTAAACCTTGTACATGTCAAGTTAAAATCAGGGTGAAGTAGAAAAGCTCTGAAACAGAGGGTACGTCACTCATGTCTTCCCGTTTTGTGCCATAATCAGGTGGTACCCCGTGGTCCATGGCTCCCTTGCCTGACCTTGCTGTGCAGCATGTGGATCTTTCCCCTGCCATTCCCTGCTCCTTGCTGCTGTAGCTGGGCCATGCAAGGCGACCGCTGTCAGTGGCAAATATCAGCCAGCTCCAGGCTGGCTGCAGAGGCAGTCGGGATAGCTGCCATGATTTGTGAGGCAACAGAGAAAATTTTGTTATTAATAGTAATAATAACTTCAAAAAAAGAATCAAAGCAACTCCTCTTCCCTCTTGTGTTTCAATTTGCCCCCAGTCTTCCCACTCAAGCGAGCTTGGCAGAGGCACCTCATCACTTAGAGGGGGGGATAAGTGTTCACCTTGCAGGAACTGGAGAACAAAACATTTGGAAACTGCAGTGGAGGCGGGTGAGTGGAGCTCCGCTGGCTTTCCCTCCTTCCTAAAGGTCCCTTTATCATTCAGCAGCCAACTCGAGCAGCACCATGAGCTATAATAGGCAATTAGCTCCTAGCAGATTTATGTGACACTGCGTTTTATAAGCAAACAATCGTGTGTTTAGTCATTAAATGGATCCGCTGTATCTAATGTTCATGGAGACAATCTCTTCCCTCTCGTCTCCCTGAGTGCACACTCAGATCTCTTGCACCAATATGGATCTGGAGACATCCATACTTGTGCAAAACTGGTTGAAATGTATCATTGGCAGCTACCTTTGGTTCTGGCATGCATTGGCAAGAGGTAAGAACTTGGTAACTGCTGCTTTTTGGAGGTTAGCACAGTGGGAACGGGAGATACTTGATGTGAGGATGTCCCCCCACAATCTTGAGGACCCATGATGAGGTGAGGGGCTGGGCAGGCACTTGCACAGCACCCTGGTGGATGCTTGAACACTGGCCGCAGTGTTCCCCAGACTTCTAGAGGTTTGCAAAGTAGTCAGTTTTAGTATTCATAGTTAATTTTAAATATACCTTCTGCATGCTGCTCTTCCACACATCCATTACACACTTGATAGAACCTGCTGGCTTTAATTTTTATTAGCACAAGTGCCTTATTGAATCAAAATTAAGTGGGTATTTGGGAAGCATAATGTGAAGCATTACATTTAATGGTCTGTGTTCCTGTGTGGAAAAAGGCTGTCACATATGTCTCCTCTCTTCCCAAGATGCTCCTGTCTTTAGCTACACCTGAATTTTCCCTGAGTTCATTGCTACTTCCCATCCTCTGTAAGCTGTAAAACTCCCAGCTGCAACCTTTCAAGTGTGTATTGCATTTTTTCAGACACATGGCCTTATGCTGGTATAAACATGCCTGGCCTGGGGTTGCAGTGCATGGGGAGAAGGCAGGTGTGGGGTGCAGGTGAACCCGTGCTGCTGGGGCTGCTCAGCTCAGCCCCGGGAGATCTTCCCGCACCCTCGTTCATCCAGGTTCAACTTGACCCCCTCCCTTGTTCAAAAGGGAGGAAGTATCTGCCCAGGGCAATGCAGAAGTGCCTTTTTTTCAGTCCTCAGCATGAGTCAATCCCTCTGGATGTGGTGATGGTCAGGAGAGCTCGGACTCTCACCAAATTGTGAGTGCTGTTTTAACCAGTGTCCCTGTTCCCCAGCCTGTGGCTCCTTGTTGCTGGCACCCTGCTCCTGCCTAATCCCAAGGCTGCCCCTGTTTGCTCACAGGTACTCACCAGGAAGACAACCCTTGTGAGCCTTTCAGAGGATCACAGAGCACAGCTTGAAGCAATTTGTTCTAAATTTCACCAGGAGTTTCCACAGCTTTTGGGAATCCTTTGCTGGCTGTACTTGAGACTGGGTTCTCTGCCTACTTTTTCTCACCTGTGCAATGTAAAGCAACTGGAAACCAGCACAATGGTTTGCATGAAGGCAGCTGTGTAAAACAGCTGGAGTGCATTAGTAGCTCTGCTGGAGTGGGGTCTCATCCATCTTTCATACTAAACAGATGTTTGCTTTCATCACAGTGGTGCTGTGCTGATCTTTGGACATCAGCCTGTTTGGAGGATGGGATGTCAGCAGAGCCCAAAGCCCAGTCAAGGCTTAATGGGAAGTTAGAAGTGGGGCAAAACCAAGAGCTTGTTGGAAGGAAGATTTAATGGGCAATTCAGGCAAATTTTTAGCAGCTGGTTTGATGAGGTCAGGCTGCACCAGTTTCAACATCAAATAACTTTGAGCTTTGAAACTTTCATATTTCATCTTGTTGTCTTGCTAAATCTGATATTCCATGGTTCTTTGATTTCTCTCCTTCTCCCTCTCTCATTTTAAGAGAGACTTTTGCTTAAACTTTCTTTAGTCTTTTAACTATAAGCTTATTCCATCTCTCACACAATTCCTGTGAATCCTCCTGACACAGTTCAGGATAAAAACAGCCCAGTCGTGTCCATGGGCCATTGCATAATAGGTGGTTTGTGTGTCAGAAACTAAAATCTACATATGTTTAAATCAGTCATGAAGTGGGAACATCTGTATATATTCATATATAATAGCTTTTACCACATGAATGAATAATCCAACTCCCACGATTTGGTATTTACTTTTTTTGAAACATTGCTACTTAGATGAATACTGAAGGAGAATCATATTTATGGGAATTAAGTCTTAGTAAGGTTTAGCAGAGCTTCGTGGATAAGCTGAAAACAAGTCTAAATGGGGTGCTGGAAAACTTTCTTTTAAAATACTTAATGCTGTCTGGAACTTCTTCCTTATTTCTTGACTCCCACTGGCTTTTTAGCACTTTGCATCACAATGCAGTGCAAATCTGGGATAAAGCACCTGATTTGCCACCTACTGCATTGAATGTCTTCTCACACGATGTCACCTTCCAGCAGTACCAGCTGTCTCTGCAGTGCTCCCAAAAGGGGTTCCCAAACTTTGGGGGCTGCATTGTGAGTTGGGGGTTCCAGCTGGGGGATCACCCCATTGCTGGCAAACCTGGCTGTGAGATACCTTGGTGCACTGGCCCACGGGATGATGGAAAAAGCTGTTGGAGATACAGGCCCCCTTGCTTCAGAGGAAGCTGGGGACCTGCTGCCTCTGCTCTCTGCTGGATCAGACTGGTTTATTCTCCCAGCCCAGTGTGTGCCTGGTGCCAGCCCTGCCCTCGCTGCCACTGGGGCTGAGCCTCTGCTCAGCTGGGGGCTGCATTTGGCCAAGGGTGTCCTGGCTCACCAGACTGGTCTGATTTTTGGTACTTCCTTCTGAAGCCTGGTTGAGATGATAAGATCAGTGCAGTGAAAACAAGGTCATGGACATTTTTGATATTTGCTCCTCATGGTTTATTTGACTTTCTAATGCTAATGCTGATAGTGTCCTTTAGGTTTTAGCTAAATCTGTGTTCTCTCTTCACTCCTTGATCCCTGGCTCACGCTTTTATTAAATGTTACTGTGTTAAAATGCATCTTTTCTTTTGCCTGATTTGCCTGGGGTTTTCATTTTGTTGATTTTGTTTTCTCGTGGTTTGCATGGATTTTTTTATTGCTATCAGCACGGAGATTGTTTCACACCATGCACGGACCTGCATCAATCTCAGCCACCTCTTGAACTGACACAGCAAGCCTCCCAGATTTGATCTTTCATTTCATTTTCTCAGCCTTTTCCCTGAGTCAGAGCAGGCTTGTGATTGGGAGCAGAGAGAGCGTGCTAACCTGGACACATGATGGGTGGCCTTCCTTTCAAAAGCCCTCCTGTGCTTCCCTTGCCCACCCCTTGTTAAATCTTGTACTGCAGGGGTGGCCCGTGTGAAACTGATGCTGCTGCTGGACATCAGCGGGGAAGTAGGATGTGATTCACTGTAAGAAGAGGCTTTCCCCAGCTTGTCATCTGGAGGATGTATTTCCTAGTTGTATTTATTCTAGCAGGTTTCTTTAAGATGGGTTTACCACTCTTGGTTGCTCTCCACATTGTGCGCTGCAAGTTTAGCAGGGCTGCTAAAATTTTGTGTGTACTCTTGGGAGCTGTAATTTACTTGTGTAACAAAGACTCTCTTGGAAGTACTATAGAAATAGAACAACAACAACAAAAAAAGATATTACAACTGTAGTGAGTCCCTCTTCATAAAGAATTGCCAGGCTGAACATTGGCACAATGTCTTTTTTGCCACCTCGTCTTCCCTGTGTAGTGAATCCAATGGGTTTTCCTTTGTTCTGTCCACTGACTGCCACGAGAGATTTGCTCTTGACTATTTATCCACTGAACTGGGACAAGTTACGTGGCTGTAGTAAAGCCCAGAATTAAAAACTGTTGTTTCAACCCCCTTCATTTAAAAACTCAAGGATATCCAGTGATAGTTTTTATTACACCTGCTTTTATTTCAGAACTCGTGCTTTATCTCTTTACTTCCCATGCATGTGTATATTGGGAAGTGGGAACTCTGGTTTTCCTCTGTTTGAAATTAAGCATCTTTTCATCATAAAAAGGTAGCTCAGGGAACCTGGTCAGTCATTGCTTTTTGTCTGTGCTGCAAAAAATATTGATGCATCCTCCTGCTTCATTTGATATTGGGTTCTCAAGCTTTAAGCTGGTCAGAATTGCAGAAAAGACTTATTATGGACAAAAATTACCCTTTCACTGAACTGTGATTTTTCTTTTCAGCCAATTTCATCCCAAATGGCACCTTCATCTATTCTATTTTGGGGGTTTTTTTGGAGGGTTTTTTGTTTGTTTTTTTAAGATTGGGTTGTTTTCAGCCTGAGTGAGCCATTCAAAATCCAGTCTCAACCACTGCATAATATGGGTCAAAGAGTTTAGTTCCTGTGAACCATTTTCTGAATCACCTAAGGAGTGATAAATGATTTTAAGAAAGATTCATGCCCATCCATGATGACAAGATGCTCTGTAACACAATGTCCAGATGTTTAATTCTTTGTATTCAGTGGAAAGAGGGTGCTCAGTTCTTGGCACTGCCAATGGCTCCTGTGTCCTGTCTCCTCATCTCCTCTCTGGACCTCTTTGAGTCCAAGATCAGAATTAGGTAAAACAGGGAAAAAAAAACCCCAAACACCAAGACAAAATATTTTGTATTGTGGACATTGATAATTTTTCTAAGCTTTAACTATTGATATATCAAAAATAAAAGCTTTTGCCTGCTTGGGTATAGCCTTTTGACAAGCATTCTTAGTTGGGAGCAGCTTAGAGCCAAACCCTGTGCAGTGAAAGCAATCACGATGGTTTTCATTAAAACAAAGCTTGTTTTCCCTTTTGGACTAACTCTAGGGTTTTTAAACAAGTAAGTAACAGTGGCTGCTATGCTTAAGTGGCACCAGTGATTTGCGTGCTAAAGTCTAATAAGCTGACAGTATTTAATTTGATTTGATTGAAAACCCACAATAGAGCTGTCTTTTTTATTTGATTTCACTCCACAGTCACTTAGCATGGCATTTGGTGCTTACAAGAAGGAAAGTCCTCAGGGTTTGGATTCAGCAGGCTGTGTTTCTTATCCACCTTCATATTCAAGAAAAAGTTTGTAAGCTTACGTGGAGTTAATAGGGAGAATTGTTTTCCCTTGCCAGCTGGGATTTACTGCTGCCTGCTGCATAGATTAATAAATCCAGTTGTATCTAGTGAGGAATTCTTCCCTGGGAATGATGTTAGACTTTATCGGTCATTTCTCACTATATTACAATTGCTAACTTGGGTAACTTTCATGAAAGATCAGTCTGAAAATGTATCTTATTCCTCTTTAATTTTTACTCTTGAAGGGCAGTTTCTTCAGATAACACAATCAGTATATCAGCAATATTTCATCTTTCCAGCTTAGTGTTGGACTCTCCTCAGTATGCTGTTTAATAAGAGAAATTGCCAGATTGACTGGAAAATGTAACTTTAATAACATCATTTCAGGCACTAGAACCGATGAGAAAGAATAATCTCATTGAGTTGGTTTCTGCACTATTGTCTCTCATGCACAAAATTACTGTGAATTCTCTGTGCGTGTGTGTGTGCAAATGACCTGCAAGGGGGTGAGACACTGCATGGGTTCCTCTGCCACTGAGTCATTCATAAATGTAAACTGATGAAGCTGTCTGAAAACGCCTGGGAGTGTGAGAGGGATTGCAGGAAGGGAAGTCTCTATCCCTTTCTTTTTATTCTTTAACGCTAGAAATTCAGATCTTGCTGTGGAACACTTAAGAAAAGTGAACTGGAGAGGGCTCATTGAGTGAAAATGGATCTTGTTGGTATGGATGTTTTTAGAGGATTTTTTTGGAAGAGGAAGATAAAAGTGAAGATGCTTGGGTTTTGTTTGGGAAAAGCTATTTGTGCTGAAGATCCAGCCTATGGAATCCTTCAAGAAGCTCTTAATAAGCCTAACTTAACGCACAAAAGCATATCCTCACCAGGATGAGGAAAGAGTCATCCCTGATACTTTTAAATTAAAGAAACGAAATCATAGGCTACTTCAGAAAAGCAGCATAAACTCTCCTATGAGCAGAAGACCAAAAGTGAACTTATTTTCAACAGTTTTGCATCCAATATCCCTTGGTCTCCTCCCTACCATGCAGAGGAAAACAAATGGTGAAGCTAATCTAGAGCTGATTTGCACAACATCTCTTTGCTTTGCTGAGAGCGATAATTTGAGTCTTTCTACTCAAAACACATTTTTATTGAAAGTTAAAAGACTATAATCCTCTTTCAGGCTGTGCTCTCTCCCCCCAGGGTTGATGGATATTGGTCACTGGATTTCAGAAGTGCAACAGGACAGTAGATGGTTCAGATCTACTGATGGTTCAGATCAGATGGATAGACAGCACGTGAAGTTAACTTTCACAAAAAACTGGAGGGGAAAAAGGGAACTAGGTTTAATAAAAAATTCTACTCCTTTTTTTCCAAGTATTTTTTTCTTCCAATTCTCAGTACAGCTTGAGTGGAAATTAAGAACTGCTTCCAGGTCCTTTACCACACACTCCCTCAGATGGGTTGATTAGATAAATAAGTTTACTCTCTGCTGGCTTCCAAAGTAATAATGGGGACAAACAATGCAGTGTAGTGATAGCTCTGGTATGTAAAAGACGTGACTGTATTGGCAAGTTGACTGCAGATTCTTAAATTGTGTCTTTTTCATTTCTTCCCTTTTACGCTTTTTTTATGGAATGCCATGTATTTAATGAAAGCATGAGGAGTACCAGATGTTGGCACTGCAAGCCAGGTCCAGCATTTATTCTTATCAGATGGGACTTGGATCAGTCCTTGGGAGGTGTTTAATATCCTGTGAAAGTCGATGTGGGTTAAATCTCTCCAGAGCGTGGCTTCTCTGCAGAGACAACTTGAATGGGGTTTGTGCACACACACACAAATAGATAATCTACTTGTTTACTAAATGCAGAAACTCTTCTCACATCTTCATGAGATGCAGGAATCTTTTTCCATCAGTATTATGTACCTGCTTAGAGCTTGCAATGGGTAAGAAATACACTCTGGAATCCCTTGGAAGCCAACCTGCTTGGTAACAGGGACGTGTTCTGGCTCATATCTATGTCCCATAAAGGCTACTGCTATGCAAATAACTATCTACAGCATTTTGTCTGAAAATGATTGCTTGAAACAAATTAATCCTTTAGAAGTAATTTTGGTTTCTTATTAAAAAGAAAAAAACAGAAGAACAAAGCACAGAGTTTCTGTTGAACAATAGGCTATTGTGTCTTTCATAGATCTGATTCCTGTGAATATACAGCAGGTGGTTATGAAATTATACATGCCTGAGAAGGGTTGGTAGGTGAATGAATACAGGCTTTGGAAGAAAAGAAAGAGAGAAGTGGAGGGTGTGGGGAGATTAATTTTGTGCTCTATCAAGGAGAAGAAATTAAGCACAACTTCCTCTTGGAAAAACCTCAAAGTCTGGAAAAATTCTTCCTGACTTAGATGACATGAGGAATAACTGCACAAATGGATTGAGGAGCTGCCACAACAACCTCTGATGGCACAAGAAGCTGCAGCTGGTGGGGCACGTTCCCAGTCCAGAGTTGGGAGTGCAGTATCGTTGCAGTGGGGCTGGCACAGGGACTTGCAGCAGGTTGATAATGCTTTTTCCACCAGAATTATCTGGAGAAATGGGAGAAAGCTCAGTTGCTGTCTTTGGGGCAAGGACTTTGTTTCCAGCAAGTGTGGTTTTTGTACAGCATGGCTGTTCTTCCTGGCTGTTCACTCAGAAATTTGTGATAAGAAAATTTAAGAGGAAACATTTTCCCAAATGCTTGTTTGTCTCTGGGTACCTCCTGAGTATGTGCTGGGAGGGAATTTGTTGCCAGCAAAGGAACAAATACGAGGATCTTCTTTGCAACAGGCAGCCTCTGCCATTTGTACCAGATTTGTTGATACATGTATTTATGAAATTAGGGAGGAGCTGCTCCCAAAGGAACTTGGTCTATTCCAGTCTGAGCTCGCTGGTAAAAGGGAAATTTTTTAACCTCCGTGGTGCAAAGGAAGGGAAAAACATTTTAAAGCCCTACTTGAATTAGTGCTGTGGGAGAGTCCCATGGGGAGTGTCCTGTGCTGATGGGGGGAGATTGTGATGGGAGATTGTCACTTACTTCCAAAAGCCCCACCCCAAACCGTGGAGAATAAAAAGCTGGAAAACACTGGGCCCCTTGAAGGTCATGTTGGTTTTTTTTGTTGTTGTTGGGGTTTTTTGGATGCAAAAAGTGAAAATCAATGTGATGACAATGAAATTGTGCTGCAGAATCCTGAAGCAAAAGAGACTTTCTTTTTTTCTTGTTCTAAGCACTTCACAGAAGCATAGGCTATCTTGCCTAAGGGTTTAGTGTAGTTGTTGCTGTATGCTTGGGCTAATTTTATGTGGGGCAGAATCATACTTTAGCTCAACCTTTGCAGTATTCCAGGAAAAGCAGTCTGAAGATCACGGACAGGTATGTTTCATCCATTTGCTTGGGTTCTGTTTATTCATTTTCTTAAACGATACAGAGCCAAAGCAGTGCCTTTCTAGAGATGGGAAAAGAACTGTACTGGCCTTAATGTAAGGAGCTGTGGATTTAGTTGAGCAGAAGAAAATTCAAGCCTCCTGCTGAGGAAGGCTTGGGGAAGGTGGAATCCTTCCTGCAAACAGTCTCTTGCCTGAAGCAGAGACATGGGAGGAGCTCTTGCTCCACCGTGGATTTCGTAATTAAGTAGCTTCAGGAAATCGTGCAATCTGTTTGTAACAGTATTCAATGGGCTTTTTGTTTCCCTGCCCTCCCCTCTCGGATGTACTTGTCTCTTGTGTTAAAGGTTAAGTGCTTTGAAGATTTGAGGGCACCGCTGTGCTGCTCTCGTGCGGAGCTGACAGTGCCGTCTCCGACGTGCTGTGACAGTGCTAAAATAACCCAAACTGCCCTTAGGGGAAGTGCGGGAGGGTCGTTTGTGTACAGCCTTGCAATCAAACCCAAACCCATTACTGGGGCATAAGATGCCTCCGGGTGTGATGCCGTGAAGAGTGCCAGCCTGGGGATTGGTGGGAAGGAGTGTGTTACTGTCCTCTGATGATGGTCCGGCCTCTGGCCAGGCCGTGTCATTTGGGAGCTAAGCATCAATTTGGGATTCAGAACGACTGTGCATGGTTAGATAACTTTTCCCCTCCCCTCCTTCTAGTAATATCTCAATTTTTTAAAGGTGATTAGGTGCCTAAAGGTATAGCTAGATGATTATAGTCTGTTTTTGAAGTACATGTCTGCATCTTCAGGCACTTGGAGACATTTAAAATCCCAGGCCTTGGAGACTTGCTCCAGGGCCACAGTTTGAATCATCACTAGCTGCCTGACCCACGCTCATGTACCCCTGACTGCTCTTTGCCTGACTACAGATAAAGGCCTCCCTTGACTTGCAGAAATAACTCTCCTCAAAATGGATCAAGTCGCACTTAGTTTTAGTCATTTGGATTTCTGCTTCTGGCCTCATGCTTTTATCCTAGCAAAAAATACTGGTTGCCTTAGCATGAACAGCTTTTGTTTCTTTATACCAGTTTAGTATTCGTTTCTCTAAACAAGGAGTGCAATTACCTTATAGCAAAATAAGTGTCTCCAACAGTCTTTTTTCCATTAAACAAATGGGAGGTTTTACCTCTTGGTCTTTCCATAAGATTAATGCACTTTCTCTGTAGGAACTGTCTTAAAATGATCCAGGAATCTGAACAACTTGCAGACAGCAAGCCTAATTGTCACAGAATCTTATTTAGCCAATGCTGATTTTCATTAAGAGGTGATCTCTGCTAATAGCATAGACTAATAACTCTTCTAAATGAAAAAAACACCCCCTTCCTTTCCCCCCCACAGGCAGGGATAATTAACTCCTAAATCAGTGCTCTTTCTGAGGAAGCTTTTTTCCTTTCCATTTTAACAGTTTGGCTTGGCACCTAACTGATGTCAGGAGATACACGTTCCTGTGCTCACAGGGATAGTGGGGCTTGCCCTGACCTTCCTTTCTTCCCACTCCTGATACTTCAGATAAAGCAAGGAGCTTTTTCCTACTCTTTCATCTGTCCAGTTTGTTTTTTGGGGAAAGAGATGGGGATTAAATCTTCTTTATTATTATGGTATGAGATGTGTACTACTGTAAGTCACTGCTGTTATAGGGGAGGAGAGTTCACAGCCCTGTGTGAAGGTGTTGGGGCTTGGGAGCTCTTCTCTCTCTGATGTTAGTAAGCCATTAGAAAGGACAAAAACTATTGTCAAAGACTTATCCGTGCTGTCACAGATTCCCATGGGATTAATAAATGGAAAGTGTTGCCCTCTCAGTTTTATTGGGAATCTTACGTACTTGGTGAGCTTTTCTGAAAGATCTAGAGCCAGCATTAACGTTGCTGCTTGAAAACCATCAATTACACAATCTTTTCTTTGGAAAATTTCTGGCCCTCTCAGTGTGAGAGAAAAAAACTTGAAAAATACAACTCTAATAGCTCCAGCACTGCTTACTTGCAAAAAGAACCTGCACAGGATTAAAAAAAAAAAAAAAAAAGAGCTATTTTCCCAATTTTAGGGGGTAAAGAAACTCATGAATTTTCAGTGCTTGGGTTGGTGCAGTGATTTGGGCCGACTGAGCAATCAGTCTGTTACCAGCCTCACCTCCGAACTGACGCTGTGCTAGGCAGGGGAAATAACTGAGAGCTCAAAGAGGAGGAGTTCCTTTTTTTAAAAAACAAAGTAACCCCTACAATATAAAAAAGAAAGCTCATAAAAAAGTGACTCCATTAATACCAGCTTGAGTGGCAGAGCAGGAAATCGGCTGCAAATGAACAAAGCCCCGCGCGGCAGGGGATGTTCATGGAAGCAAATGCCAATTCCCATTTCGGCAGGCGGCGTGTGGCTGCTTCCTTTCCTCTTCAAACACTTTAGCCAGATAATGAGTGAAAAAACCCAAACATTTTTCACATAATCAGGTGAGTTTGGAAGGGAGGAGAAAAAGAGGAAGGGGCGCTGTGGTGCCGATTCCTTGCCGGCTGACAGGGCTGTCAGCGGAGCAGCGTGGGATGGTGCAGGGGGGGAGTTGCTAATTGCCGGCAGCGGCTGTCGGTCGGGTCACTGCTCTTGGCCACTTGGCTGGTAGTGGAAGCTGTTGTTAAAGCACAGGCAACCTGGTTGTTTGCTGAAAGGGAAGCCAAGGTGTGTTTGCCAACAGCTGTTGGGGTAGGGAGGGTAACCAGCAAACTGGGGTTTTATATCGACATTGATTGGGGTTGTGATGGGGAAGTGGAGCACAGAAGGGTGCTGGTGGCTGGCTGGTCCGGGGCGGTGTGTTTATGTGAAACAGATGGTTCACTGCTTATAGTTTGCCAGCAGATTATGGAGTTGGCTTCGAACCATCTTGTGTGGTTTCCCAGGAATGCAGGGATCCCATCCGCAGCAGAACGTTGCTGCATTGAGCACATTACCTGGAGTCAGAGCTGGCAGCAATGTTCTCACATGGAGGGCACGCTGGGGTGTCCTCACCATCTGCAGTGTCCGGTGTGACCAAGGGCACACTGAGGCTCCAGTGCCACTTAGAGACTCCAGCCCAGGGTGTCCCAGGGTATATTGCAGGTGCCTTTTGCAGAATTACCTCCAGTGCTGAAAAAGCAACATCATGCTGGATGTCCTGAGCTTTAGGATTCCTCTTCTAGTGCGCTGTTGCATTTGGAAAAGAAATAAAGGGAGGTTGTAGCTGTTGGGCTGAGTGATGTGGATAGAGAGTAGTTGGATCAGCATTGTCCTGTTGCTCTCCTGGGAAGTTTCAACTTGCTTTATACTCCTAAGCCATCCCTGTTAATCTGACTCTTCAGTTCTGCAAGGGCTGGGGTGACAGAGGGGAAGGTAAGATAGGATATTAGGGAAAATATTCTGGAGAGAGAAAATAAGATGAACATGGCCAACAGTGGTGGAGATTGAAAGCTCTGACTTTGTAGCACTATCAAACAGCTACTGAAGGAGAGCTGGCACAGGGCGCTTTTTTTTTTTTTTTTTTGATTGGATGCTTTAGCTAAACTGTCCCAGCTAAATTAAACTTCTTTCTGAAGTCATTAAGCCTAAATTAACCTTGACCCTGGCCTCACCCAAGGAGCCATTGCTACTAAAAATGCAAATTTCATGTTCAAGCCCTCTGCTCTCAGAGTGATTCCAGGCTGTACCAGCACCTGTCTGAAATCAATGGCCCACCTTGGTGCTCTGCAGCCAAGTGCTGCTGCTTCACTATCAGCATTAAGTAATGCTGCAAGATCTCTGTGGTCAGGATAGTGCTGTTTTATCCTACCTGTTCTTCCTCTTATTTTTTGTAAGGCAGAGTTTTGTTCCCCTGTTTCACAGGGGTACCAAGGTTAAAGTATTTTGACAGCAGTGGCTTCTTGGTGATGCTCTAGGGCCAGGTGCTACTTCTTACTTGATTAGAAAGCTTCAGTTTAGTGAAAAATTTTTGAATGCTCTCAAAGCGACATATGAGAAGAGTCCAGAGTCTGAATATCTACATTGTCCTTCTGTGGGATGCAAAATTCAGGCTGAAAAACTAAATAGTGTTTATTTTTCAGCTTTTTATGCTTGAAAGTGCAGATTTAACTCAGCCAAAACTTTTCAGTGAGTTTTGTCAACTTGTGAACTTGTCAACTTTGTCAACTTCAGCTGGGGCAACAAGGATTAATACTGGATATTTTTCCTGTTTTTTTTTTTTATTAATTTAGGTGGAAGCTTGTTTTATTTTACTTTAAAAAGATGTTTAAACTCCTGAGCTTGAGCATGTGGTTCAACTTAGAACATAATTTTCTGTTTGTGGGGAAAGTGGGCTGCCAGCAACTGAACATTGGGTTTGGTTCTTCTCTGTACAGACTCCTGGAATGGGGCTGAACAAAAGTTGTTCACTTTGTGTGGAGCCAGACAAAAATTTCTTTGTAACTTAACATAACTTATGGGCTGTGGACAGGAATTAATGGATAATGGCCTCAGCAACCCATATTTATACTGCCATGTACAACTTCCAAACCTTCATAGCTATTGAAAAACTGGGAATGGCAATCCAGGAATGTGGTCACTAAGGCCACAGAGAATAAGAGTTATTTGATATTACATGGTTACTGGAAATTACTGATTGAAAAAGCATCAGCTTTTTAGGAAATGCCATAAAAATAAACATTTGAGGTGGATGGCAATGAGATCTTTAGACCTTTGCAAATAAGCTCTGTGATAACTCTGTAGGAGTCTTCCAATAGGAAAATACAAGGATATTTAAATACTTTAAATTTCAGCTTATGCTGGGTGGTGCATTTACAGTGCATAATAGTATTCTCTCTTTGACTTTCTTTTTTTTTTGTTAAATCACTTAAGAGAAGGTGCTCTCTATATTCTACAGAGGCTGGAACAGCAGCAGGAAAATGTGACTTTGAAATAATGGGATCTATAAGAATAGGCAATTTCATTCAAGTATAGTGATTTAGTGCCCTGTTAGTGTCCTGATGTATAACTCCATTTCCAGAGACTCTAAGTTTCTTCACAAGCATAATGACAGGCTTAAAACTTGAGACTAATGCCACAGCTTTCTCTGTCCTCAGCTGTTCCACATAATTACAGGAGTAAGGGAATTTTGTTCTCTCCTAACAGATTAGTTCCAAGAAGAATAAATCAGATAATGTTATTACCTTCTTGTTTCTTTCCCTCCCTCTCCAAAAGGCAGGATGGCCCACACTGTGCACTGCAAAGCCGGAGTGATAATTGTTTTTCTTACCTAAAGTCTGTGATACAGATGTGATCCCCATTCCAGTGTCACCAGGACAACTTTTTAAAGGGCTCTGGTTCAGTTGTTTGTGGCTTTTGGTACTAATTTCAGTTTCTGTGTTTGCTCTGCTCACAGACGATGGCCCTTACTCGAAGGGGAGCAAGGACTCTGGTGGGATGGACGCAGCCCTGGTCTCCAGGAGGCAAAGCATCCCAGGTAAAGGAGGGGATCAGCTCCAAAACATTGGGGCATCCATTACGCTTTACCTGGATTTACCTAAAATGGGTAAACCCCCTCAAAACACTAATTTTGGGGCATCTTATCAGCAAGGCTTTTGTTGGAGGGCAGAAATGGGTGGTAGTAAGTGCTCTCAGTGAGTGGTATGTTACTGGTGCAATCCCTGTTTTGTGTGGAGCCATTGATGGTGGTTACAGGGAGCTGGGAAAGGACTGATTACTGGACTGGCACCCACAAAGAAGAAAACAGCAGCAAAGGAGAGAGGGAAGAAGTGTTGCTGTAGCTGAGCTCATTGGGCAGAGGGGGAGACTGACGGTGTCTGGCAAGCTTTGTATTTCCCACGTATGACTAAGTTTGTATTGACATTTAGTCCGTCACAGCAAATTTTTGTGTGAGATAAAACCTTCCTATGCAGAAACAGCCCCAGAGGCTGACGAGGAAGTGGAGAAATGGTAGCATGTTTGCCTGTGTTGGTGCTGGGCTTTGTCTAACAGCAGGTGTGGATGGGCTGCTCTGAACAACTCATCCCTTTCCTAGGAAAGCCAAGGTCTTGATTTTGACTTCTGACTGTTAATGACTCAGTCATAGGTTTGGTTTAGTGTGTTGTAGGGAACAGGGAGGAAAGGAGGGCCTTTTGCTTCATCATTCAGCAATAGTTCTAGGGGATATTCTGCATCCTCTGGGGCTTCTGCAACGTAATACCACTGTACCACAGGCCTGGTGGAGAGAGACTCACAAGAACCAGTATGTCCAGCAATACCAGCTCAAGGCATTTCAATGGGGAGGGCAAAATTCCAGTGTTGCTCTTCCTGCCTTGGTATGCTGTGAGCAGCAAAATTCAAGCATATATGCCAATAGAGTAAATCCAAGACTACTCTCTTATGGCACTTAAAGACTATGTCTTGAAGGACCAGATCCTCCTTAGCCAGTTCACTTTTACATCTGTGTGTGTCTGCGACAGTGACAGTAGATTTATAGAGGCATTGGCCAAAATCCCTTATCAATTACTTTGATCGATTGATCTCAGGGATTTTTGGAGCAGTGATTTCTCCTTGAACCTATAACAATGGATAATTGCACTCTGGGAGTTCTCATTTTAAACACTTATCAAGGATCAAAATTAAACCCCGTTGAAGAGCTAATAATCTCCCCTTGTGGCACCATCTGTGTTGATCAGTCATGTCTGTAGTTGAGAGGAAATTTGCAGGATAGTGCCGGATGGTGCTCCTTCCAGCACAGCAGGGAGGACCCCCAAGTTTCTGGCAGCCCCTGGGATCCCAGGTTGGTGAATTGAAAACTAAGTTACTGCAGTTGGCGAGGGATCAAAACTGAGTTTAAAGAGCAGAAGTATTATGGACCTGACATTTTTAAAACGAGCTGCCAGTGCCACGTTAAATGGGTGCCCAGCAGTGCCTAAACGCCTGCCAGACTGGCACTAGATTGCAAAGAGGTGCCCTGCTCGCATTAATCAAGTGCACAGATTGTTCTTGAAAGGGCTTTACAAAACAGGTAGTGCATGGCAGGACTTTAAGCGAGGTGCAATTTCTGGTGTCATGGTGACTTTACAAGTACTACTGATGAGGCACCTCAGTGCCAAATGACACCATGTTTTGGATGGAGGGAGGAAGCCCTGCACCAGCATGGATTTCTGTGTCAATCTGCTATTTAAGAGGTCCTGCCTTGCTCTGGAAATCATAGTAAGTAAAAGGCTTCAAATGTTCCCTCTCCAAACAGAGGATGTCATTTAAGCCTGGCGAGGTTTGCAAACAAGCTCCTGAACTGTTTGCAGCACAGGTTTTAGTCCACATCTGTGGGACAGCTGTTTGTTGTATGCTGTCAATGCCCATCACCACCTTCTGCACAGCCTTGGAGGAAGGTGCCCCCTATGAGGGTGCCTGGTTTCTTCTTGTAAAATTGTGGGAAATAATGAAGATGGATGGATGTTGCAGACAAATGTGTAGACACTTCTTAGAGAAGGCTCTAAAGTGTGGTAGGTGGCAAGGTGTGGAATTCATCCTGTTTGCCTCAGGGCTAGTCCCCCTTTGAGCAAAGAGTGTGACGTCTGTCTCATGGAGTAAAGCAGAGCTGCCTTTTGCCAAGTCTGCAGAGCTCTTGGTCTTTCCTTGGGCCAAAGCTGACTCTCATGCTCACTTACCACCCTCCTCCATGCCAAATCCAGAAGCTGGAACAGTTTAAAGATCCTGTTTTTTTTAAAAATCTGGACAAGAGCTGTGATGGGATCAAAACTGATACCAAGTTGGGCTTATATGTAGGTGCTGGACAGACAAGAACATTGTCTTGGACTAGAGCAAGGTGAGATGTATGCTGTCTGCACAGAGAAGCAGTACTGGTGCAGCAGGCGTGAGGTGTGCAGGCCCTAAACCTGCATATATATATATATATTATGGCAGGCAGTGCCTGTGGAACAAGTCATGTTATAAAAGTGACTCGTGTCTTCAATTCCAGCTAGAGATGAGGTGGGTAATAGGGCATTTGACTTGGACCAGGTTGCAGACGAATGAGCAAACTGCCACGAATGAATGAAGGTCATGTCTCCCCCTCCTTCCCCTAATGATGGCAAGATCTCACTCCTCTCCATGTTATGTGCTTTATCTCTCACAGTATTTTTTTAATCACAATATTTCAAGAACCACCCTGTTCTGTCCATCTAGGCAGCTGCTGCAGGTCCACACCATTCTTCTACTGTGTAACTGTGACTGCCTGTTGTGTAGCCCCATTAACACCCTCCCCACTCTATATTAAACAAAATTCCTGAGATGGTCTCCCCAGACCATTGATGAGATCTCATCATCCTGGTTTTGAATTCTTCCGCTGCCTCCAGCACCATGTAACACAAGGTTTTTATTTTCTCACAAGCCTTCGCTCCTTATCTTCCATGGTCCTGCCTGCCAATCTTGCATGCAAACACTGCTGTGGGTCTACCAGGACACACTTATGTTTCACAACTTAATTTTAAATAGACTGAGGCTTTCTCTTCATGTTGGTTTTACAAACCATCCCAGGTTTGCTTTCCCACCACCAGTAGGAAAAGACTGTCCTTGGGACTGGGTGGAATGTGCCTTCCACTGAGTTGTTTGTCTTTATTCCTGATCTTTCAGAGGAGTTCAGAGGGGTCACCATCGTGGAGCTGATTAAGAAGGAAGGAAGCACCCTTGGGTTAACCATTTCTGGTGGCACAGACAAAGATGGAAAGCCAAGAGTCTCTAATCTGAGGCCAGGAGGACTGGCTGCAAGGTGAGAAATGGAAATGGGGTGCAGAGAGCACAACAAAACTGGAGAGGAATAGTTGCATGTTCCAGCTACTGAATGAATAGAGTTATAATTAAAGTAGTTGGCATCCAACTCCCTTTTTCAAGTGCCCCAGAATGCAAAGTTATTGCTTCACTAAGTAGAACATCTTCTATTTTGAGTTATTTCCTATGCTCTGTGCAATTATGCTCTGAAATTTTGTGTAGGGATATTTGGGATTCTGTGAAATTAGGCAGCCTTGTCAGGAGAGCTGCGTGGTACAATACATCTTGATCAAGCTAAGTGGTTTAATATTGTATCTGTTCTGAATACTGAGTGTGTAAGTCATGTTATTGGCTCAGAAAAGGAATGGGCAAAGAAGGGCTCCAAGAAGCAAAGAAAGAGAAGGAGTAATCAAACACTTTTGCAGAAAACAGGCAAAAGGAAAGATGTTTTCTTTTTCCCTGCTGGATTTTTTCCTTCAGACAGCTCTTGGTGTGCTTTTCTTTGACTGATTGCTCTACATGAATGGGAACTGAGCAACAAAAGAGAGGTTGTGAAGGCGTACGCTGCAATTGTTGCTATATGTACAGATCTGAACACTCGGCACTGGGAAGGATGGATGGCTTCAATTTTAGTACGTTCCTGTGATAGCAGACACGTGCAATCAGACAGCAGACAGCTAAAATCAGCCCAGCATTGGTGGCTTGTTCAAAATCTCCTCCAGTTACCAGCCAGCCACGCCCAGGCTGGATATAGCAGAGCCTTTGTGCTACCTCTGCTTTTTTTTTTGTTTCTTTGCAGAAGTGACCAGCTGAACGTCGGGGATTACATCAAGTCAGTGAATGGCATTAACCTGACCAAGCTGCGGCATGATGAGATCATAAGCCTGCTGAAAAACGTGGGCGAAAGGGTAGTGCTGGAAGTAGAGTATGAGCTTCCACCAGCCGGTGGGTGCCTCTCTGATAATGCTGCTTTGTCTTCTTGGCTGCTTTTTGTCCTGGGGTGCAGATGGACTTGCTCGTGCATTAGCTGCTGTGGCCAAGGCAGTGTCCAGGGGCATTTTGACGTTGCCTTCATCTGCTGGCAGCGTGGCGGATGCTGCAGAGCTGTGTGCAGTCGGAGCAGAGCGCTTTTTCCAGCACAGTGGGTGCCTGTTCATGCACACCGGCAGGAGATGGCTGATTAGGTCTGTCTTGCCTCGAAGTGACTTGGTAGCACAGACCAATCTGCCTCCTGATGCTGCTTCAGCTTGTTTTCCTTTCTCCCTTTTGGAGTGTGGCTACGGGAGGTTTTGTTCAGTCTTAAACATGTATTGCAAGATGCTCTTTTCGGATCTGTGGAAAGTGCTGTTTGTCCTCAGGATGCTTTGAAGTGTTACATGTTTTCAGAAGGGAAACTGAAGCAATCTGCTTTCCAGCAAAGGGGCCCTGGCAGGAGCTGGCAAGCCCATCTCAAAGGGCTTGTGTCCTAACATGTTAGACTGTGTGTCCTTCCCTCATTTGTTTTGATGATTAATGATTCTGATTAAAACAAATTCCTCGATACAGTTTCTCACCGCAGTCTTTGCATTGTGAAAACAATCTCCCCAGTTACCAGTCATTCAGTTACCCAGATCAATCAGAAGATGATTGGGCAGAAGAAATAGAACAACTAAAAATAAGATGACAGAAAAAACGAAACTAATGAAATCTAAACATTTTGCCCTAGATAGGGAGCTATCTTACACTTCATAGCTTTGCTGTAGCTGCTGCCTTTACATTAAAAGTATTGAATATATAAATGAATATGTAAAGCCCCCAAAAGAGTAAAATCTAATCTGGATTAGAGGAATCTCTATCCATCATTCCCCTCTGTTCTGCTGTAAATGTTAGTGAGCTTTTGCATAGAGCCCTAGTAAAGCCAACTGTGGCTCAAGTTTTCCATGTTCTCATGCTCCCTAGAGATGACCACTCTTAACCTTTCTCTGTGGCTGTAAGCCTGGCTATCAGGAATCTGATAAGCTGTATTTACCAGCTGAGGAGCAGTGCCAACACTGCATGGCTCAATCAATAGCAGCAATTTGAAATGTCCTCAGCTCTGAATGAGCAGGAAGAATACACTGAGATAGCAACTTCTCTCCAATGACATTATTGGGGCTGTTTATGAATGATCTAAACAAAGAAGAACTGCAAAATACAGAGAATTGTCAATTATTGCCTGGTTCCAATTCATTGTGGGCTTTTATCTGCTGTGAGGGTTTGTTATTGCCATGTGTACCCGCCTCCCTCTCTTTCCCTGGGCAAAGAGCAGAAATACAGTGCAATTTGATAGCTCATGCTTGTGGGTTTGAATTTTTCTCCCCACTTTGTCATTTTCTTGCTTTGGAAGAAATCGTGAAGTCCATGTCTAATTTTCAGGCCACTGTGTCGTATCATCTCTTTCATAAATAAACCAAGCCACACGTTAACACTAGCTTAGGTTTCCCTGCTCCTTCTGATCTTATGAAAGGCTGTTGCAGCACTTCATGCTTGGATGCTTAGGACAGAAATGGAATAGTTTCTGAACTCATTTGTGGGTGCTTTATACACTTTTCTTACGATTGAGTATCACCCCTTAGCTGGGAGCCTTCACTTGCTTTGAGTTTTTCCCTTGTGAAGTGTTTCTAGGCTGTGTCTCTGTTAACTGTGCACAGCTGCAGGAGCAAAGTGGGGACAGTGTTTTGGACATTTGTTAGGCCTTTCTGTAGCCTGATCCCCAGGGCTGTCTGCCTGCAGGGTAGTACCATGTCTCCACTGTACATCTCTTGGGTTAGCTTAAGGGCTGGTTTTACCCTGATTTGGGTGCAGGTTGCAAGCCCTCAGAGTGCTTGGCAGTGAGGACCAATGTTGTCAGTGAGGACAGAAGGGAGATTTACTTCAAAAACCCCCTCCTGAGCTGAGGAAAGTGCCAGTGTGGATGTGCCTAGGGCAGCGTTCAGCTCCAATTTGACAAGTTGAAGTCAAGTTCTTAGTCTTTTTTTTTATTTTCTTTTTTTTCCCCTTAATATCCTTATGGCCATTCATGGTACTTGGTTTGAAGATTAGGAATTTTCAGAGTGGACCAGGCTGAAATGCCTGTCCCATATTCATTGCAGTAGTGCAATAAATCATTGAATAGCAGGGGATGGCAAGGGATAGAAACAGTTCCTTTCTTTTTCTGTTTAGTTTTGTACATTTTGTATTTTGTTCAAATAGTACTGTGTATTTAACATAAAATTACTGAATTGCCGCTGGTATCAGTTTAAAGGATTCACTTAATCTTTTTTTAAATCCAAAATATGAGAGGTAGGGGAAAAAGCCCAACCTTTTGCACTGAGGATTTGGGATTTTCATTTTCTTTAAGGTCAGCCAGTGACTTGATTCCTTATGCCACTGGTGGTTTTTTTAATAAGTTTCCATCTGTGGCAGAAGCTTTTGAGAAAAGCTGAACACATTAAAGCCAGTTGATAAACGAGATGGTTTTACTTGAATGTCAGAGTATTAACCAAGACAAATTTGAGAGGAGATGTACAACACTGAGCTGGTGAAATCATCCTAAAACATGATGGTTGGCTCTGATGAAGGCTCATTTGTCTGGGTTGGGCTCTTTTTGCCTCCAGACGGGGAAGATACAATATGGTTTAGGCTGGACTTTCATTTTAATGCTGTTGGGACGAGTTTTGATATATTTTGCAGGGTGATTGGAAGAGTAACTGCATCTGGGGGTAACTGTGTCTTTCTCTCTTCCTTTAGTGCCAGAAAGCAGTGCTGGCATTATTCCCAAGACCATAGAAGTGTCCCTCTACAAAGAAGGCAACAGCTTTGGCTTTGTGCTGAGAGGTTAGTAGCTTCTTCAGTGAAAAGCAGAGGGGACAAACACTGGCAGAGGTGATTTGGGAAGCGGGAAAATAAGAAGGGGAATGTCATAAACCTCAGCTGAGCAGTAAAAACGTGTCCTGGAGAGTATCCCTTGCAGCCTTCAAAGACTGCTGGCTGCCTGATCCAGAGCAGTCGTTTTGCTTTCAGGCTGTGTCAGCTGTTATGTGATAAATGTCCCTTCTTTCTCAGCACTCTCATTCAGACTTTCAAACCTCCAGTGACTTACGGCTTTCCCGTTTTGATTACAGGGGGAGCCCACGAAGACTGGCACAAGTCCAGACCACTGGTGCTCACCTACGTGAGGCCGGGTGGCCCTGCAGACAGGTACTGCTCATGTCACACCCTCAGCATCTGCTTTCACAAGACAGACCAGCAGCTCTCACCATGCTCTTGGACTGTGTCCTTGTCCTCCGTGCTGGTGCCTCCCGAAGGCTTCTCATGCTGGTCGTGTGGAATGACACAGGTGGTGTGGGATCTGTGGTGTGTGGGAAGGATTGACCCAGTGCTCACAGGCTGACCTATGTGTAGATGTTATAACCAGAAACTGCTCTTCCAGAGGCCAGCACTTCATTAGCCCTGTGCAGATGAATCACTGATGCTGTTTTGGAAATCAGGAGCTAGTCTATCTACTCTCATGCTCATAATTTAATATGATGGACCTTGTACTATAAATAACCCAAACTATTGTCCCAATGAGTGTTCGGTTCCTACAGGATAAGAGAAATGGACTTTTTAGTGTATGTCTCTCTCTCTATACATACTTGTGTGTACACACACAAAAAATACATACTTATATATTATATATAGATAATATATAGCTAATCTATGTATGAAAATATAGATAGATGAAGATATATAGATTATATATCTAAATATAAACATAAATAAATAGATACACACACAAAAATTGCCTTTGGCTTCCTGCAGGGAAGGGTCCTTGAAAATTGGGGACAGGCTGCTGAGTGTTGATGGGATCCCTTTGCACAGCATGACCCACGCTGACGCCCTCAACATCCTGCGGCAGTGCAGCCAGGAGGCACTCTTCCAGATCGAGTATGATGTGACCATCATGGGTAAGGACGAGATGATTATGATGGCATCTTTTTCTCCAACTGCCTGGAAAGTATGTGAGACTGGAGACTGTAATTGGGATACTCTGTTTCAGTGGAAAAATTGCTGAGCAATGCACTGCCAGCATGGGTGCAGGGGGTAGAGTTCAAAGCTGGCTTAGTGAAATGCATTAACTAAGAATAAGGATCCAGTGAAGTGTCTGGATAAGAATAATTCCGATAAGAATGATGAGTGCTTTTAGAGGAGTGGGGAAAACAGGGATTTCATAATGTAGGCAAAGGGGGCATAGGAGAAGTCAGAGTTAAAGGGGGCTGGAGCACTCTGCCAGCACTGCAAATAGTGCTATTAAATGTGTGCAGGGGAGTGAGCTGCATGCAGGCTGAGACTTGCTGTGGCTTTGGTTCTGAATTTTGACCCTGCTTAATTCTGAAGCTATTCACGTTCTTAGAAATGTTACTTCAGATTTGCTGCTGAAATAAATGAGGGGTGATCAACTGATTGACCCCAAATAAGACAGACTTTACTGGAGGGTAGAGGATGGGTATTTCTAAAAAGCACTTTACACAGTAGATGCTAAGTTTGAGGGTTTGGTGGGTTGATGGTTGAGGTTCTCTTTTTCATTTGATTTTCAGTTTCAAGCCCTGGGTAAGGGTTTATTATTAGCTACTGTACAGTCATTTTGAGCTGGCTTCGTGACACACAACTGTGACTGCAGGGAGCATCATTAATGAGTTTAAGGTTACCACAGAGTTTGGAGCTGCATTGGTTCTGGAAGCTCATTGAGCTATGTGTTAGATTTTGATGTTGCATATACATCTCCAGAGGGGTTTCTGCCTCCAAGAAAGGAGGAGCCAAGAGCTGGACTTGGTTGGAGTCTTTTCCACAAATTTTGCAAACTAGTCCAGCATGTCTGAGCCTAGGATCCAGGGAGGAATAGAAGTCCATGATATCACGTTGTTTTCTGATTTGTCAGTGCAGAGAAAAATAAAAAGGATCTGAAGCTCAGAGTTGAATACCCCCAAGGAAAGAGAGTTGAGAACACCAGAGTTTGTTCCAGGCAGTGTACAAGAGGGTTGCACCAGGATAAGGGAACTCATGACAGCCCTGAGGGCTTTCTGCTTCCTTTGGAGTCTTCTTCCCCCCGAATTTTGGCCTTTCTTTTGGCAGAAACTCCACAAGCATGGACATACTGGCTCTCCCCTGGGGGAGGTGGCCGCCAGGAGCTGGGCAGCTGTGCCACACAGACACATTCTCTGTCAGAGAGCTGGAAGGAAAAGCCATTGCCTTGGCAGTTGCCCACACACTGCCTGGTTTCTGCTACGTTACTTAAAAGATGCAAAACACAAACTACCTAAATTCTATTTTCTACCATTCTGTGATTGTTTTGGGGTAACTCTGCAGTGGTCAGTGAAGGATGTCCATTCCTCTCCTTGCAGACTGCTCCACTGAAGGGGCAGGTGGAAGTAAGGAGGGATTTTGCTCACAGCTGTCAAGTCTGAACAATAGCAAACAATTAATGGTGCTGGGAAATGGGTCTTTTGGGGAGTTTATTTTTTGTGCCGTCCCCAGGTGCCTATGTTGCAGAAAGCTGATTGTTTTAAAACCTGACTTGGAGCAAAAATAGCCATGAAGGTGTCTTGGTGTTTCTTCTTCAGTAACTCTCCTGCCTAAAACTGTTAGGGTTGAGTGAACATGGAGGGATGGCAGGGTTTTATGCATTGATTCTCCATCTTGTGTTGCTATATTATGGACCAGAACTAGATACTTCCCAAGATGTAAAAACAGCCCCTTTCTTGGATAATTTCTGCCTAGAGAGTGCTCTCTGCAACCCTGTAAAGGGATATACCTGTCCTGTTTTCTTTTAAGGCAAGATGATTCAGAACATGTAGCTTAAAACAATCTCTGCAGACAGTTTTGCCAGGCAACAGCTAATAACTGCAATGGGAGACGAGTATATTGTCCCCAGTTCACAACTGTTACAGCCATTCTCTTTGCCAGCCCCAGGACGATGATGAGGGAAGAGCACATGCTGAAAGTAGTGTGGGGGTGTTTTTAGCCTGAAGGAAGCCTCTTAATTCCCATTTTGAAAACTTGATGAAGGGGCTGGGGACACCACCATGAAGTGGTGCTTGGCCTGTTCCTCCCCATGGAAAATAGAGGTTTTTACATCACACTTGCTCTCTGTTGCAGCTGTACACACTGGGGTGGTGTGGGCTGACCCTTGAGGAGGGAAAGTTGTTTCTCTGCATCTGTCCTTGGTGAGAGACCAAGGTTGCTACAGGGAAGCATTGAACCACAGCGTTTCCCAGCTGGCTCTGTGGTTTCCCAGCCAAAATTGTGTGAGGATGAGCTGCATTGGGCCAGCCCTGCTCTGTTTGTGAGGAACGTGGCAGCTGCTTGCCATCACCACCATGCATCCCCTTAGCTTTTGGGATTTCACCAGGGAGGTCAGTGTAGGATGGAGCTACCATGGGCTTTTAATCAAGTTGGCTGAGATGTCTTAAGGCCACTGAAGGAATTAAATTAATCTGCCATTTCCATTTGAAAAGAGTGCCAACTGGGAATGTGCCTCCCTTGGGCATTGGGAAAATCTCTGCCCTTTGCTGATGCCAGATAAACCTTGCAATGAACAGTTGCTTTCTCATGGTAGCACTCTATTGTATGGGCCTTTTAAAAAAGGGAGAGGGAAAGAAAAAAAACCAGACTGCAAATAAACTGATCAGCCAGAAAATGATATTTGAATAGTTACTCTGTAAATAAGCTGAGTGTGCCGTGAACTGAGGCACTGAGCTGCAAGTCTTCAGGATTGACTCACAAAGCAGGAAAGGTCTCAGCCCGAGATGATGGATGAGCAATGCGATTTGTTGTGTCCTTCTCCTGCTCTCCCTTTCCCCGGCTGCCCCTCTGCCCATTCAGTTTTAGGCTGAAGAGTTTCAGGCCTGTGGGGCTCTGCTGCTGCTGGAGTGGAGGGCAAATGGGTGACTGCTCAGCATCTGCTGAGGGTAGGGCCTGAAAAGGAACTCAGAAAGTCAGTTGCCTCCATGTGCCTCTGAAGCTGGAGGGAACAAGAGCTGTTTCAGGAAGGGAGCAGCTCTCTGGTTTGGTTCTTGTGGGAGTTTTTGGTTTATTCTTTTTGCATATGTGAAGGAGGTCTCTTTCCCTTTTCTCCTTTCCCTTTTCCCCTTTCCCCTTTTGCATCCCCCTCTACATTCCCCCACTCCCTTCTCCTTTCCCCTTCCTCTCCCTCTTCCCTTTCCACTTTCGCTTTCTCTTCTTTTCATTTACTGTTCCCTCCTCTTTCCCGAAGTGCGTTACAGCAGGGAAAAATCACCCCTACCATCACACCTCACTCACTCCCCCAGAAATTGCATTTTCCAGGCTGGTTTATAAGAGCTATCCCTCCTTAGGTAGGTGAGCATAGCCGGGTGAGGGCCAGAGAAAGGAAGAAGGAAAAACCCCATGGTATTTCCTCCAAAATAAGTTGCTGAGAGAAAGATCTTCTACAAAAAACCTGCCAACCCCCAGCTTTGAGTGGTGGGGTAATCAGCTCTCCTGTATGTTCAACACTGGGGTGTGTGAGAAACTGAGGCAGACTGTGTTTCCCTGGTATCCATCACAATATTGGTTAGTACCCCTCAAGCACAGGGGTGTGAGCAAGTGTTGCACAGCCCTTTGTGTCCTCCTGGGAGATCAAAGCTGTATGTGGTGGTGCAGAAACACCTCATAGTGCCAGTGCAGCAATGCAAATTGACTCCCTACAGTAAAGTTATTGCATGGTCTGCTCTGTTCCCTCCATGTTTCCTTTTAAATTAACTTGGGTGTAATAGCCCCATGTTAATCACACCTCACAAATATTGCTAGATTGCAGACTTCTGACCTTTGATTTGAACCAAATCTTTCCCTAGAATAATTAATAGAGGCTTGGCTGGTATTTCCTCAACAAATGGCTCTATAAAATGGATTTGGAGCAATTCTCATCTGTGCCACTGGAGATGAGAATTAAAAGGGATGGTGAGGTGGCCCATGCTGCATGTGGCAGGAGGAGTGACCATGGGCTGGTCCATTTGATGTGGTTTCCTACAGTGTTACTGACAACCTCAGTCCTGAGGCTCTTTCTTCTCACCATCATGCTGAGACCACCCTGGGAATCACTTGGCAAAGCTGAGAAGCTTGGATGCTGGGAAAAGGGAGAGGAGTTGGTATTTTCCTTGCAAAGAAATGTCTAACACTCCAGCAAGCATTCTTCATGATGTTATTTCTCTATCTTTCTCCCTTTCAGCAGGAGGAATATAAATCTGTGTCCCTCTTCAGAGGATATGTGCTAGACATACACAGGCTGCAAAACTAACATATACCTGGTATTTGCTGTTGGAAGAGATCCTCGGTCTCTTGGTGCTTCCTTTGCCAACAAAAGCTTAAGTGGACCTTCCACAGGCTTTAGCTGGGTGCTTTGTGCATCTTTTGATGAAACTGGACTGCACTTTTTACCAGGGACTGTAGATCTCCCCAGTGGTCCTTGTCATCAGAGACTAAACAGTGTTTTATTTGAAGCCTGCATAACCTTTAACATGGCTCATTCCTCCCCCTTCCTGCCCTGTGAAAAAGGACACTGTGAGTAGACCAGAACCTGAACATCCCTTGGCTGTCCGCAATGGGAATTTCCAAGGTAAATCTGCCTCCAGAGACTCATCATCTTCAACAAATCTCAAGAAAGACCTTGCTGCAGCTCAGCTTCCCAGATCTGCATTAGTGGTCCCATTTATCAGAGAACAAGAATGAGCCATGCATCAAGCTTTGAGCCAAGTAACATCAGCATTTTTAGTGAAGCATATCTTTGGAAGGGAAAAGCCTTACTATAGATAATTAAGGGCTGAGGAGGCATCAGGTGTTCAGAGGACTCTGCTGGCCTTCCCTTCAAAGTGGGTGGCTGGATCTCCATGGGTGCTTTTGTGTGGGAGTTAACAACACATGGAGTGCTAGTTGTGGGATATTGCTAACCCATTTGTGAATCCTACTTCTTTATGATGGCTTTAGGTAATCTGGAAGTAAATGTGTGTAATAGAGCTGGGGGGAATTTCTGTCTAATCAGCCAGAGATACTGGTTTTCTTTTTTCTCACCCTTCCTCAGAAGAGATGGATAGGTGTGGTGCAGGCTTATCCTAACAGGTGCAATTTCGTAGGAGTTTCATAGTCTCACAGCATCTGTCTATTAAGCTTGTTGCAGAAATGCATCTTTTAAACATGAGTTATGCCTGTATTGTTTGGTGGGAGAGACGAAGCTGTTGTAAGCATGTGAGTAGGCAGTGCTGTTGTCTGCTCCCATTCACTCTGGGGGAGCTCAAATGAGCAGCTGAGGTGGTGTTTTGAAGCTGGTGCAGAAGCACAGAGAAATTGACTGGCTTGTGTGCTGATCATCAGCCATGAGACTTCTGAGTACTTCAGAAAGTGGGATCCTGTATCTTTGTGCCTTTCCTTTTTGGTTTGTTTGGGACAAAGCCTATAATGGTAATGTCCTTCTGATCTTCATTTTTGTGCTTTTAATACTGTTGATGTGACTGCTGCAGAGCCTTTGAGCAATCTCTTCCTCGGTCTTGCTATTTTACCCAAAGAAAAGGAGGGGGGTTGTTTCCATGACTGAATTATTGTAATGTCTCTTCACGTCATTATCATGTAGATTTTGTGCAGAAGCAGTTTTTCTTCTTGAATATGCTCCTTTGTGAAGTTACCACGTGACATGGACTGTAGGATGTCCAAGCTACAGGTTTGCTGATACATGTGGCATGTCAGCACTGTTGGACAACTGCTGCATTTAGAAATGGAAAAGGCTGTATGGGAAGTGTCTTCAGCTGCTCTCTTGTTTTGCAGATACTGTAGCAAATGCTTCTGGTCCTTTACTAGTTGAAATAGCAAAGACTCCAGGGTCTACACTGGGAATCACACTGACAACAACCACACACCGCAACAAGCAGGTCATTGTCATCGACAAGATCAAGCCTGCCAGCGTGGTGGACAGGTATGGATCTGAACAGGCTGCTCCTGCCCTTCCTTTCTCCACTGCTTTTTTGTCCACTTGTTAGTTATATACCATTCTCCCCTGTCTTGCTTTGAAATGCCCATGTCTGCATGTTCTTAGTACTATGTGTGCTAAAAATATCTGACCCAACAGCAGTGGACACTCCTCACCGGGAATGAATGTAACTCAGTGCATGTGAAAGCTGAGCTCTGCTTTAAAACCCTCAGATCTGACTGCCCTGGAGCTGTGAAATGGCTAAATCCTATTACAGAAACTTGTGGCTGGAGCGTTTTCCTGATGGACAGGTTAGCTAGTCACCCTTACCTGAGGATGCAGACACACGGACTGCTATACAGCACTAGCTGTCATCAGTCATGTTGCTGAGCTGAACTTCTGGCTCTTAGGACTTAACTATGCTGCTGGGTGAGCTCTCAGCCTCTCCAGACCAGCTGTGAGGGGACACTATTACCTAAAAAAAACCCTAAAATATTTTTCCCAAGCCACCAGCAGCACTAACTCAAACATGAACCACCTTAGTTTGTTTTGTATGTGTGCTCCCAACTGTAAGATGTGGATTTTGGCCATGTGTATAATTCCCTCTCTTGCTGTTTCCTTTGCAGATGTGGTGCATTGCACGTTGGTGACCATATTCTCTCCATCGATGGCACGAGCACAGAGCACTGCTCCTTGTTAGAGGCAACTCAGCTTTTAGCTGCCACTTCAGAAAATGTCAAGCTGGAGATATTACCTGTTCACCAAAGCAGGCTGCCTTTGAAGCCACCAGAGACAGGTGTGTCCTCTGTGCAAATACTGTTGGTCACTCTCAAAATTCACTTTAGGTCCCTGCTGGGGTTTTTGCTGCTTTTGAGTGCTGGCAACAGATTCCAAAGAGAGACATCTGTGGAGGGGAAAAAAATTGATGTTTTGATGAAATGTATGTGATTAGATGATGTTTTTCAAGGATGTGAATAGGGAAAAGAGGTAACATCTGTGCTTGAGTGGGGAAATTGGAGATGGGAATCCCAGGGTTTTGCAGTGCTGAGTGCTGTGCAAGGCACTTCCTTAGTACCTCAGATAAGAGACTTTAATGGAGAGGGAGGAAAACAACCTTGATGCTGGCAAACGTGTTTCCAAGCTCAGTTTTTATTTGCTGATGCCTGGTAAGGCTTTGTAAAGGACATGTCAGTAGCTAAGCTGGGTCTCAATGGACTTCCAAAGCTGTAATGTGAATGTTCATCTTCCAGACCAGCCTGACTGAGTGGCAGCTGTGTCTGAGCAGCCAGGGATAGAGTGAATCCATCTGTAGCTGCTGGCTTCCACCACCTCTACCAAAGAAATACTGAGGAAGTAAATTCTGGCTCCAGTGAGATCAAGCCCAGAACACCTGTAAACATCATTAGGATTTCACCCATGTGAGCATTCCTGTTGCCCACCTTTAGTTTCTCCTTCCACATGAGAAGCTGTCTCAGAGTCTCACATAAATTTCAATGTGACCATAACCTCAGTACTAGTATATTTGTTGCCTGCAGTTAGATTATAGTCCGTACTGGTGGTCTTGTAATTGAGATGTTTCAGCTGTGACTGTTCAATACCAGTCTCCTTTGTAACCATTTTCAATCACCAGTCTCTCAGGGACATGCATGATAAAAATATTGGTGCACAGTGGCCCTGGGCACAGCAGCTCTTTCCATTCTCTTCTAGGGCAGTTTGGGGAAAGGAGGAAAATACCTGTGTTGTCTTCTTTAAACAGATGAAGTGAAACCTTAAAACCCAATAGCATCTCCATGTCTAGAAATAAATCTCATACACGTCCAGCCCAATTTGTGCAGAATTAAAGCACTTTAACAAAGGGAATGGATAACTTGACCTTTGTGCCCAAGAAAAATTGGAAAGCTATAATCCTTTTTCAATGGCTGTTAAAATGAACTATTCTCCTCCTTCCATTAGTGCCCTGGTCTTAATCTTCTTGCAGAATATATGCATTCAGCAGCATCTCAGGAGAAGGAGGCTCTGTGGAATGACAGTTTGGTGTGATCAGAGCCTTTCTACCCAACACCCCCTACAGCAGATCACTTTGCTGTGGCAGAAATACAGAACAGAAACTTGGAAGAATAATTGCAACACATGAATATGGAAAATAAGGGATATGACAATTGTTCACGCTTTTGATTAAACTCTTTAACATATAAGGGATTATAGGGAAGAATGCTGTTCTTCCACATGGCTGTTAGGAGGCAGAGGTGTGTGATTGGAGACCAGTGCTTGGGCTTGAACATTGTCCAGTGCTGATGGGGCTGGTGGGGACAGGAAGGAGAGCACTTTGGGCAGGAGGAGAAGCTCAGGAAGTGCTGATCCTCAATGGTGTAACCAGTCCTGGCACCATGCATCCCATGGTGAGTAGTCAGGAAATAGCACCAAAATTGACAAACTGCATCTGGACCCAGGAGAGATCCTGCTTTCTGCTTCAGGTGCCCAGTGCCAACTCCACAGGCTGCTTTTTCTGAGTTCAAGGATACAAACAGGGGCAGTAAGGAAAAATGGACCATACAAAAGCAAATGCTCGTGGTTGGCAAGAGAGTGAAGCCCAGGGAAAGCAGCTGAGGAGAGGAGATCATACAGATACATCCCTGTTCAGCACTTGCATTGCTGAGCCCTTCTAGCCTGTGCCTGCATGGGGTTTGTCATCATATGTTTTTAAATGTGGCTTCTTGTGCAATCAGCATCTGGTTCTTGAGGAGGTGGAGAGGGATCTGAAGCTGCAGTGGCCATGAAAAAATATGGCCTAATGCTGAAGCATGGGATTTGTCAAACTGAGTTTGCTTTCTCTGTGGCTCTGAGGGCATTTGGAGGGTTTTTTGGGAGGATTATGCCCAAGATCAATGGGAGCAGATGGTGCCCAGGAGCAGTGCTGGAATGGACAGGTTTCCTCAGGCAGGGATGATGTGTGGAAGATTGGGAAAGGCTGTTATAGGTTTTCATCACAGAATTGTCCAAAATCTCTTCTCCTTCCCAATGCATTGACAGCTGAGTTTCAAAGGCATATTTTTTTCTGTTGCCAGATGTAAGCTAAGAATTTGTAGACAAATGGGAGAGTTTTAGTTACTATAAGTGGATTAAATTATTTTGTGTATATGCCCATAAGCTGTGTCCCTCATGTTCAAAGTGTTTGTGTTTAATTTCATTAAGTACTTCTCTTTTTTTGTCTAGATATAGCTACATTTATTAATTTGATTTTTGTTTTTAAAAGCTGCCTGGCTCTGAATTTACTTTTGAATCCATAAAATAAAAACCCCAGAGCTTGAAGTGTATTTTTTAAAAGCTTGATAGACTAAGTGCTAAACTCAGTAAATGTTTAACAAAGTCTAAATATAATCACTGTATTGGCTGGAAAACCTGACCTAAATGATTTAATGCCTGTGATGCACACACAGAAAATGGATTTCCACTGTTAAAGGCTCGAAGAGATGACCTTTAGAGGAGATCTCTGAGTGGGCTCACTAAATAAACTAAGCCCTGTCCCAGGTTTTCAGCCTCAGAAGGTTCCAGTAGTGCCAGGGCTGGTGTAATTTCTGCATGCTCAGAGGACCCAGAGCCTGGAGGAGATCTCATCCTGGGCAGGTGCTTGCCAGTCAGTGCAAGTGGTTGTGAGGTTAAGAACTCTGGTATAACGTGTGGCTGCAGTGACGCTCTGCTATGGGATGCTCTTCATGCTTAGCTGAGTAAAACAGAGGCTTGAAATCTTGCTTGTTGGCCAGAAATACCTCTTGGGAAAAAAATAGATCCAGACAGCATGGTGCAAAGATTCAGGAGAGAACACCTGGTCCATTGGACAAGAAAACCAAACTGACCCTTTGCTGCCCAGGGGCAAAAGGAGTGTCAGTGAGAAAAGACAAGGGACCTGTGCCTGGGGAGTGTTTGAGGCACTTCAGAAGAGACTTGTGGCATTGTAACTTGGTGTCACAAAGCCACAGTTCCTGGACAAGGGTTTTCCATGTGGTGGATGTTACACTGCTACAGGTTTCTGCCAGCATGTGCTGGTGTTAGGGTTGAAGTTAAAACACACCCTTGAACAGGGTCTGCCATGTTGGTGCCATGATTTCATTTTCTATTTGCCACAGCATTGTCATCTTTTCCCATGCTGGTGGCCCTCCTTAATTGCCTTTAAGCAGTGGTGTATAAAACCTCTTTTGTTCTGGTGAGCTGTAGGCATCCCTTTGCTACTCCTCTCTTTCATCCCTTTGTGCATTCCTGGCCAAGAGGAGCCACTAAACAACAAAACACTGAAGCCACACAAAGTGCTCAACGCAGCCCTTGGCACGTGCAGAAGGTGTCAAGCCTTGTCACAAGGAGGGGAACTCCAGCAGCAAGGTGGGAAATGGCACAAGGAGCTTCCCCGGTGCTGTCAGATAATGCTGATGTCCTCTGCGGGAAACTTGTGGCTGGATGGAGCCTCTGCACGTTGCACAACAGACTGCAAATGGTAATGACATGTGTGCGCTGCCAGCATGGCTTAGTCAGGCCATTGGCACAGGATGCGGAGTTTTTTATGAGAAACGGGTGGATTTGTGCCACTTTGCATCAAGTGTCATGAGGTTATGTGGGGTTGTACTTTTGCTGCTGGTGCTTGGCACACTGTGGTTGGGTCCTGACTTGTTCGGAGCCAGGATGAGGCTTTTTTCTACAATCTCCTGGCTTATGCTTCTTACCTTTTGTTTCTCTGGCTTCTCCTTCCTGCGTGTGGTGATTTCTGCTCCCCTGGATGCCATCAGTCAAGGTGCAGAAGAGTGACCACCACCACTGCTGGGACCCTTGTGTCAACTACTGTCACACCCACCACCCCGGACACTGCAAGACACCCACTTGGAACCAGACGTCTGGACAGGATTACTGCAAATGTAACCTCTCTGCATGGCATTGCCCCATCCTGCATGTGTTTATTCATGTTGTGCATCTCCATTTCCTTAATATCCAGCTGTAGCCTGGCTTGTCACTCGTTTCCTTCTTGGTCACCTGGGTGTTTCTGTCTCAGTGCCGAGTACAAAATCTGTATCTGCAACCCAGTGCACACAGATCTGGTAACTGAAATGAGAGCAGTGTGTTGGGCAGACCCATGTACCCATCCTTTAACCCTACACCCCTGTGCCTGGTTTCATATGGCAAAAAATGAGTTGCTAGGGGACAGGAAGGGCATCTCTGGTGGCGTGTAGGAATGTGATATATCAACACATCCAGCTCAGCCCAGGTGCCACACAGCTTGTTAGCAGCAGGATTATGGCTACTTCAAAATCTCGAAACTCACCTCTAGCAGGAGGCAGAGTCTGTACAGCCCCACATTTCTTGTCTTCTGGCAGTAAGATAGGGAAGAGGAAACATTGCATTGTGTCCAAACACATGGGAAGCAAACACCTGATCTTGAGCCCTGGAGCTGGAAAGAAGGAGCCAATCCAAACCCATTAGCTGTTTGATGACACTGTTAGATGAATCCACTGCTGCCCTTCCCTGTGCACATCTCTAACACGCTCTGTATTTCCCCAGCTCTGGTGGCTGCCAACTTCTCGTCTCCCACCATGAACGCGCAGGGCTTCCCTTGCCAGAACTCGAACACGCTACCTCGCAGCTCCCACCCCATGAGCCCCCGCACCACCCTGCTGAGGAGGAGGCAGAAAAAGAAGGAGCACAAAAGCTCACGTAAGAGAGGTGTTGGGCTTGGGCTGGGTTGGATGGGGTGTGCACGCTGGCCTTCCTGTCCTTGTTGTCAACTGTTACCTGGAGTAGAACCTCTTGTCTCAGCGCTGTCGGTGCCCCCCTTATCCTTGGTCACTGTCCCCACCACTGCCAGACCAAGATCTGTGATCCAGTCTGTTATGTTGGCTGTGGCTGCCCTGACCTTCTGCCTCTCTCCTCCTCTTAGTGTCACTGGCCTCCAGCACAGTGGGTCCTGGCGGGCAGATAGTCCACACAGAGATGACAGAGGTGGTGCTCAGGGGAGACCCTTTGAATGGCTTCGGACTTCAGCTCCAGGGAGGCATCTTTGCAACTGAAACTCTGTCTTCCCCACCTCTCGTCCGTTTTATTGAGCCTGACAGCCCGGCAGAGAGGTTAGAGACCTTGCCCTTGGATGCTGATGGTGCTGCTGCTGAACATTTCATGGTTTGGTTTGTTTTCTCTCCTCAGAGGCTCATTTAGATATTTACTATCATCCTTGTAATATCTCCCATTCTTCACTGGGCATGGTTTACTGTCACTGCCATTTCTGCACTCGTCGGCTGACCGCGGCCTCCCTCGCATCCCAGGTGAACGTCTTGGCACCAGGCTGCGGCTGGTCTGGGAGGAGGAGGAAGGGAGAATGTGTCTGTGTGAGAGTGCCATTCCCATTCTTTTTTTTTTTTTTGGTTCTCTCTCTTTGAAAGATAAATCTTTTATGTAGGTGCAGAAAGGGGACAGGTGCCACCTGCAAATTGTTTTCTGACTGGTTTCATTGTACAGAGCCCAGCTATATAAACTAGCCTTAAAGGCTTTGAACTTGGGATTCTGATTGAGGAGCAGGTAGGTGCTGCAGTTAAGCACTCTTGTTTTTGGCTCTGTGATGCTGGGAAAAGAGCAGAAGGGAGGAGTGACATTAACTCCTCCCTATCCATGAGGATACTGGGGACCAGTGACTCCTGCAGTGGCAGAGCTTCAGCCCTGAAGTTCAGTTTCAGTTCTGCTCTGGCTAAACTTCTCCCAAAACTCCTGGTGGCTGGATTTAGAATCTGATTGAATGCCTGAGCACTACAATGTAGATGTCTTCTAGCAAGGCTTTTGTTACTAATACAGATAAGTCCTAGAATGGCTTAAGCTCTTGTGGGGTGGAAAGGAGAACTGGTTTCGTTGGGCAGATGAAATAGTGAGGGCTAAGGGAGTTGGCACTTAGAGCCCCTGTGCTAGTTCTTCCCACCTGTGATTTCCACTGCAGTCTGTCCTGCCCAGGGGGTGCTGGAGATGCAGTGACTTGGCAGTGCTCAGCACCCACTGCAGACCCTTCCTTGGGAGAAAAAGTTTCTGATGGCCCCATCAGCATATGCTAATGGTTTGATGTCCCCAAGCCAGCCCAGAAAAACAGCCCATGTAGAGTTGTATGGCAGAGAAAGCCTCTGCAAAAGGAAATGCAAGTCTTTGGTGTGAAGACCAGTCTCTGTGTCATAGCTTCTCCAGGTATCCGATGCAGAGACGAGGTGGAGCATGAGTGCCTGGTGCTTGTGTTGGTGGGAGAACAGGGACAAGGGGCTGGCACAGGGAAAAGAGTTGTCCTGATGCAAGTTAAGAGAGATTTCAAAAGTCTGTTATGCCTTTTGTTTGTTTTGTTTGTTTGTTTGTTTCCAAATAGGGTTTAAACGTGAAGGTGGTGGTGGTTTTTTATGCTCTTTTGCCAGGGAGAACTTGTCTCACATTGCAAAGCACCAAACTCCTTTTATAAGTTAGGCAGCAACAAAGCCTGCTGTCCCAGGGGCTGAGGGAGATGTGCTGAAATCTGCGTGGCTTTGCTTTATCCTCTTGCCAAGCCTGGAGTGAAAGCAAAGACTCGCAGTGCAGTCTTGCTTGGTTCTGCTGTGTCACACAGGCTGATCACCCTCCTGGCTGCCCACCCAGCAGCATTCACGCTCTCCTGGCTGCAGCTATTTGGTGACTGGGAGCAATCCTCTCTGCATTTGCAGCCTGGATTTGATTTGGGGATTAAATCTCGACTGTGTATTTCATTCTTTCCATACTGCTCTTTGTAGCTGACAGGAAAATGCTGTCTTTCCTCCCCATCTTGAAGTGATAAGTGCTCTGGGTTTGCAGTGGAGTGAAAAAGGCAGTTTTATGTTTTCATTTCACTTTTTGTTTCTTGCTATTCCACAGAGCTCTTTGCTCCATCATTCAAGATACCTTTAGAGGTTCTGCTGCAGCTGCAGTCAAAGATAGTAGAGCCATTTTCCTCCCCTTTGCCAAGCTTGGCTCCTGGCTGAGGCTGGGCTGTGCTCTTTCTTGTGCTGCAGTTGTTGCTCTTTGCCAAAAAGATGAGCTATGTGGATACAGGGATCAGGCTTAGCAGCCTAGGTCTGACCTGGATGTTCACACACACTCTGCAAGACCTGTGGATCTGAATTTGCTGTTGTACAAGTGCACGGTCCACACTCACTTTGCCCGTCTGCCTTGCCATGGAGCTGCCTCTGGGGTGTCCAGCCAGTGTGAGTACTACCAGGGAGGAGCAGGGAGGTTGGGCTGCCTCACGTTTATTATCTGCTTTGTGTTACCTTGTGGTAGGCAGTTTGAAGCAAAAGCTCTCACCTGCCTGACTTGTGATTTATTTTACTGCGAATAGCCTCTAATAGACCTCCTTCCCTGTTTTTTGTTTCCTGGGTGCAAGATGAAGGCTTTGAGTTCCACAGTGATTCAGCCCTTGTTATCAGCAAAGAAGATAGAAGGGGAAGAAGCTTGAAATCCCCTCTTGGCTGCCTCAGAGCACATAGCTTTTGTGTCCTTCCTCCTCCAGCTGTCATTGGCAGCAGAGGGAGAATATCTGACTTCTCCATCCTGGTATCCAAAATCAATGCTTCCTGCTGAGTTACATGTTTTCTAGCTCTGCTCAGACACAGTTGTTTGATCATTGTGTTTCTGGCTTTTGAGTATGAATAGTTTGCAAAAGCAAAGTTTAGCAGCTGGCTGGAGCTGTCAGCAAAGCTTTGATCTGTTGGGGGCTGAGATCCATCGACCAATGTGCAGGCACAGATGTGGATACACACACAGATGTGCACGTCTGACCTGTGCAGGCCAACTTGGGGCATGTAATGGCACGAGGGATCAGTTTCTGCAGCCAACACTGTGGGCATGGTCACAGCTGCTCACCCCACAGCTGGAGTGACCATGCAGATGCTGATGATGTTGTGTGAGCTCTTCAGTGCATATCCTGCCCAAGGCCTGAATATATGCTGCTCTGTATCTAGCAGAACACCTCTGCTGCTCTGTTGCTGTCTTTAAGCCCAAGGAATGAGTCATGACAAAATGCAAATCTCTGCAATCCCAGGGAGACATTCCCCTCATGGACTCCACCACATCTACAGGGCTGCCTTTCACTTCAGGACATACCTGTACTCAAGTGCTTTCTGATTTTAAAACACTTCTGCTCCCATAGTCTCAAACCACTTTGTAAGCTCTGATGTCAGACTGAGCATCTCTGAGACAAATGTCTTGTGTTTGGGAAAACTGTCCAAAGATTCTTGTAGGATCCCACAGCAGAGCCAAGGAGAGCTCTGCAAGACCCTTGGCTCCCCAGGCTCTGCTTTCAATGCAAGGGCACGTGACAGCTGGAAACCTGTGTCTCCGGTATGGTTCTGGAGGGTTAATAGGGCATGTCAGGCCTCCTTGCACTTGTAAAGGGAGCCAGAAGGTTGTGGCTTCACTCCACAAACTTTTATAAACCTGCAAGACCGGGGCTTAAACAACTGTGATTGACCGAGACTAATAGTAAAAGAAATAAAATACTTCTGACTTAACAGAGCTGTTGGCTGTAAAACACTCAGGCAAATCTACCTTGAGTGAAGAAACACAAGAAACAGTTGTTTTGTGAGAGGGCAGCTCTGGTGAGAAAGGCGGCAAAGGTTTGCTTTGATGCAGAGTAAAAGTATCCTGTGAGCTCCCAGCTCCTCCAGCTGAAACAGTGGTGCCAAAATGAGTTGTGTCCTTGTGTGACCTTGCAATGACAGTGATGTCTGAGTGATGCAGTTGTTGATCCCTCCATTGCAAAAGGTGCAAATGGGGCCATATCGAGGGAGCTCATGCTGGTGGAGGAGTCATCTCTGTTGTACTCTGTGCCATCTTCATATTTACAAGCTGATATTTCTAAGTGCATCTGTGTCACTACATAACCACAAGTCCAGTAAAGGATTGTAATTAAACTTGATGTAATTTATTTTCAAGGATGGACTCATTTACACATCATGGAGTTATCTGTCCTAATCCAAGTCTCCTTGAACAATTCTGAATTTACATCTCATAAAATAGCTGGTATTTTTCTGTGGATGTCATGAACTCAGGCAGCAGCATAAATATACTGCAGGTTTAATACCTTGCTATTAGTAAAATAATGTCTCTAGGCTCTCTCCAAACTTGTTCATATCTGAGCTTTTGATGGGCCACTGACACAATGAGCTTGTTCATTTTTCCTGATTTCTGGTATGTGTACTTCTTCTTGAAACCCAGCCTTTCATACACAACCTTCTGTTTTTGGAGGTGAATACTACAGTCGGTGTCCGTTGCCTTTGATGTTCTCTTCATGTGCCTGGAAGCTGTGGCATTGTGTTTTCTTACAATTGGATTGGGTGTGAGTGATGAGTGACTGGAAGGTTTAGTAAGAAACAAGCTGACTTCTGTGAGGTATCAGTGGAAGAAAGGAGAAGGCAAAGGATGTGTTTGATCATTAAACAGGAGGGGAATAAAGATTCTCTGGAGAAGGCTCAAAACAACATGACTGATGTCTTCTGGAAAACCTTTGTGGTAAAATAACTCCACATGTTGAGGCAAACCTTAGGCTTGATGCCATAACCCTCAACCTATTTTGGAGGTCACTGTGTAGTTTCCATTAATGGTGGATGAAGAATGGTTTCCCAAGCTCTGCTCAAATAGACAGCCTTAGAGAGGTGATAGTGAGAAGTCTGAAAAGATGTGATTATAGCAAACAATTGATAGAGGAGAAGGAAGATGGGAAGATCAGCAATTTCCCTTCACCAGTCACAGGGAACACCACAGTCTTGATTTTGGAGAGCCACTGGCCAGCTCAGGTGAGCTGTGGGAGGTAACCTGGAGGATCATCTAGCTGGTGTTGCAGTATATTTAAAAAAAAAAAGGGCGCGTGGGGGGATAGTGAATGTATAAATGTAATGGTTCTTGTGTGAAAAAAGCCTTGCTTATAAAGAGGGGTCCCAAGAGACAAACTGCTGTAGCAGTACATCTCTAAGATAGCCTTAGCATCATGTTCTTCTTCCAAAGTAATAAACCTGCTGATTTCTTTTCCTAGAGAAAGTGGATCTAAACCAAAAGCCCCAAAGGGTCAGTTGTGGTTATATTATCAGGCTGTCACATGAGAATAATATTAGCCTTTCAAGGCAGTTAAACAGTATCAATGTACATTTGGCTTCCAGAAATGCAATTAGAAAGGATAAATGATTATGCAATTCACTAGACATTTTGGTGAGTTGTAGCTTCAGTATTCACCATGTATTAGACAGAGGGATCTGTGTGATTTTCAGTGCCATTAGTTTGTGTTCCAGAGGGTGCAGGTCTATGGGAAGAGCCATATATGGGTAGATAGGGAAGGGGTGCACATGCCTTTCCATTTACCATTCTCATCTCTCTGCCATGATGTTGACTTTTAGGGCAGTGAGGGTTACTTTTTACCCCCTTGGATATTGCAGGACATATGACCAGAAATGGTTATTTAGGAGCAAAGTATGTCTGAACTTAAGAAAACTACAAGGATTTCCTTCCCTGTGCCCTTCCTGTGACAGGCATTGCAAAATGAGTTATTTTCTCATTGGGCCACTTCTGCAGGATTTGTGACTACTTTGTGTGTCTTGGAACAGATCTGCCTGGCAAAAGTAACTCATGGCTGGTTGTGGGGTTGTTTTTTTTCCTTCTTTCCTCTTTCCTTGCCCGCTTGTTCCCATTCCCTCTTTTCCCACTGTGAACTGCAGATGTGGGCTGCTACAAGTAGGAGACAGAGTCCTTTCTATCAATGGCATCGCGACTGAGGACGGGACCATGGAGGAAGCCAACCAGCTTTTGCGTGATGCTGCACTCACGAACAAAGTGGTGCTTGAGATTGAATTTGATGTTGCAGGTATGTTCCCAAAGAATTGCTGCCCCTCACTACCAGCAGGACTCTGCCAGGGCTTTTGCTGACCCCTAGGAGGGACTGTATTCACACAAATACCTGAGGTTTTTGATAGAGCTTAGGGGGATGACTGAGAAGCCTTGTGAGGACTTTTTCCATTTCTTGTTGTTCTCTAATGTGCACCAAGATGGAGGATTCTTCTTCTGATCCTGTCATAAATGTTTTTTGCTCACCACTTGGCTGAGATAAGCCTAAGGAGTACATGAAGAGGACACCTGCACTTTAAATATTTGCCCATTAATATGAATAATATTTATATTAGTTTATGGCATTGAAGCCAGAAGAGAGCCAAAGATATCGTCAAGGGATAAAGTGCAGCTTTGTATTAAAAAAAAAAAGAAAAAAAGAAAAAAGTTTTTTTTACTTTTACATTGACAGAGATGCTTCAATCTCAAAATACAGCATGATGTGAGCACTTCACTTGATGTTCAGAGCATGTATTTTTAATGAGAATCCAAATTCCAGCCTAAAGTCCGCAGGCCCTCAGAGAACCTTATTTGAACCAATATAGCAGAGCTTTACAGGCTTGTTTTTGTGGTTCCAAAGAAACCATCCATGCAACTGAAAGCTCTCTTTTTTCTCCCTTTTTTCTTTTTTTGTCTGTTTTTGGTTTTATAGAGTCTGTCATACCCAGCAGCGGTACTTTCCACGTTAAATTGCCCAAGAAAAGAGGTGTAGAGCTTGGAATTACAATCAGCTGTAAGTATTGCTCAGTCTTGCACTAACAGTTGCAAGAGCTGCTGCTTTCCACCCCAGCACATCAGAGGGCCCCAATGGAGAGAGATAAGATTATGTGGGGTTTCTGTAGCCCTTGCAGTGCTCGTGGTTTTCCCCAGACTGATTCAGATGTGTGGTTCCTGTCTCCATGAGCTGGCAGCTGCAGAGAAAAGCATGAAAGGCTGGAGCAAAGGATGTGTCTCAACTGATCAGTTAATATGTGTTGCTGACTAGTATTACATTATATTATTAGTAATATTATTTTTATTTCCTTGCTCACAGTTGTATTATGTTCTCTTTAAAAAAAGAATTGCTGGTGGGACCCTTGCAGGGAGGGGTGGAGGGAGGAGAAAAAGTGAGAAGTGAACCCACATAGCTTGAAGGGTAGAGAGGGGAAATTGCCAAGAGGAGGAGGAGAAGGAGCCTGAAGAGGGTGGTGGGCCTTAGAGGTGGAGGGAAGGCATTTTAAGGACAGGAGGGTGCTGGGTGTGATTTGCTGGGAATTATTGCATTGTGTAATTCCAGCCAGGAGGATTCATGTGCCAGGACTTGGTGTGCACTGAGATAATGAAACATAAACCTTTTTCTTTCTTTTCTCTCTTCTCTGCTTAGTCTTGATTAATTATCTTTGTTTCTCCTCTGAGGATAGTTTTTCATTTAAAGACATTTTGGCCTCTTTGGAGAGGATGCTGTAGGGGGATAGTGTAGGCAGATCCATCCCAAATTTCTGGCTAACTTGGGGTCTTTCTGTGCCTCGCATCAGGGAATTTTTTCTTCATGACAAATGTGAGCAGGTATCACATCATACATCCCTCTTTCTCTGCTGGGTAAACTGCATTGAATCATCTCAGATTTGCCATGCCCAGAGACTGCCACCTGAAACAGAGCAGCTTGTGAGACTGCAGTAATGGGATCTCGTGTCTAAGCCCTCAGGAGCATGGACCCAGCTGTGTCTGGGGAATGGAGTCGCAAGGGACACTTTAAAACCAGATTTCATTAAAATAGATAAGCTATTTGTAATTACCTCTTGACATTTACAGCATTAGCTAGTGAGTTAATTGAAGGTGTTCTGGTTTAAGTGGGATGATTCTCAGGAGTGTCTTGAACACCAACAGAATGATGGCTTTGCATCCTGTAATATTTCTTCTTCCTCTTCTCAGCTTCCCCTATTTGTGCCACGAGGACAATCCTGAGAAATAACAGCACAGTATTTAACATTTGGCTTGGTAGCAATTACTGTCTGAAGACATCAAAGTGCTTTCTGAAAGCAGCAGGGTGTCCATAATGGCATCTCACTGGCAGGGGATCAGGGACCAGTGTAGCCTGTACTGGGTTCCAGCCTGCTGCCCAGCCCACTGCCTTGGCACACCAGTCTCAGGTAGCAACCTAGGACAATGGATCTGTTAGTGAAAAACTTCTGACTTGAGGAGGGCCAGGATTTTACTCCTTTTAAGTTTCAAAGTTTGTTTTATGTCTTGGGCTGGAGATCAAAATGAACCTGGGAGTTGCTGGCAAGAACATTAGTTTTTATTTGTGAAGTTTCACTTGACCAGGATCTGCTTCAGATGTGCATTTACACTTCAAACATATTTTTATGTTGAAAAGGTATTCATTTGAAATTTGTTTAAAAAGTTGATTTCACACACTTTTTTTGAAATCACCAGTAATAAAATGAAACTGACCCCTGGCTTTTGAATAGATGTGCATTATCCAACTACAAAGCAGTTTTTTGACACTGTAATAGATTTGATAATTTTGATTGTTGAATATGTTTGCAGGACATTGTTCAAGTAATGCATATACATAAACTTAAAATATATTTCAGTCTTTTGCTGAGTCAAAACCAAAATTATATTTACAAGTGGAGTAAAAGACAGGCACCCAGAAAATGCAGTGGCAATGATGAAATGCTAGCTGAATCCTAATTCTGTTTTCATACGTTAGTCTGTATAAAGCCTATGACTACATGACTCTTAGCAAATCATATCATCATTTTGTCACTCTGCCTCTGACCAGGCAGATAAATATACCAGTTTCAAACATTAAACCCAAAGCAAGCAGCCTTATGGTAAGTACCTTCTGCAGAGACATGATGTGCATGCAGGAGTGTGATGAAAGCAGCAAAAGAAAATAACTCTTCTCTGTTTTGCTCAGTTCCTTTCCCCCCAGTTCTGCTGATTTGAGTGCTTGTGTAGATCTAGAAACAGCTTCTACAGCTTTCCTTCTGATATGGAAAAGTATATAACTACTATTTTAAAATAGGGGACTTGCTTTACTGGCCTCTTACATTGGATTCCTGTTCCCTGCTGTGTAAAACTGGGGCAGCTTAAGTAGATGACAAGGTGGAAGGGTCAGTAGAAGACTCCATGCACTGTTGTGGCCACAGAATTGGGTTTATTCATAAACTTTGTGGTCTAAATATGCTGCAGATGTAAGATGAGTTGCTTTTGTTGAGTTTTACCTCTTGGCTTCAGCTGGCTCATCTGTAGTTAATTCCTCTGCCTAGGAAAGTTTGCCTCTGCCTTCTTACACAGGCAGAAACTGTTACGACCTCATCAGAGGAGCACTACAGAAATAAATGTGATCAAGTTCTTGCTGTGCTGTGGCTCTCAGAGCTAATTGGAGATGGACTAAGTAAATGGGGGAAGAGCAGGATTCATGATGAATGTGTTGGAAGACTTCATGTAATGGAGCTGACTGCAGGAGGAACTATAAATCTGCTCGAAATGCTCATAAAAGGGCTGAAAACCCAGGAGGTTTGTGTACGAGGAGGGCAGACACTGCTGGTTCTGGGATGAACATACAGAGAGGGGCTGTGTTTGTGCCTGGTGAGGGACAGATGTTTGCTGAGGGCATTTAATCTTCTCAGAGGTCTCAGGATTTTCCAGAATGAGAAGGCTCACGCTGGGTGAGTCCCTGGTTGTGGACAGTGAGCATGGATGGGTTTCTTCTCTCTGCTCAAACGCAGCGTGGCAAAGGGATGCAGCAAATCAAAGTGCATGATGCAAATACATGCATATAACACTGTTTCCATTCCCCAAAGGATGAATAGAAAATCCAGGAGGTGTGTCTCTGATGGTGCTTTGTACTTCTGAGGGACCTCGGTGCCCTCAAGCCCCATTTCAGCCTCCTACATGTGCTAAATGAAAACCACTGAAATTGCCTCATGTGCACTGCTCCATGCACTTTGTCCAGGGGTGAAAGGACACGAAGCCAGCAAAACTGCTTTCATCTTCCCCATACTCCTGTGCCTCAGTCTCTGTCCCAGGGAGAAGGGCATTTGTTTGTAGAACAGTTGCTTTGACTGAAGAGCAAAGTGTGCTCCTTTCTGCTCTGAGAGCTGTGTGGGCTCTGACGCTCACTTGTTTGCAGGGACCTCTGAGGCTCTGAATGGTGAGGATGCAAAGACATGCAAAATGAGGGGTTTGACTCTTTTTAGCCTGAACTACCCATCTCCATTAGCAGAACACATGCCTCAAATGCTCTCATTTTGCTGGCTGCATTCAGTTTTAATGATGCAGTTATGCCTTTGTAGGTTTGCTGTAAATCTCTTACAAATTAAAATCTCCAACAGCGAGAAGCTAATAGTCATGTATTCTTGTACATTCAATACCTAACCTCTTAAAATAAGATATGGATTTGTTATTAGCCTCTGGAAAATGATAGTTGATTACACAAAAGATTGCTTTTTGTGTTCAGAGGGTGGTTTTTTTTTTTCCTGTCTCAAATATTCTCTCCAGGGGCTAGTTGTGACATTCATTGTAGGGTATAGGTGTGTTGATGTTGCTGTTTAAAGAGATACTGAAATTACCATTCGTTTTAGATATGCATTAATGCTTTATATAGCATGTTTATCAAATTACCTTTCTATATCTTAACAAATCAATTCCTGTGCCCTTGGTGTGAAGTACTGCAGATAAGGAGCAGGCAGTATATCTGCTTGCAGGCGATAAAACCGGAATTTGGGTAGATAGATAACTTCGATTAAGTCGCTTAAGCAGTGTAATCACAGTCCTAGTGAGAAGATGGATCTGTGAGCTGAGCAAATCTAGTTTTGCTGGTGCTGGATTAGCCTGTGCCCTGCCACCAGCCCGGCAGAGCGTGTCCACAAACAGCAGCGGGCCCGGCACTGCCTGTCCTACCCCTCGCTCACACTGCAGCTTCAGCTGAGATTTGCAGCTGATTCACTCTGGTGCTTTTATCCAAGTGGGATATTCTGATCTGGTTTTACTACCTGGAGATTGTGAAAGGAAATAGATCTGTGATGGGGCAGATATCCTGCTGGAGGCACTGATAATTTATGCACCTGCTGCTAAACTTAATGAATGATAGAGGAAAAAGTTGGGCACCAAAAATTTGATTTTCGCTGCTGCTTTTGGTAATCAATTGTGATTTGCCTTTTTTTCTCATTCCTTAGCTATCCTGAGATTATTTGGTTTCTGATTTTGTTTGTTATTTCCAGTTTAAAAGTGCTTGCTTATTTAAATGCATTCTTATGGCATTATTGCAATTTCTTTAATTACACATTGGCAGAGTGTTGCTGTAGCTTGGTCAATAATGAAGGGCATTTATAACGGGCTGATGCCTGTGAAATATGTGCTCATGCTCCTTGGAGGGGAATAATTTACCAATACAAGTCATTATGCATTCTATTAAAAACACAAACCGGACATGTGTTTCTGGCCTTGTCATCCATCACAGCGTAAACACCAAGCGAGCCAGAATCCCAGCAGAGGTGATGAAGACTGAAAGCAATTTATAAAAAGTAAATAACACTATTGATCAATTCACCTTTTTATCACTGCCCTGTCACCACTGCCAAGCAGTGTTTTCATTTTGAGTTTCTCCCCCACCACATGCTTCTGCCTTCACCAGCTGTTGATTTATGGAGCTTTCTCTGGGCCACTGGAGTAGGTTTAAACTATCTTTTGTAGTGGTAAACCCACCAAAAATACAAATGTATCTGAAAAAGAGTCTGCTTTCACTGGAGTGGTTTGCCCTGGTAAGTGGAGGCCACTACCAGAATGCCTGCTGAGAGTGAGCAGGGGTTTCTGCACACCAGCTCCTGCCTCTGTGCCTCGATTCATCTATTCCCTTGACTTCATTTGTTGCCATCTGCATTTCACACACAGGAAAGCAAGACCCAGAGGCAAGACTGAGTGTCCAAACCATGTCTTCCTGCAGCTGAGTTACCAAACCAATGTCCTTTGAGGAGAAATAACTACATTAACAGCAGAAATGAATGGGTAAAGAGGCTTTACTCATCTGTGCAAGTGTCTGAATGCCAAAGACCACAGCCCTAATAAAATAATAATATAGTTAGTGGGTTTTTTTAATTGCAGGCAAATTGGAAATGGTTTATCCAAAATCTCACTAAGCATCTATGTGTCTAATGACTCTGACCTAGACTGAGACATCACTTCAGTGAAATTGCAGCTCTCTCACCTTTAGACAGGCAGCTGTTACACAGAGGGACATTGTCACCCTGCATGCGTGGCCCAGGATGGTAAAAAATGTGGGTCCCAGGAGTAAACAGGGCAACTTGATCCCAGTGGACGGTTAGAAAACCCATCTGGGCACTCTGCTGGAGTGCCAGGAAGGGCTTTGGAATGCCAAAGGTGAATTAATGGAGTTAGTAACTACTGGCTTTTAGAATGAACAGCAAGCAACTGTTTTGTGCTTTGAGATTTCATTATCTTCACTTTGTATCTTACACCTCTTGAGAGAACATGGTTATTCATTGTCTCTCTAAACCATTCTTCAGATTTGATGACTTTATAAAGCCTTTGCATTTTACACTGAGTCATTATGTGTTGATGTGATGATGCCCCATCCACAGGTGTGTTCAAGGACAGGTTGGATGGGACCTTTGAGCAACCTGCTGTAGTGGAAGTTGTCCCTGCCCAGGGCAGGGAGGTTGGAACTAGGTGATCTTTGAGGTAACTTCTAACCCAAGCCATTCTATGATGATTCTGTCATGATTATTTAAAACAGTGCTGCCATTTACTGAAGTTTGGGTGCTCTGTTGATAGGGACAGATGTATGCAGTTGTACATGGCTCTGTGCAAACTGAGGTTCTAAGAAAATAATTTAGAGAGCAAAACTTCAAAATAAACCTGCAAACAAAACCCAGAATGATTTTTCCTTAAAACCTGCTTTGTTTCCTAATGGACAAATCATTTGGCTTGTTACTCTTGTTTCTGATATGGGAAGTTTGTGCTGTGTTCAGTGCTGACACAGATTGTGGAGCTGTAGAAGGACAAGGTCTCGTTCTCTGCTCAGTCTGACTGTGGGCAGGATCCCCGCATGTGTTGCAGGGTTTGCAAGGCAAACACAGAGATAAACATAATTTCTAAAGAGCTCAAGGCATGTTGTTGTCTATACTTGCTTGCTTTCTTTTTCTTTCCCTCTCTGCTCTTTTGAGTGTTCGTGGGCCAGGTTAGAGCTGGCCATCTCCCAACCGCCACCAGGACTGTAGAGATCCTCCCTAACCCCTTTCTGTCACACTGCCTCTGCTTTGAAACTAGTAAACAAACCTTGCACTGAAAAGTATTTTTGCTAACCTGGATCGTTTTGACAGAACCAGGTTAGGGAGTGATTAAACATGCAGCAATGCCAGCCTGACCCAGGGCTCAGGGTGTGCTCACAGGGTCTCCCTCACTGCCCCTCAGACCACCACATTGTAACCTCTGTCAGCAGCAAATACACCTCCTGTATTGAAAAAGAGAACAGCAACAGTAATTATCAGGGTGATACATCTCTGTCCCCAGTGCTGTTAGTCCATGGTGTGTGGCCTCCATCAGCGTGGAGATGTCTGTGCTGCACCCTGTCCTTCCTTCCCACTGTTCAGCTCTGCCCAGCGTGTGTTGTTCTATCTGCAGTCTGGTCTGTGCTGTGGACAGGTTGAATACAGCCACAAGCCCTCAGTGAGTCTCCACAACACATTCCCTTCTTTTCAATCCACGTCCAGAAGCTGAACAAGAGTGTCCAGTCCAAAATTGTCTGGCACCACACTCCAGTAAGACACGGGGAATATAATTCCTCCGGGCTCTGTACCGCTCAGCAGTCACATTGCCGGGACTGTTATAAAATCAGTCACGGTCTGCTCTTCACTGTCTGACCTCACTTTGACACTCAACCCTGCCACGTCTGAGATCGGCTGTCTTTTTGCTCTGGTAGTACAGAAGGTTTAGCTATTTCTGGGAGAGGGTATCCTCAGAGGTGTTGGGTTAGCACATATGTTTTTAAATCTCATAAATTAGTGTAAACAGCAAAAAAATCTGGAGCAGAGAGGTTGGTAAGCACTTATATGTCTGATTTTCTGGGTGCTCTCTAAATGCTGTTCAGGCAGGTGGATCTCTGCGTGGTTGATGCCACGTGCCTCACAGATATTTTAATCTCTGACCTGCACCTGATATGTTCAAATGCTGGGAGTTTCTTCCTTCCCACACAGTTTTTTTTGAGAAGTTGAGAAGCTCTATCAGCTTTAAATAAGGCAATGCAATTCCCATAGCAAAGCAGGAGGGAGTGATGCAGGGTGGAAAGGATGCTCTTGGCGTATGTTTGGTGTGTGGATGACAGAAGCGAGGAGGGGTTTGAGTCATAAATCTCTCTTGGGTTTCCTGGGAGAGCAGCGGGTCTTGCAGGCAAATTTGAAAATGCAAATGCTCCCAGAGGTGCATGCTCACATCTCTCCTGGGCTGGAAACTTACCAGGGTCAGGTGAGAGAGAAGAGTTGGAAACCAACCCTTCCAGCTCCATCACAGACCAGCCCCAATTCATCTGGTTGTATGATAAGGTGGCTTGGAGAGCTGAACTAGCCAGAAAACAGTGCTTTATCTAGTTTTTTCTGGGTTATTTTCCACCTGGAAATTTTCCCAGCCTACTTTACTTCAAAAACACAGAAATGTTTGTATTAAGCACAAGGCTGAGCTGGGTGGTCTCTAGGTAGCAGTGCTAATGTCTGACTTACCACAGCCATTGACTCACTTGTCTTGAGTCTGAGATGTAGGTGAGTGGGTGTTTGACAGTGCTGGGATTGGGCAGTGCCACCTCTTGCTGCTGGGCACCAGATGTTCTCCCCTTCAGCAGGAGTCCAAAGGAAACTAATGTGGGTGAAGGGCAGCCAAGCAACTTTTGCAGGGGTTTACTCTTGTTATTTTTTTCTTTTTTTTTTTTGTTGGTGTGGCTTCCAATGTTCAGGTGTGAAGCATCATTTTGTGAAGGGAATATAAATCTCCTTTCCTTATGACTCCTCCCCAGTAACCATCCCTATACTGGACAGCAGACTCTATACCAAGCTTTGTACCCATATGTGTCTCTTGCAGCTGCAAGCAGAAAGCCTGGGGATCCTTTGATCATCTCTGACATCAAGAAAGGGAGCGTAGCACACAGGTGAGTGCAGAATTTCCCATCTGTCAAAACCATCGCAAAATATCCGTCCATGATAGGTAGAATATCTACCAGAGAAACAGGAAGGAGCCCAGGAAGTAGCTCTTGGGTCTGGATTTTGCCTGAATTCTTTACCCTAGAGGTTTATCTTAGACCACTGTAGGGTTTGCAGTAAAACTGTCTGTATTGAAGCAAGCAGAGTTGAGCTATTGGAGAAGGTAGCCAGGGCACTGGTTCAGATGTCTCTGACTCTCTAGGAGATGGATGTTTACCATTTAAGAGCATGTGGTAAAGGGCTTCATATATCCCATGAGGTGCCATGTCTCAGCTCCTGCTCAGGTGAACAGAGTGATTGAGTTGTGGGCATTGGTGGAGAACTGTGCAAATAACTCAGCATTTATTGACTTCACCTCTGATCCCAACACCTCATAGCAAGGCTTTTAGGAATTTAGTGTAGTTGCAGGGCTCATTTGTAAGAGTGCTCACACAGGAGTTTCCATAAGAGGTAGAATATCTGTCAGTTAAACATCAGGCATTTTCACTGCCGTAGGTTCCCCAGGATGTAAATCTAATCTTCCTGCCTGGTTCTGTGTTGAGACATGCTCTACACAAACTTTCTCCCCTTGAAATTACAGTTGTCCCAGACTCAGTTCATGGTGGTTTCCCAGAAAAGATCAAGGACAGTAAAAAGTTAATATTGTCATTTCCACTGCAGAGCTGAATGTGTCATGGGATCTGAAAGGCAAATTCAAATGTACTTTTAGTTTTCTTTTCCTCTCCATGTAGAACTGGCACCTTGGAGCCGGGAGACAAGCTGTTAGCCATTGATAACATCCGACTCGACAATTGCTCAATGGAGGATGCTGTGCAGATTTTAAGGCAATGTGAAGACCTGGTCAAATTGAAGATTAGGAAGGATGAAGATAACTCTGGTACAGAAATCCTGATGCAAACTGGTGCCCATCCACTGTAATGACATTTCCCAATAGGTAGTGCAAACTAACAAAGATAAGGGTTGCTGCTGTCCGGTCACCGCTTTCCAATTGATTATAGTCTATTTTTGTTATTCTGCCCTTAAATGATGTCTGGAAGGTTAAAATCTCATGGCTGAAGACTTCCAGGCTTTGCTTCTAAATGCTGCAAGTCTCTCCTATGACTACTCTCATATGGCAAGTCAAAAAAATTCAGTATTCCTGTTTTCTCTTTCAGATGAGCAGGAGACAACCGGTGCCATTATCTACACAGTGGAGCTGAAGCGATACGGTGGCCCCTTGGGAATAACCATTTCTGGGACAGAGGAACCTTTTGATCCTATTGTCATTTCGGGCTTGACTAAACGAGGGCTGGCAGAGAGGTGAGGTTTGGGGGCAGAGGGTTTGGATTGATTTGAGAAGGGGTCTTGAACCATGCCAAGTTTCCTCTGCTGTCATGAACTCTTCTTTGATGTTTTAGCCTGCTGAGAAAGAAAGGTGCTATGAATGTACTGGAATTTCCCATTCATACCTTGTGTCAGGAGCGTGCTCAGCCTGTCCGTGGAACCACCTGTCCAGGAGTGGACCTGTCCCCTGTTGCTAAACTATGATTTGTGGCCATCACAGTGGTGTGTCCTGCTGATACCAGAGATCCCAGGTGTTTTCTGACCTGTACTTGCTCGTTACTTAGTCTGTTACATGTGAGGCATCTCAGTGCAGGGCTGGCATGCCCAAACATCAGGCTTTTATACTGCAGAAACACAGGAGCAGATTTACCTTCAGCCACTGTGGAGGCTGACTGTGTGTGTGGCTGTGTCTGAATATATGTGCATGCGTGGGATTTAAAGGATCAGGACATTCCTGAGAGTATAAGGTGGAACTGAGTCATACACTGTATCCTAATTAATCTCTATATGGTAGCTGTGACTTGTAAATAGATCATTTCAGCAGCCCTGACTCATGCTTCTCTAAGGGTCTTTTTACTTTTTGCTGCCTGACAGGCAGAACAGCAGCATAAAACCCCTGAAGAAACAAGTATAAAGTGCAAGACCTTGGGGAGGTTTGACTGCAGAACTGGCCTTTTGGTTCTTTCTGTTTCAAGGCCGCACTCCCTCTATCTGGACTGTGAAACAGCTCAGTGCCTTTTTCTGCATTGTGTTGCCAGAGCTCTCGGCACGCTGCTGTGCATTTCCATTCCTTCCCTTTGGTGTGAATACAGAATGTCTGTGTCTCCTGGGAAGAAAGAGGGATAGACTTAGTCATTAGTGGTTCTTCTCTTTGGGGATTTTATATCATTGCCTGACACTGTTGAATTCAATCTTTTTCCCTATAAAATAATAGCCACGGAGAATCCGAGGCTTTTCTGCATAGCAGTTCTGCACTGTACCTGCAGCCCCGTGTGAGAGAGGTTAAGGACAGAGAGCTCAAACACTGTCAGGTGTCAGAAGACAGCCTCGTACCCGCTGATCTCAGTTCCCTTTGCAATGCCGTGGCTGTTCCTCCTTCCAACTCAGATACGCGTCAGTGACTGCTCCATGAAGAAACATAGAGCAGGCAGGTACTGCGGTACTACTGAGTGGGCAGGCAGTGAGGAATGAAAAGCTTTGTGAGAAGAGCAATGGAGCTGTTCAGCATGTTCACCGTGGCTGACTAGCAAACAACAGTGCCTGTGCACAGGAGCAGCATGGGCTCAGAGCAGTGCAGGGATATCTCTGGATAACCTTGGCTCCCTGCGGGGAGACCGAGGAGCGCTGGGATGAAGGGTGCCTGCAGGAAAGGTGCATTTTTTTCTCCTGTGTGTAACAGAAGGGAGTGACTTGACACTGTCAAGAGAAGGGGTGTGCTCCTAGTGTTATCCTAAATTGTCCCTTTCCTGACATCATTACTGTTCTCTGCGCCACAGGCGCCCTTAGGATATGAAGGGTGAGAGAGGTTTCTGAAGGACAGGGATCTGGAGCACAGGACATGTTTTGGCAGCATTGACACAGGGTGAACCAGATCCTGGTGTCTGATAACAGGAATGCACTGACCATTCTTGTAGAGGTGTGAAGGTCTGTGCTGTGGCTTGTGCTGCTGGCAATGAGGAAGGTAGGATGTCCTCTAGGATCTGTCACACATCTGTCACAGTGGGTGACGGGCTGCCTAAGCCAATAAGACTTCAGATTCAGATGACTTGGGTTTTATCTTGACTTTGAACATTTTTCTCTGTGTAAGTGTCTGATCTTATAGAAACATACAAAGGCAGCACAGGGTGTTGGATCAGTGTTGAGCTGTGGCTCTCTCCCATGTTATTTTCTGTTTCTCCTCCTTCAGTGCCTGCACGTGGCTTGTCTGGGACTTGTTTTCCTTCTTCTTGAGGAAGGGAGTGTGGCTGAACAATGTTGTTCAATTCTGGTCGAGGTGTAATGGTACTCGAAGAGCAATTTTTGGCTATCACTGGCATTTTAAAGTGCCTGACTTGTTCAGTGCCATGTACTCAAGTAGATGGGGGTGGCTGCAGGAGGGTTTGGTCCAAGAGTGTCTAACACCAACCCATATTGGCAGGGAGGAAAAGGCGTGGTGGCCCTGCCCATGTACCAAGAAAGTCCCTACCACATGCATGCAGCCACCTCTTCTCCAGTGCTTGCTGGGAAGTGCTTGCAGCCCCTTTTACACCTTTCCACTTATCTATTGCTTGATTCTACTCTTGCATTTGCCCTCTGAGCATGAAGGTACATGTAGCACACTGCTCCTCAGGCTTTTTTGTGTCTGAGGTGAAGTAAGGATTGCTAGTAGTGATGGAGAGGCACGAGGATCATTAACTAGAAACTGCTTTCTCTGTCACTCCTGCTCAGTTTCTGTCTGCTTGTCCTCACAAGGGGAGCTGAACTTTGATTTGCTTTCTTCCCTTTGAAGAAAAACACCTGGCTGAACATAACCTTCCCCTTTAATTGTTTCTGTGTTTTTCCTGCTGAGGGACTTTAACAGTTACTTCAGAGCAATCACGTTGTTTGGAGGTGGGTTGGGCTGCTGTCTTGGGTAGGAGATGTATCCCCATGCCGGGTTCTGGGATACAGCAGAAGACCCTCGAATGCTGAAGCACTGCAGCGAGTGAAGGCTCGACTGTAAACTGCCAGCAGCTGAACTTGATATTTTTTGACTGTATAGAAGAAACTTTTGAGACAAATACTCCGGTTCTAGTTTGATCTGTGATTTATTTGAATGCAGAAGTTTTCCTAGATGTTTTTTCCAGGCTGAATTGGGTGGGATGAGACGGACATCTAGTGGCTGGTAGGAACATCGTGGCACTACTCGAATCTCTCAGCAGCAGCAGCAGAAGCAGCCTGAGCAGTCTTGCCTGCTGTTTGGCTGCATTTCCTGATTTGATGTACTTATAGTGGATGTTACACAGCAGTGTGTCTACACAAGTTTGACATTTTGAGGAAAGCCAGGCAGCTGTTTTGCCTGTGACAATATATCAAATTCCAATTCTGTGGGAGCAGCAGTCCAGTTTGGAGATGTAACACAAGGGTTACATTTTTGCCATGGCCAAAAAGATACTGCATCTCCTCCCAGCTCCATCACACAGGTTCCTGATAGTGGAACCTCGTGCACTGCTGGAGGAGGCGATGGCTGCTGCTCTCATGTTCTGGCATTAGGGGGCTGCAGTGGGATGGTGTGCAAGTGTGAGCTCCACCTTAGTAACCAGCTCTAGTGATGAACACATCCTGCTCTGCCTGCTCTTCCTGTAGCTGCAGCAACACCAGTAGAGGTAAAGTGAGCCCCTGTCTGTGCGCAGACACAAAGGGGAAGGATGGAAGAGAAAGGGAAGAATTGCTGTGACTCGTTAGTTTGCTCCTGGCTGTTGCTGAAGCCCAAGGATTTGTCTAGCTGAGAGCAATAGTCAGTGCTGGAATGTGGCTATGCAATTAAATGCAACAACCTCTTCCAGAGCTGATGGAGAAAGTCACAGGAATGTAGCTGTGTAGGGGTGATCTTTAAACATACCGTGAACTGCAAATGGTTCAACCGGAGCTTTCACACAGAATCTGTCTGTGTTGAGCGGTTTTGGTTTGGTTTTTTTTTTTTTTCCCCCCCAATAGGTTTCTGGGTTTGTCTCATAATTTCTTTCCACCAGTGTGAAGAGGAAGTCATGGGTACACAGTGTACCAAGAGGAAACAAAGACATATTTGAAAGTGCTGAGAGTTAAGGTGCTATTGCTTCAAGAAACAAACGAATGTCCTGTCTTGCAGAGGCAAATTACTTCTCTGGAGTTCCTAACAGTGCCTTTTCTCTCCAGAACTGGAGCCATCCACGTTGGTGACCGGATATTAGCGATCAATAATGTGAGCCTCAAGGGCAAACCGCTGAGCGAGGCCATTCACCTGCTGCAGATGGCGGGAGAGACGGTCACCCTGAAGATCAAGAAGCAGACAGAGAGTGAGTTGGGGAGCCTGGTTTGGGGTGGGAGGTCGAAGGTCCCCCCAGCAGGGAACCCCAGGTGATGAAAGTAGTGCATGTGTTGTGGAAGGTGAGATGAGGCAGCGTGGTCATGGGCATGGCTGGGCACAGAGGAAAAAGGTGTGTGTTTCTTGAACTTCTGACTCACAGATCAAAAAAAAAGGCAACCCAGGGGCTCTCTGTGCTGCTGGGAAGTGCTGCAGGTTTATTGATGATAGTAATTTTTATTTCAGATTGACACCTTGTACTGTTGTTGCCATTCCCTGTCTGTGTGGGTGTTTCACACAGAAGTGAAGCAGAAGTTGCTTTTGAAAGTGGAAGAATGTGGGATTTTTTAAAAATATAACCCTTCCAAATGAGCAAAAGGTAGCTGGTAGAATCCATGAAAGAAACCCTCTACCTTTAATTCAATGTTTTGAAAACAATTGGCAATACATCCTTTACATCCCTTTTCCTGGCTTAGGGTCCTAAGATCATCTTTCAAAGGAAACTTCACTCCAGAGATTCCCTCCTCATTTCCCTGCCAAGCTCCCTGCAGCTTTCAAGCTGTTCTTGACATGGTATCAAAGAGCAGAGGCACACTTGGTGGTGGCAGACCACTGTTTTTGGGGACAGAGCAGTGATTAGCAAAACCAGGGATCATGAAAACTTTTCTCCCCAACTGTGCAATCACAGCCAAACAAAGTCTTTTTCATCAATTTCAGAAAGTAACAGGTGCATTCTGGCTTCATTCCTGTCTCCCCCACACATGATATTTTCCTTTTTTTTTTGGTGCCATGCTTCTGCAGTTTGTATATTTGGTTGGACCTACCAGCTGGTGGCCCACAGTGCTGTGGGAATTGGAAGAAATCAAGTGATAAAGCTTTTCCAAGCAAGCCTGTCCCATGGGATGCCTGTCCTGCATCTGAAAAAGTGACATCACTGCTAAAGATAGCACTTCTGTAGACCTCAAAGCAGTTTGCAAATGTATTTCCCCAGGCAGGGAGTGGGGACTTAGCAAGTAGAGGTAGAATTGGGGTATTGATTCCTCTTCAAGAAACCCCAGTCTCTTCCCATGCAGCCAAGTGTCTTGATCCTTGGTCTGAAATGCTTTTTTTTTCCCCCTGCTGACACTTAGCATTGTCACAGCCACTCACTGAAATAATTGACATGCAAGTGCCAGTTGGAGACTCATTAATCATTCTGAGAATGAAGCAGGTGTAATTGAAATTTCAAGGTAATCTTGAGTTAATCATGGTGAGCAATCTTCTGAATGCTTGGAAAATAGGAACTTTCAGGACACCGGGCTTTGTTTGGTAAAATAATCTGTTCTCATTGACAAATGCAGGCATTTTATCCCTCCAGGTGGAGGTACAGGGTGTGGATGGCTAACAGGATATCTAATCAACAAGGACGTTAAAATATTCAGTGCAAAGAAATGGTTGTGCTGAGAAACCATTCCTCACATAGCTTTTGCCTGAAAGGGAATTTGATATAATGATAATATGAGCCTGTTAGTACTAAAATAATGAAAGGGAAGGTCCAAGCTTCATCATTCACATTCAGCTTCCATTTTCCAATCGCTAATCAAGGGAAATTAAGCCTCAAAATACCAGGCCCAGGAATTCCACTGTTGTCATGAGACTGCATGGGAGACTCTGGAGAGGTGATTAGCCTTGAATTGTTAGGAGATTGTACAATCTTGGGAGGGGGCTATAACTTCAGTGGTGGTGGTTTGGGACCAGGTTGTGTTGTAACTGGAATCTCATTAACATGTGTATCAATTTTTGCAGCCAGCACCTTGCCCTGGTGCTGCTCTGAGTATAAAAGAGGCTCTCCAAGACTGGAGAAGCTATGAGGTATTGCTTGCAGGGGCCAACATGTCTCTGGGCAGAGCTGTTTGGAGGAAGTTTCCAAAGGCACAAGAAGATGTGCTTGTTAAATTGAGATTAGGTCCCAACTCTCTCATATGTAGTAATCCTCAAATCCCTATGACTGCTCCTTGTATTCCATGTGCTAAATACTCAGAAAGGCATTTTTTTTCTCGATTCAGCTTGAGATAAGAGTAATGCATTAAATCCTTTCAGCTTCAATGCACACGCCTTTCTCAGCTACTTTTGAAGAGCTAAAGAGGTACTTTAAAGACTTACAGTACCTGGGCTTGCTTCTGTGTCAGCATAAGCTTTTCCCTGAGGCTTGCTCTTCATGCCTGCTAAAGCAGGATGTTCTGGTTTCAGAATCCTATCCCAAGAAGTCGGGGAGTATAAACGAAGTGAGTGACCCAGAAGATGAACTGACGGACTCCCAGAAAACTAGCAAGCTGTCTGAGATATATTCCACCACAATTCCTAGTGTGGATAATACCATGGAGTCCTGGGATGGCTCTGCCATTGATGCTGGGTATGGAAGCCAAGGTAAGCCAGGGTCATCTTTTCTTAGGAGTCTCTGGACAAGGTGAAGATAGACAGAGACTCCAGACCTGTCTGGTCTGTCTGGCTCTTGTCTTCGAACATGAGCTGGAAGCTGAGCCTTCCTTCCAGCAAGGAACAAAATGTATTTTAAAATGCACTCCTGTGGTGCTCTCAGTTGATATATCTGGTTTAGGCTTTTGTTGGCCCATTTCTTCTGGCTTATATGGCATCATACTGTTCTCATCATTTTCAAAACCATTACAGCACTTTATAATTCACATAATCAGAGGCAGTATTCACTGGCTGCATGTTTTAAAGAGTATTTGGTCCATAGCTCACTTTTAACTCTCTGAAGAGGCCTTGCAGGACATATTAATCCTCTTCAGGATGTTTTAAAATCCACAAGAATGTCTTGTGACTAGAAGCACTCACTTAACAAGATAATTAAGGTAATACTATAAGAAAGTATCTTTAACTCTCTAGTGAGTGATCAGATGAACACGTCTTGGAGGCCGGGTTTATTCAGCTGTAGCTTCTGGCAGACATATGGAATTGAGGTGAAGTATGCTCTAGTCATGGGAATAAATTTACCTGGAGAAAAGCACTGGAAAATAGTTATTCCAGTTCAGATTTAGTGACATAAGCTAATACTAGCCTGTATTGAAACAAACAAAAATCCTGAATTGATGCCACAACTGGATATTGGTGGAAAGACTCCTGTCCACAACAGAATGTGAAAACAAGGAGGGATGCTGTAGGATGCTGCTACAAAGCACCTTCACTGTGCTGAGCAAGGTGTGTGCTGTGCTCACTGCACTCTAGTTCAGAGAAACTGAAAGGACAGCACCACCCACGTGTCTCATTCCCTGTGTCTTCCTTCAGCCTCTGCTGGTCTGAAGTCTTAATTTGGGAGCACAGTTGGGACTGGAGGCTTCATTAAGGAGGAATCCCCTGGCCTTCATAATGCTGCAATCCTTCTCCATCTAGTTGAATGGTAACACAAGTTGGACACTGGAAAGTGATTGCTTTACTGGTAAATTGAGAACAAGTAATTGAACACAGAGCCCCGGGGAGTAGGGCTGATGCCAAGTTGCCCAACATCCATACAACTGCAGCTTTCCTTCAGGGCCTTTCTGGTCTTCTCTGGTAATTGCATTTGGCTGCATGGTGGTATGCTGGTGCTGCTGGCTGGGAGGAGGGATGTTGGAAGGTAGGGAAAAGGGCACGCAGGGTTGTCCATGGGGTGGACAGGGAAGTCAGGATGCAGGGAAACCTGAGATTCACAGAACCTGGAGATTGGGTTTTACACCCCAAATGGAGAACTGGAGATCAGGCTCTGCACCCTTGTAGGTTTCGAGATCATCCACTGCGTTAGGAACCAGTTCAAGGAAGGATTTGGATGAGGGAGCTGTGCTGGTCCTAGTGGGAACATGCCACCAGGTGGCTCTGAATCCCAGGGATCCAGCCCTTCTCCTTGGAAGGAGCAGGTCAATGTATAATGGCACCAAGTGACTGCTCTGCATCCAACCCCTGCACCCAGCCCAAACCTGCTGTCCACCCACTGCAGGGACCTGCATCCAGGGCCCTTGTCCTGCCCTGGCAGGCACCGAGTGCTCCCAACTGCTGTAAAGTGTTGGCAAGCAATTTTCCTGGGGCTCTCTCCAGAGCAGTCTAACCTTTAAAAACACACAGAGGAGACACTCATCTGAGTGAAATAACAGGCCTTGGCATTTTCAAAGAAAGTGTTGGCATTGTCTTGGGGTATTTCCAGTGCTCTTAGCTGTGTAGGAGGTCAAGTCTCGCTTAATTATGTGTTTCTCCGTTACTTCTTCCTGTTCACTTGGCACAGTGTGCGATGGGAGCATATGGTGTTTCTTGGAAAGGCTGTGAGGGTTTCTCTGAAACACTGAATGGGCAGTAGGAGGTGAGCAGGGGACTTGGGAGATTTATTTCCATTGCAGATGGCACTGACACTGGTGAGGAATGATCTGTTTTGAAAGTTTTCTGTTCAGGAAGCTCCTCGCAAGACCTGGGGATTTTGTGACTTGGTAGTGATGAATTTTCACCTCTGGAGTAAGACACTGCAGTACAGAAAAGTCCATGGGGGCAGATATAGCAAAACTCATATGGTTTCATCCTGACAGTCTGTATTAATCTCCTATCAAATGTGATACAGATGAGCCTCCCCTGCTCTCAAGCCAGCAGAGTTTTTCATCCTATTCCTTGTGTTTCAAACATATGTCCCTGAAGCAGTTTCCTGTACCTGCACCAGCTGATCCCAAATTGATGGCAGGGCTGAGGGAACTGGCTGGCACCTCTCAGGATCCGGGCTGACTCTTCCTCACTACCACTGCTGAGCACACTGGAGCTGTGACCACCACCAGGTGATCTCAGTACCATTACTGCTTAAGGGAGACTGTTGCTTCTGGCTGCTCTGGATGCAGTTTCTTTGCTACTGTCCTTTTCTATTCTGTTACTTTTTTCATGCTGTACAGTAGATCCCAGACACAGTTGAGGAATATAAATGAAGATTTTTTTTTTGTTGTTCCTAATAGAAATCCAGCCTCTAAATCCTTCAAAATGAATGGGGTTGGGCATGCTGAAGGAAGCTTGGCAGGATCTTCTCTTTGCACTTTGAAGGACTTGTTGTATTTAAAAGTGGCTGATTCAACAGCCTCGTTTCTGCTGGGTTCAATGTGGAAACAGGAGCTGTTAACCAAGGCTGCAGCTGTCTGGGGACAGGATCTGCATCTGTGGGTATGTGTACTCCCAGTCTGTGATCTCAGTCCCACACCATAAAACTACTGAGAAGCAGGAGAGCAAAGAAGAAATGGGGCACCCCATGTCAAGATCCTGAGAAGCTTCTTTGGTTAAAGCTAGAAGAGAGAAGAACCACTTTTGGATGACTGCGATGGAAGAAGAATGCAATCCATGTGGCCTCAGGTTTGGGACATAAGGAATGAGGTTCTCTCGACTCAGAGTGACTTACTCCATTTGGGGGTTTTGACCAGGTATTACCCTTTCTTTTTCTCCACTCTCTCTTGCCTTCCCTAGGTACGTACATACCTCAGGCTGCAGGCATAGCCCTCCATCCACACGAATGGAGACACAGCAGGCAAAAGAGCAGCACCCCTCCAGGGGACCCCAGGAAAAACTACCCCTACATGGATGGAAGCTTCAGTGAAGATGACTGGGACAAGCCCAGCAGGTACGGAGGAGTGGGAGGAGGTAGGGAGGTGCATTTGGAAATGTGAGTGTTACTGCACAGGGACAAGGGAGCATAGGAATGTGATGGAGCAGCCAGGTGTGTCCTGATCTTGGCATCAGGCAGCCATGGGGAGGGATGCGGGGCTGGTGAACCTGTTCTCTTGAGCCACCTCCATATTGCCAGGTTACCTTGAGTGTAGCTCTGGCACCTCTGCCACAGCCAGGTGACATTTGTGTCTGGAGTTAGGGCAGTCTCAGCTGCATGGACCACAGGTTCCTACCGTGTCTCTTATTCCTGCCATGTCAAGGCTACAGTATTTTCATAGTCCAGGTGTAATAAATAGATATGGTCAGGACTGTCCCTGCATGTGTTGGCCAGATTTTTTAGTGAGAATGCATCTTCACAACAGCTCAATGCTACAAAGCAAAAGAGGCCAACCAAAGCTCTCAGAGGACCAGTGTGAGGTTGCATGTCCAAGTTAAAATCTGCCAAAGCTGTGACTGAATTCTCTCTGTATCACACTCTGGCCCTTCCAACACCTCGAACAAAGCTACACTGAGTGAACATGGTTGAGTTAATCCCCCAGCATGGGGAAAATCCTGTAACACCTCCTGAGGCCGGGGAGAGGCCTGCAGCTGCCCCTTTCTTTGGCTGAAAATCTTGCTGGATCTGTCCTGGCCAGAAACTGCCCCTTGCTGAGCCACACATAGTGGAAAAGCCCCACTGCTTCAAAACTACCCCTCCCCTTGACATCCTCCAGAGTCCCCATAGTTGTGTGTGTTGTGTTGTTACTGTCAGTTCTTTTTTTTTCCTTATTTTTTTCCTTAAATTTTGTTTGTTCAAACAAAACCCTTAGAACATCTCATGGCCATTTCCACCTATTTAAAGATGATCAAACTGGCAGGAAGGCTGGCAGCGGCAGGGACTTTGTTCTTGTTTTGCCTCTCAGCAAGAGCCAGCTTGCAGAGGTCACTGATCCCTCGTGGCCCTCCCAGCGAGGCCGCCAGCAGCTGAAGTTGGCAAATCTGAGCTCCGAGCCCCTGTGTCCCTAATGAGGACTCCGAGCCCTGATGTCAAAGTGCAAGTGAAATGGTTCATGCTGCAGAGCCCTTTCTATTAGGGAGAAAAACAAAATGTCTCTAACCCTGACTGCCTTTAGCCTGGAAAAACCTGCCGACCCAGTGGTGTGGAAGCCTGTTCTGATTCATCCATGTCCTGGATGTGTTTGTATATTGCTGCTCTGAGAGGCAAGAAGCTGGTAACTAGAAGGGACATTTGCCTCTTTGGGAACCTTTGGAGCAGAGGAAGGAAATGAGTAAGGGGAAAGAATTAAAAATTCCTTTTGTGGGGAAATTTGGGTTTGTTTTTATAAAGTCTTGCTGGGTGTTTATTTGACCTTTCTGCCTGTTGTAAAGGCTACTGTCCTTCAAAAACTGATGAAAGGTAGGGGGTGAATTTAAAATACAGTAAACCATGTCAGATACTGCTCTCTCTCAGAAGGCCATGATCCCACAAGGAGACAAAATGTGTGTGCGTGAGAATCCCATTTAAACCAGGGGATGAAAAGCAAAGTGGGTGTTGAAGACTTTGCAGTTGTTAGAGGTCTGGAAAAAGCTTTATTAATAGCCCAAGGGGTCATTATATATTTAATGGGGGCCAATCTCTTTGTGACTTGTACTCAAGTAAAATGTTTTGACTTTGCTAAGTGGCTCTGGTGGATGATCATCCCTTCCCATCTGTGGAGCTGAGTAAACCATGCAAGATGCTGCCAGATGTTGCAGAGGTGGAGCCTCGTCCATGCACTTCCTTAGAAGATATGTAGAGGATGCATTAGGTCTGCTCTAATGCCACTGTCCCCTTGGGGCCTCTTCCCATGACACATTAGTGGGTTTATCATGACCTTGATTTAACACTACAGTTTCTTTCAAGAGGCTCCAGTTAAACTGAGCAGTGATGTTCTGAGTTTTGCAGTCTAGTGTTCAGTAAGCAGTGTCCAGTATCACCTATCTTTCTAACTTGTTCAGAAGACTCCGTCATGTTTAATTGCTGTTTGATTTAGAGATCTGAGAATTGACCTGGGCTTGTGGTCACAGATAAGAGATGTTGAAACTGCCAAGGTGAGAAGTTGCAGAATCTCCAGCACATAATGTTCACATCCATGTGTGTTTGTGCCAGCTTGAGAGAGGTTTTCTCTAACCTTACTCTCTGTTGTAGACAGAACTGGTGGCAAACTTTACACAGCTGTAAGTGCCAAGACTGCTATACAGCAAAAAAGGAGAGACTTCCTGAAAGTAACTAATCTGAAAGCTCAGTTCTCTGGCCATCCCAAAGCAAATGAAACTGGGTTTGTATGGGTTATACATGACACTGCTGGTACTACTGGCTGTAGTGTGCATTTGTCCAGCCAAGGGCAATCATTTTTATATACATCTTTGCATTATTTATTCTCATAGATACCTAATGTATTTATCATTTTCTCACCATGTCTGTTACCCTCTGTGTTTTTCTCTCTCTTCTCAGGTGTTCTGTGTCTCAGATCTGAGCTCTATCCCATCAGCCTTTGTACTAACAGTCTCTGAGGCTCCTGGTTTACCCATAACGCATCCTTTTTTCTTTCACTTCTCTATTTCACCAAAACGTCTTCCTAAACCTACAATCTTCCTACAGGCACAGTTTAATTTACCCTTTGAACTTTGACATTACTACACCAACTTAATTCTTCCTTTGAAGGACACTTGCCCCGTTAGTAAATGCATGGAGGTCTCGTATGCGGACTCTTGTTTGAAAAGTTCATATTGTTTGCTTTTGTATATGAAGACTCTTCAAGTCTGCTTTTACTGGTGAGACACTTGCTGTAGCCTTGCGGCTTTCATCCTGCTGCAGAAGAGTGCTGACAATGTTTGGTTCCTACGTTACAACAGATACCCCAACCGCCAAAATGGCCTTGAGACCACTCACGAGGATAATTTTTGGCGTGTTTTTGGAGAAGCTTTGGAGGATTTGGAAACATGCGGCCAGTCTGAACTTTTGAGGGAGATTGAGGTAAATCACTTTCTGTATTTGCTGCTGGTCTGACTGTGTTGCTCTTTCCATAAACGTTAGACCATTTCCCCAGATCTGTTAATTGCCTGTAGCATCCCTGTGCTGCCAGTGGTGTGAAGAAGAGTTTGGGTTTAGTTCATGTCAGTGTTTGTGCTAATGGATAACTGTGTCTCATTAGACAGTTGCTTGCGTGAGCTCTTTCCCTCAGCTGATATTGTATCCACCAGGAATTCCCCACTCTTTTCACGAACTGTTGTTGGCCAATCATCTTCACATGACTGTTGGCAAGCCTTCCCTGCCCAACAGTAAACCCTCTGCTTGGAATGATATTGTCTGTCCAAAGCACTTGAAGGCCAAGCAAGAGGAGCCCCCCAAGCTCCCACTGGGACTGAAACCTTGGCTTACTTCAAGTACAGACAGGCACAACATATGTCTTGCATTCAGCTGTCACTTTGCCGGAAACTGTTTTAGTGAAATAGGTAATTGGAAGCTTTTCAGCCAGCCTTCCCCATGGAAAAATCTGAGAAAGTAATTGCTTCCTGCAGAAATAAAGGTGTTTCCTCTCTTCACAAACCACTTTCTCTTTTCTTTATCCAAAACGCCTTAGAGGTCATGTTATTGTGTCCGGTTATAGGATGAGGAGCCTGGATTTCTAAGTCATGCGATGCAAATAAAGGCCTCCCTCAACACTGTGAGACTTGCCTGGCAGGATGGGGCCTGTGCTGCTCCCCTCCCCAGTTCAGCTCCTACAGCCCAAACGAAGGAGCAGGACCCCACGAGCCCCTCGCTCCCCCTGCCTTCCGAGTGCAGAGAACTGAGGGAGAGCTCCCTGGGTCGTGCCCTCCATCACTCCCAGTGGGACTGGTTTTATGCACAGTTGTGTATTGCTGAGGCTTCAGAGAAAAAAAGGCAATTTCTGACCAATCGAAGGTCAAAAAGGAAAGTCCTGTTTTGATCTATATGGTGACAAGGGACTTACTAATTGTCCTTTCTTCCTTGATCGTTAGCAACTGTAAGCGGAGGAGGAAATCCCAATTAAATTTATTGTGCTGAAGCATGAAATGCTGTTCTTATTATCTTAACTGCTTAAGAAAATGCTGACTTGGAAAAAAAAACACAAAACACACACAAAATCCCAACTCCTCAGCTCCCCCAGCTGTAATTTTTTTCCCTTGATTACTTATCTCCTGGACCTGAATGTATTTAGAAACAAGTTTAGGCAGCCACTAACAACCTTTCTGAACAGTCTTTGACTGCTTAAGAGAAAGTACCTTTCTGCGATGCATAGATGTTTCTCATCTGCATAATGATTGGCATCTAAATGCAAAAGAAGGGATTTGTTGGACTCTCTTTCCTTTTCCAGGGATCTCTGGTGCAGTTGCTGTTTTAAGGCTTTGGAGCTTTGACAGTTATAGTGACGCTTTTAAACATATAAAGGAATTTTACTGAAAGCTGAGCACCTCCAGGGTTTTGCTGTATTTAGCACATTTCTAGAATATTTTGAAAGTTCTGGGGACAGAAGGGAAGTGCTGTGCTTTTAGCAGGAGTCTGATGCATTCAGCTCCCCTTTTATCAAATCCAAAGTACCACTGATCTATTCCTCCCTCTCCATGTGCCCAGCATTCCTGAGGCATGCTATGGGATGTGCAGTGCTCACTGGGGCTTTTGCTGTATTGCAGGTTTCTCAGCCCCAATTCTGAGCCTCCTGTGATTTTATGGCAGTCATGGATTTGATTTTATTTTATATTTTTTAAATTTGACCCTTCACGCTCTGCATTTGAAGAAGAGTAAGAGCCATTCAAGGTGACCCAAGATAGCCTGGAAACAGGTTCACACACAGTAGCAATCCACTTCCAGACTATGAGTATGGGTAGAAACAGGCTTTTTCCAGTGTGTCTAGTGGAGCGTGTGTCCCTGCTTTGCTTTGAGGGCAGCCAAGACATGGTAAAAATAATGTGGGACAGCCACAGGCTGAAGTAGTCCAGAATGGCTCTTTCTGCTGCTTGCACTAAACCCAAAGCACCTAAGAAATTGCTTATGATGCTGCAAGGAGGATTTAAATACCTTGAAGACAGAGAAGGAGTCAAATGCTGTTGGGTACCAGTTGGTTACAGTATTTGCAGCACATGGGGGAGGGCAGTGGCAAAGTGTGCCCAGACCTTTCTGTTCTTCCTGGCTCTGCAATGCTGGTGCTGGTGCTGTTGTCCTGCAGTACAACATCCTGGGGGGGTTGAGGCTACCTGAGGTCAGTGAACAAATGTACCCTGGTTGGCTGTACCACTGTTTGTTAATCTGCCTTTCAAGTATGTGGTAAGTCACTGTCCTTCCAGCATGTAGCAGGTATTTGAGTTTTGCCCAAATTTGAGCTGATGAAGTCATGTGTGAAGACCTGAAAAGAGCAAAGCTGAAAGTTTTTATGTATTTTATCCATCCCTGTTTGGGATAATATGGGTAGTGCTGGCATTTCCCTGCTGGCACCATGATTCGTTTTATTTGCCTTTGTTCCAGCTTGGAGCAAACAGCTGGAGGGTCTTGATTAGAGATTTAATTGTGAGATATTTCCCCTATGCACAAGAGCAATTGCTCTTTGACTTACAATGTTAAACGTTGGAGAATTTTGCTATCCCCTTCCCTTCCATTCTACCTTTTGACATGTAATGGGACTGCAGACCCTTGAAGCCTGAACTTTGAAATTACAGTTTTCATTATGTTGTTTAAATGGACTCTGTGACCTGGAGCCAGCTGAGGTTCCACAGACTGGATTCTTGACTCCTTCATTAGCTTTGATCAATGTAATCTCATTAGTGAAGAGCATTGCCAAATGGAGTCGAATTTACTTAGGGGCATCTTTTAATGGATGCTATCAAGGATGATGAGGCTTAAATACTACTTAATTTCATATTTTTAACTCAGTTTTGCTCAGTGACAGCTCCCATTTACTGACAGATAAAATCCTAATTCCTCTGATGAATTGGCCTCAGTGGAGTCCAAGGTATTGACTTCCCTGGGCCATTGCCAGCACTGCATGATGATAGTGGGGAGATGCAGCCTGCAGGGATAGGCTGGAGAGCCAGGCAGACTCTGGCTCCTCTGGAAGCTCTATGAGATCAGGATACTCATCCTTCTTGACTATCAGGATGGTTTCTGCACAGGATGAGGCCTGCCTGGCCTTATTTTTCTGAAAGGTATCATTGAAAAATAAGGAGATGCTTCCTTCTTAGATAAAGCTCCCTGTTGGGTAGGAGTGGAGAGCACAAAGCGCGTCAGCCATAGACCTGGAAGCAGTTTAAGAGGTCTGGGAATGGCTCTTACAGCTAATAGGAAAATGCTCTTCATACTTATTTTCTGATTAATGAGAGCAGTGCTGCTGTCCTGTTTTTGTCTGTGCCTCTTTACTTACCACGTGGTCCATCTCTTCCTGCTGCTGGCTCAGCAGGGTGACATTATGCCCTCTCCCTACAGGCATCCATCATGACAGGGAGTGTGCACAACCTGGGCTTGGAGGGCAGCAAGCTGCTCCTGGACTCTGTCAACCCATCGGGAATGAGCCCATTGAGGAAAGTGAACTCCAGCTGTAATGATGGACAGAGCGAGGGCAGCAGCTCCCCTGTCAAGAAGAACGAGAGGAACCTGGATGTGAAGAAGATCGAGAAGGAGATGCAGGAAATCATGTCCCCGACACCCCTCGAGTTTCACAAGGTTTGTGCTGCCAAGGGTTGGTCTAGCTGTGGCACTGCAGTACCTCGATGGTTAAAGCTATAGAAACTTTGCAACCTTGTAAAAAATCTCCGTAGTTGGGAGGGACCCCTGGAAAAGGTTCCTTGTTAAAGCTGGCCCTCACCAAGGTCATGGCAAAGGTTTCCAGTGAGTGAGATTAAGGGCCCTCTTCAGAAGAGTAGTGGGATTTAGCTGCCATGATTCAGCAGGGTTCAAACCTGTGCTTTGCTGTATTTCTTTAGATATAACATTTTCAGGTCTTCATGTTCTGTTGTTCGTTAATTAGTGCTACAGATAAAAATGAGAGAGCTCAAAGTATGGCCCCGTGGAGACCCATCAGCCCTTTTCCTGTGATACAGTCATATAAAAAATAATTTATTTTCCCTTGCCTTCCACTCCACCCCCAGCCTGTCCTGTAGGGGTGCTAAGGGTAGGACTTCAGTGATGAGATACTGGTTTGAATTCGGCATCCAGCTGAATGTAGCCAGTTGAAGCATGGTGCAAGACAGTGGTAATTAGAAAAAGTAATTAACTGCAGAGCTGCTGATGCAGAATGCAGGCAGGGAAGGGAGTTGGAGAGGTTTCAAAACGTTTGATTGCCTTTTTCTTTCCTAGTGCGACTTTAGAACAAAACCTGCAGTTATGGTAGATGGAAAAACCAACATTTTCATGTTTGATCTGCTTTAGCCCTTCAGGGCACAGCAAATGTGTCTTTAAATAAATTCCTTCATACCTGAAGGAGGAAAGCTGTGTAATTAGGCATGTTATAGGGTGACTCTTCATTCTGATGGAGCATCTGCTGTTGGCTGTGTTTGGGAAGGAGGTTGAGGCCAGGTGGAGTGTTCCTGTGTGTCATCCTGAGCGTTGTGCTTCTGAAGGACCACGTATCTATGAGGCCTGCCCAGCCAAGAGCACATGGAGTTAGAGCCATGGTAGAGGTGCACTCCCAGTTCATAGAAAGCAAAGGGAGATTTTGGTAGTGTTGGGGAATCAATTGTTCCTGGTTCCCAGTGTAACTCCATGGCAATACACACTTCCAGCAGTGCACTCATCCTTTAGAGGCCAAAGTGTGATGTGCTCAAGGGAAGGGTGATGAAGTTACCCATTTCTTGTCATCAGTATGTCAACACGTATATGAATTTTTAGAAAAGAGCTTGTGAATAACATGCAGAAATTTAGATGCTCCTGCTTAATGACGTATTAAAAAATGAGCTGTTTTCACATTTCACTCTCTATTTCCCCATGACCATGTTGATTTTTCATGCGTGTGCTGGTCTGGCACACACAGAGGATACACAGTGCAACCTGGGCCAGAGAAGGTGATGCTCCATTAATAACACGTTTGTTGGTCTTTGGTTGAAACACAGCAGCTGTCTATATTACACTGCTTGTGTTTCCTTCCACATCCAAGGGTGAAGGACTGTCATGGGAATGACATTTTATGCCAGTCAACAAAGCAATTCTCCATGTGGTTTACCTGAGATGATGGTATTGGATAAATAAGGCTCAATCTGCCCAGGCAAAGAAAATCTGCCCAGGAGACCCAGAGCAGAATTGCTGTAGGTCTGCACACATTACCTCTGCTACTGCCATCCTGCCAACCCTGTACATCAGCTCCTTAAATCTGCTGCATTAAAACATGCTCTGTCTGTTTCTGCCTCTCCAGATGACACTTCACAAAGACCCAGAGAGAGAAGATTTTGGATTCAGTTTGTCAGATGGCCTGTTAGAAAAAGGTGTCTATGTAAATATGGTCCGTCCGGATGGGCCAGCAGATCAGTGTGGCCTCAAGCCATATGACAGAGTGCTTCAGGTAATAAATGCAAAATGCAGTTCTGGAGGCTGGGACGGAGTGAATGAGTGGCTGAGAGGAAGAGAGAAGTGAGACCCACCCATGGCAGCACTAACTGTAATGAAAGGTAATAGTTAGCCAACTAGGTGAGTTCTTAGCCACCAAGCACTCAATGAGACCTGTGTTTTATAATAAGAAATCACTAGGTAGTACCTTCAGGTGGTACCCCTAGGTTACACGTATTCCAGGACACAGCCTGTCCCAGCACTGCCCTTTTTGAGCTTGGACAGCTCAAAACAAGCAAAAAACTGTACTGCTTCATCTCCTTGCCCTCAGTCCTTTTCCTGTTTTTTGGATGAACTGATACATGTTCCTGTGAAGCCCCTTGCAGAATTAAGTGATATTCATGAAGTTCTGTGCATGCCTTTGACAACTAAAGGAGTTTTCTAGGAAATACATCCTTCAAGCAAAGTGCTTTTTTATGGATATTTTTCTTTGAAAGAGACTTGATCTGAAATAGCTGATGCAGAAACAGAATAAAAACTCTGGCCAAAAGCACAGTCTGTAATGAGTGTGCCCGGGGCATATGGGACTACCAGAGGGACAGAAAGAGCATGGTTAGTTTTGGAGATTGGAGAGGAGCTTTATATGGATGAAAACCAACTATTTTAGCTTTGAGGCAACTCAGACAGCAACTGAAGGAAGTGCAGCCTCAGTGGAAAAATTGCCACCATTTGGAAATGCAGATATTGTGACCATATTTGGAAACACTCAGAAAGATGTTTAGTTTCACTAATTTCTAGGCGGAGGTCCTTAGCAGTCAAATTAGAGCCAATATATTATGTACATCAGGTAACTGGAGGACTGGCAGCTCTGTGGGGAACCTTGTTTAAGCTTGTTATGGTCTCTAGCCAGTTGGCTGCTATACAATTATTCCTTCTCAGCTTCAAATAAAGGATGGTGCAAGAATGAACAAGAAGCTAATTAGGCTCTGGGCTGCCTTTCTGTTCAATGTTGGATGTGTCGCTTTTTTGTGAGTGCCAAGTGCTCTGGGAGGTGTGCCCAAAATCCCAAGCAGAGCAGCATGGAGACTCTCGACGCCCTTGTTCCACATGCACAGCTCACACCTACAGGTGGGCGAGGTGATGGCCGTGGCCTTGTCATGTGGAGTTGTGAGTGAGGGATTGGACCTGGTACAGGCGACTCCCCTCAGGAAGTACAGAAGTACATTGCTGAGGATGCTTCCCAGTGCTGCTGTTGTGAGCCCGATGATGTGCCTGAAGGCCAGCGAAACACCTTGTCCCTGCTGTCACAGACCCTCTGCCTCTCAGCTGGATGGATTAACTGGAGCACTGGCATTGCACTAAATGGCACCTCTGCACTGGGACTGCCTGGCTGGCAAAGCACAAGGGCAGAGCAAGCTCGTGGTTTCTCTCTCCTTTTCCATGAGTTGGCTAGAAATTGTTACTATGCTGTAAGGAGCAGTATTGGGATCAACTGTGTGGACACATGCTAGGGCAGGGGGACACTGCTACCGTCACAGAGCCCAGCTCCATGGGCATGCATTCATTCTGGGAAAGGGTTTGGGATGGAAGGGTTCTATGGACTCATCCAGCCCTTACCCAGAGAAGGAAGCAACACCTGGCCCCAGGGCTTATGTTCACCCCAAAGTTGGGTGGGAAATTCCTTTCTCCCTTTCCTGCTGCCCATCCCCCCACCATTTGCCAACCCACTTCATCCCAGAGCTCTCGTGACACCAAGCCCAGGTGTCCTGGTAGCTGCAGGAAAGAGAGCTGGGGTGGTTTCTGCAGATGACCCAGCCTAGAAATGTACTTGAAGGTCTGCAAGAGCCAGCAGTAACTGCTTTCACTGCTGAATGCTATGGACGGAATTTGCAGACGCCTTCCGAGCCCACATGAAATGCATCCAGACTCCTATGAAATGAAGGATATAAATGGGGAGAGGAAAAGCAGAAATTGTTCACTATAGTTTCAGTTTACTGGTGGTTGAGCTGGACAATGCTTGCCAGAAGCCTCAGGGCTTTATTTGTTTTCTAGGTGCTGAATACCTGGCACCACAAATTTAGGGCCAGTAAAAGCCATGATGGCAAAAAAATCATGGAAAATGGGAACCTTTTTTATACAGGCTTGAACTGGAGAACTGTTTGTGAGCCCTGCAGTGTTTAATACTTGTACTACTGCCCCAGGCACTGGGATCAGGGTTCATACTTGATCCAGACGTTTTTTTCCCCTTCCTCTACCAGTTACTGCACCATTCCTCAACTAAGGAAGGATGCTCAGTCTCAAGGGGTGCCTCCTCTCTACTTCATTGTGAACCCAGAATCAGGGACCCTCGAGCATTGTATGTTTTCCCAGATGTGAGTTTAGCACTAATCTTGCATTTTCTGACTAACAAACATGATCTTTCTGTTGTTCCTCCCCATGGCACATCCTAAATCCATCCTGGCAGGTAAACCGCATCCGAACAAGAGACTTTGACTGCTGTCTGGCTGTGCCCTTGATTTCGGAGGCTGGAGATAAGCTGGACCTGGTAATCAGCCGAAACCCCTTGGCACTGGCTGCCAACACTCCCTTGGAGGGGAACAGAGAGCTGCCGGTGCAGGTGCCTCGCGGAGCCGAGGTCAAGGCGAGTGTCCAGACGCTCTGAGCAGTGGGAGCAGAGCAGATGATGCCCAGGGCCCTGCTGAGCCATTGTGGTATTTGGGGTGTTTTTGCTGTTTTTTGCACTGGTATTTGTAAATGCTGTGTGTACCATAACCTGCAAGTGGGGAGGTGGGTCTTCAGTGAGCCTGTAGACCGCCAAATATTGCTGGGAAGGTAAGAGCTGGATGCACATCTGGGGCTGTGGCAGTGATGGCAATGGGACGAGCTGCCGACGGGAGGAAGGAGCATCCACAGGGCATCCCCCTGTGCCCTGGCTGTGAGTGTGCAGGGTCCTGCCTCTGACATCCTCCTCGCCCTAAAGGCCTTGGCCATCCTATAAACATACATGGTGCTATTATATTTCTTGTTTGCTCAGTTAATTGCATACAGTGGGACTGAAATGCCTTTCCTTTTATGTTGTGCCCAGCTCCATCCTTCATTTTCCTCCTGAAAAATCAATTCCTGCAGCCCCTTGCAATCCTGGTTCAGGGCCGTGGAGAGTGCTGGTTAAAAGACATTTTAAAATGTGCTTGACAGTGGCTAGATGCAATTCTTGTCCAAAAACTGGTATTTGCAACTGCCTCCTGCCAGCCCCATCCACACTCCCTGCCAGGCTGGCTCACCCGTAGTGGGATGAGGCATCTTGTCTCGGCATCAATTCCATGAGCAATGTGGTTGCCTGTGCTGCAGTACTTACTACGCAGTAGAGGCTGTACCCAAGGGTAAAGGCCTTGAGTACCTGCTCAAATCCCCAGCCTGTTCATCTGAGCTTTATGGAGATCTCTTGCTTGCTAACCTGGCCTGTGCCTGCAAGTAAATAGCAAGATAGTGAAATTCCCTGGGCTGCCCCATGTGTTTTGAGTTAATGAAACCTTGTCATCTCCCATCAGGCACAACAAGCCCTGTGTTAGGTGGAGGTCGTGTCCCATGTGGGCTGGGTGGAGTGTGTGCCCATTTGCCTGTTGCTGGCCTCATGTGGCTTTGCAAGCATGATGCTCCCCTCCCTCCCACGAGCCTCCGGCCCCACACGGAAGAGGGACTGTGATGTTTGTGTTGGTTCTCTCGTCTGCCTGCCATGTTTCATGTATTAGCACTTTATGATGATGTTTGTGTCCTGGTGGTGGTGTGAGCCTGGCATTGCTTTCCTCGGGAAGACTTGGGCACAGTGGAGCTGAGGAGCTCACTCAGTCAGACACTGCAGCCCCAGAGCCCACTGCCCCCATTCCCTGCTCACCCTTTTGGCTCCTCCATCACCACCTGCACATCAGTGGTGTCCGTAGGGTGTTGGATGGGTGTTCAGCACGTTTGTCGCTTCGCTGAGCCAGGACTTGTCCCCCACTATCTGTCCCTGACGTCCCTCTGTGGTAGCACAACGTATCAGGATGTTTCTTCCAGACACGTGCCCGGCCCCATCCAGCTATTTGTCGTTGTAGCCATTTTCTCTTTGAGTATGCAATATCCCATACCATTGCTGCCACAACTAGATAATGTGCCATAATTGATACTGTGGAGCATTGACAGTGCAGCCGAAAGTGTTTTTATATGCAATATTCTGAGCAGTGGAAGCTCACTGGGGCTTCTCATAGGTTTTTAATGAAGACTTTTATTAAAGGCTTTAAAAAAAAAAAAAAAAAGGAAGAAGAAAAACTTGGTCCTTGTATCCCTTCCTATGCATTTTGAATGATATGAAGATGAAATGCATTACTTAAATGTGTATTTTTATCCATATATTAGAGTGTATTCCTTGTAAAGTATTTTTATATGCTAATTTTCTTATGTATCTATGAAAGCACAATATTTAAAAGTACTGCATTTCAAAGACTATTTTAGTCCTGTTTTGGACCTATTTGTAAATCTCTGTATTTAAATGGGATTGCAATGACTTTGACTTTTTTTTTTAATTAAATAAAAGCAAATGAAATGCATTTGGTTTGGTTTGTGTCTTTCTGCTGCAGGACGACAGTGAGGCAATGCTTTGCTTCCAACATTTTAACTTGCCAGAAGACCTCCATTTATGAGACACCTTGAAGGAGAAGTGGAGGCCACACAGAGGGTTTTGCTGCAAGGTCACTGCTTGTAGGGCTACCAGTGCAGGGCTGGGGTTGTCCCTTGCCACCACACAGCAGCAGGACTGGGGTCACTTCCCTCCCTGTGGACATGGAGGCAATTTTGCCATAGCTGGTAACACTATGAGCTGGAGATGCTCATGCATGTGGTTACAGCACTGCTTGCAGCTTTTCCACACGGGAAATGTTGTTGGGTTAAAACTGGGCTACTTCAGGATGAAACACTGAGACAGCAAAGCACGTGGTGGCCCTGACATGGCAGTGTTTGCAAAGTGTGGTTAATTCCTGGGGGTGAATTAGAAAACTGCTGGAGAACAATGTGCTGGCAGATGTACTGTCAGATGCTCCAGTGGGGTGTCCTGGGGAGCTGCACTGTGGTAGCCAAATTGTCCCACCTCTGAAACCAGACATCCAAGGAGATGGTGCTAATAACACCAAGGTTGTGGGTTTGATCCCTGTATGGGCTATTCATTCAAGAGTTGGACTTGATGATCCATGTGGGTCCCTCCTAACTCAGAGTATTCTGTGGTTCTGTGACTGCCATGAACACAGAACATAGTTCCTTGTGTCTGTATGTTGAGGATTTCTTCCCTAGGTTCTTGCAAAGCAGTTTGGGGTGCCCCTGCACTCCCAGTGTGGGCTGTGCAAGCTGGAATACTGTCTGGATAGGGCCTCAGGGAATCTCTGCTCACTGGCAAGGAAAGGGTGAGCTGCATTTTGCAACCCTTCATGGCCAAGTGGGTAATGCAGGAATTTTCAGACTCTGAGCAGGGTACAGAAATGCTCCTGGTTAGACCTTGGGAATCATTGCCACGTAAACAAACCTTATCTGCCAGATTATCTGCCATCTCTGGTTGCCCTCCTGGGGCAAAGACTTCAGAACAAGGCCCTTCTCACATTTGGCAACAAGGCCTGGCCAAAACCGTGCGGAGCCAACAAGGCACTGGAGCGACGTCAGGTTGAACAAGTGCCCGTGCAACGTGACCCGCAGGTTTCGGTGTGTACCAGGTAAAAGGTTAACGCAGTGCTGCTCCCCTGGTCTGTGCCTTAGTGGGCAACATCTGCTGATGTCACCTTTTATCCCGTGGACCTCAGCTGGTGGAAGCAGCTGCAGCCCTGGGCAGGTGATGGTTGCCCATGGCAGGTAGTTGAAACCTTTCGACAGCAGCTTGTGGCATTTAGTGACTTTTTTTAGTTCCTTGTTTATTTATTTTATGTTAACCTAAGCCACAGTGCAGTTGCTCTCTGTGCTGCTATCAGGCTGCTCAGCACAGGCGTTGCAAGCTGTGCCAATGAGAGGAGAAATCCCTGACAAAGTCCTCAGTCACACACAGCAAAATAACCAAGCCAAAAAAACCCCAAATAAAGGCAGCTGTGGGGCTCATCCTGGGCATGGGGGACTGGAGGCTCAGCAGTGATATTCAAATGCTTTACTTTTCACAAATAATAGCCACCAACATGTGTTTTTTCTTTCCCTACCACAAATCAGGACTGAAGGAATGGATGCTCTGGTTTAACCTCCATCTGTTTGTCTGAAGAGGTCATCAGAGAGCTTGAAATAACAAGTCCCATACACCAGGAAAATAGATTTGGGGGTGTTAGGATTTGTTTTGGGGGTTTTGTTTGGTTTGGTTTGTTTTGTTTTCTTTGTTCCTTTTGGGCTTTTCTGATGTATTTGAACTCTCACAGTAGTGGTGCCATGCACGGGCTGGCATTAGCTGGTTACAGGTGAGACATGGCTTTCCTCTGCATCACTTGGTTTTCTTAGGTTTTTTATGTCTTTGATGTGTTTTGTTGTGGGTTCTTTTATTCTTTTTTTTTTTAAATTATTTATCTGTCTGTATCCCAACCCACAGATTTTTGCACTTTTATCCTTCCAATTCTCTCTCATCCCACTGGGTGAGGGGGTGAGTGAGTGGCTGTGAGGGGCTGAGCTGCCAACCAGGATGAAACTGTAACAGATGTGAGGTCAGTGATAATTTACATTTTATATTACTATAATGGAATATTTTATAAGGACAAACCTCCCCCCCAAAACAAGTGATAGGTTTGAAGGAAGAACAGAGCAAATAAAACATGCAAAAGCATAGCTGGTTTATAAAGGAAAGTTTTATTTTCAGTTATAAGGTGATTACAAACTCATCTAAAAAAGCAAAGATGACTTAAAAATATCCATATACATTTTATTTATCTAAAAAGCAAAACAGAAACTGCAAAATACAAACATTTACCATTTACACAAAGGCTAGGGGGTTTTAGGATTAAATTACACTCCAGGATTTTTTTTCAAATACAAATATTCCGTTTTGGAACACACACAAAAAAATGTTTTAAAATGTTTTAAAAATATTTTTAAGGTTTTTTTCTTTAAAAAAAGTTCAGATGACATTTTTAAGGAGGCCATCATTGCCCTTGCCTCCTCGCTGTATGTGCTACTCATCACATTACTGTAGTCACAGTTGCTAGGAATTTAAATAATAATAAAAAAAACACCACTGTTTTTTTAGCCAAATACACCAAACAAGATGGACCACCTCTTACAACGTGAAGTCCCTGGCAACATTATCAGGTAACAATCACAACATTACACTGGAGAAAAACAACATCCTATTGAACAACGAGCACTTCCAACAGTACTGGGATGCTGCGATGCTGAGAGACTGGTGCTGGTTTCCAGGACAGGAGCAGGTGACAAACTAACACAACTTGCCCCTCAGGATGTTTTTGTTTATCAGCCTCTCAACATAATTTTGCCACTGTTTTGTTTTTCCTTCAGATATTGAAAAAATTCAAATCTTTTTTAACATCTCAACTGCAGAAGCAGGTGGAGTTAGAAACAGTGTGTGTCGTGCTCTGCTACAGGGCTAAGCCTTCCCCCACATATGCACACACAGGGCACGTGCACAGCTCCTTAGCATGTTTTAGTTTCACCTTTTTTTTCTTTATTTTTCCTCATTATTTCTTCTGATTTCTCAAGTCAGGTCACGTTTTCCCTGTGCTGCCAATGGGAAAGTGAGCAGCACCACCCTGCTGTGCACTGCAGAGCCATGGGGAACAAGCCTCCAAACACTTGCTCCTTTTTAAACTCTTTGATTTACTTCCCTCCTAAAACTTGTGCTAATTAAATTTGGACACTTTTACTGATTATTTCAAATTAGGACACAGCAGCTGTGTCTGCTTTGCCATTCAATAACCCAGCAGTATCAGCAGGGTCAGGCCCTTTTCCAGACACAAACCCTGTCATTTTGCACCTTTGATTTGGATGGGGGAGTAATTCTTAGAAGTTTTTAACATGCAAAATTTTGAGCTTGCCTCTTCTGTTGGTCACTTGGTGTCTGAAGCTATTTCTGCTCTTGTTTTAGGGGGTAAATTGAAATCACCAACTCCCACTGACAACTGGAAAAAAAACCACACAAAAATTTGAGTTTTCCTGTTTATTTTTTTAAGAGAAACAAAAAAAATCGAGATTTTTTTTTTTTTTAAGCAGAGAAGTATTGTCCATGTACACATCTGTTTTGGGCTGGCAGAAAAGAGCCACGATCTGGTGGAGGGTGCAGGGCTGGAGTGGGCAGTTTTCCAGCAAGGGCTGGTGCTGGTTATACTCAAGTCTTTCTTGAGGAATCTTTCCCATAGACTCAAATTGACCACTAATACAGTAAGAAAATTGTTGTGACCAAACTATGGAGCTCAGGGAGCCTCCTTTGCACTAGTCCATGGGCTTCTTAAGTGTGACTGAATCAAGTGAATGCTTTGTTTCTTAAGCTTATTTTTGATTATAAGAAATAAAACAGGCTACCAGGGTCTGACAGTTCCTGACCTTTGCTCATGCAAATACACAAATACACAACTACATGTCAATCCTAACCACAAGGCTTTGGATGCTGATTTTGGAGAAAACAAGTCCAGGGCAGCTGCCTGAACCCACACCACCCCAACCTCCCACGCCAGGAGCCGTGTAGAGCCTGCAAGGAGCCAGGAGAGCTCTGAAGTCCAACGTGAGGCTTCCTTGGAGGGGCCATGGGCCAGGTTTTGTCATTGCTTTCCCTCTTCCACCACCCCCATTTAGGAAAGACCATCTGGACACCCTGGTGGGTTGGCTCTTTGCAGGCAAGTGGTGCCTGAACCTCCTCAATCCTCATCCTGAACAGCTTGGCAAGACTTACACACGATTTGCAGCCTGGGAATAGCAGCAACGTCCCCACTGTGTGCGTGCATACGAGGGTGGAGGATTTCATCTACTAGTCTACTTAAACACAGATTTATTTTTATTCTTTTTATTGAAAGTGAGCAACTTCCATTGAATCTCCTTGGAAATGATGTCAGGGTCATCTTTCTTCCAAGTGTACTCGAGCTGCTTAACTAACTTGTCCACTCCATTCAATGCACAGCTTATTTAACATTTTATATACATTATGCCTCCACAAGTGATCCTGCAGTGACTACAAGACATGGAAGCCAATATTATCAGTTATTCAAAAATGTTCAAATCCTTCTCCCACAGATGGAAGTTTGCTATTGATGCAACAAGTGGGAGCTTTGAACCCAAGTGTGACAAGCACAACCTCAATGAAACTGTAAGTCTCCTTAGTAAATAAAAACAGACCAGGAGGAGACTTGGAAAAGACCTATTGACTGGACATGTCCATGTGTCTTCAGATGTACTTGACTTATCTAATGCTGAGACAAAGAAGAGGAACCAGGAGCATCTGCAGTTGAGAAAGGAGGATGCACACAGGACTGAAAACAGCTGCACAAGGTGCTGTCCTGATGCTGACATTAAAGGCTCTGCTGATGGTTGCTGGGGTTTTTTTGGGTGTTACAACTCTAAGGCTCACTTTTATTTTTTTTTCTTCTTCTCATTTCCTGCTCTCCCCAAGAACAGCAGCAAAAATCAGTTTTGCTGAGCTGTTCCAGCAGACCATTCCTAACTCCCCTCCAGCCCCTAATTCCAGGAGCTGCACTGCTCCTGCAGAGTGACCACCAGTGCTGTTCTAGATGGCAAATACAGCTGACAGGCTTTTGTATTTTCATTTACAACACAGGAACAAATCCATTGTGGACCTACTATATCAAACTTTAAAAGAGGACTTTTCTAAGTGTGTGGATCTGTTTGGACCAGATGAAAAGGAAAGCTATGGATGAGAAGGAAAATTAGAATAATAACAACAACAACAATAAAAAACCAGTTCTATTTATAAAATCATACTGTTTAAATACTGAGATACAGACTATGGGTAAAGTCCCTTACAATAGATGCTCTTTCAGTGAGATCATCACTAGTGACAGGTGAACTGAAAAGGTTTGGAAAATTCGGAAAATTAAGAAACGGGTCAGAAAATCTCTTGAGGAAAATTTTCCCCTTTACATTTCTACTATCTTCTGATTTCAGTTCAGCTGGAAATGAATACTGCTGAAACTCTGCCGTTTTCAAGCCCAGAAGAACCCATGAATACAAAGGTACATGAAATATGAAAAGGTGTGCGTTTTACCTTGGTTTATTCTGGCTTTAATCTCAGGGATCTGGTTCTAAAGGTTTCATGCCAAAACTACAATAAATTCTCCCTGGATCCAAACCAGTTCATCTATGACTAGTCATGATATAGAGTTCCTCATTTACACAAAACAGGTAAAATAGGTCACAAGAGTTTAAACAAGTAAATATATGAAAAAATCAGCTGTCTTTGCAGTCGAAATAGGTAGAAAACACAAACTTTTTAAAAAATTATTTTTTAATAAATTTGGCAGAGGATCATGTTGAAATGCAAATTTATCACCATGAAAAGTTTAGAAACCTGACAAAACTGTTAGGAAAAAACCCCAAACTGTAAAAATGCAAGTGTTCTCACTTGAACTCAAACCCCAGATAAAACAAGAAGAATTAGGTATTTATTTTTTTTTTCAGGGGAGGGAGGAGAAGAGAGGGGAACTGTTTTCCAGAAATAATAATTTCTTGGCTCTTGGTGAGTCCCAGCCCTCCCTTGCAGTCGTGCTAAAGAGCACAGCAGGGCCAGAGAAGCTGACACAGAGAACACTTCAATGAGGTTGTTGCATATGTGCGAGACATTTTCACTTGGAACATGGAAGAGACTGATTTGAATGGCACAGTTTGTACTGAAATGGGGCTGGGTTCTAGTTCTCTACTAGTTGTACTTCGAAAGGTGTAGTATTGGCCCTCTGGTTCTTCACACAAAGACACTCTCCACAACACAGGAGATGTTTAAATAACCAGCTGATTTGCTGGAGACATCTTTGATGTAGCAAAACCATTTTTTTCCCTAACTAAAGCTTGTCAAAGCTCTACAGCACAAAAGTGATGTGCAAACTATATAATCTCAAACACAGTTGTATGACAATGTATATATATATGTCTATATATATATATATATAAAGAAATAAATCAGTGTTTTATCTGCACTCACAAAAAACCATTAATTACAACCCCCTAACCTGCTTTTTCCTCTGCACCTGTGCCTGTTTATTCAGACACTAATTGTAACTCAAAAATGAGAGTCCAAGCTGAAGCCCACTAAGAGAATTATCTTTGATGACATCTCCTTGCCTTTGATTGTTAAAGACTATTAAAAAAAATAAGCTGTATGCACGTTTCTTTATTTTGGGCACATCTGATGACACCCAGTGGCTCTCAGGATTCCTCCTGTGACCTTCAATGGCTATTGCCAATGGCCCAGCAGGTGACATTAGATGTTTGCCATCTCCAGCTGTGGAAAAGTTTCATTTAGAACTCTCATAATACAGCAACCAGAAAAAGAAAACAAAAGTAATTCTTCTGTGGCTGGTTTTGTAGCTGCAACTCAGCTATCTGATGCAAAAATACCTACAAATTTGAACTGGAAAGATTTTGAAAGTTATAGATGCAGCCACTTTTTTCTTTCTTTAATGATTATTTTGGTCCATCTCTTGGTTTGAAATCATCCCTTTTCTGTTACAGGAAAACCAACAAGTTAATAAGTGTTTGTGCTGCTGTGGCCAGTTAGCCCATGGGACAAGAAAAAGTAAAACAAAACTGTGTAGGAATGTTAAGAACTGGTTATGTTCCTGTTTAAAAAAATGACAAACTCTGCCCTGACAGACTAAGCTGACAGCAGAATAAACAAGATACAAACTCTGCTTTTATCAAGCATTTCTTCTAAATACCTTTGGATATCTTAATTGTGGTATCATAAGAAAAAACATTCTTTCTCTAATACAATGCCCACAAGAAAAGGCCAAGTTTTGACAGAGAACCTGTTCCCAGCACAACCTGCTCAAGTTTAAAATAAATAAGAAAAAGGCTTTTGTCCATGTTTTGGACAGTCTTCAGGGATCTAATTCCCCATGGAAACATTTACCTGGACCACATTAAGTGGACCCCTCATTCCTACACTCCTTGTAGTGGTTTCTCTTCACTCCCCAGTCTCACCTGGAATGGTACCCAATTCCTTCTGACCAATACAAAATATTTCAGTGTTACATGTTCCCTTTGCTTTAATTTAAATTCCAAAAAGTCCTGTTTCTTTAGCATATAAAATTCACAAATATGTCTTCCACTCTCCTCCCCCCCTAAAAATAAAATAAAATAAAGTAACGGTTTAACCCAACGATGAGCAAGGAGACTGGGGGCTCCAGGTCCACTACTGCTATTTAGTAACACAGGACAAGGACTTAGTCCTTTTGTCTGCTCCTCCAATAGCAATGACCACCCCCAATAAATAAATAAAGCAAATCCTGGTTACCGAACTTGGAAAAGCATTTTTGAGATACATGGATGAAAAGCACCTGTTTGCTGTGTGATATTATTATCATCATTACTATTATTATTAACAACGTGTCTGTTATCAATACTGGTTACACCAGGTGAGTGGTTTTGTTCCTCCTGTCAGGGGCGACCTGGTTTGTGTTCACTTTTGGACTGTCAGAGTCCAGAAGTGACTCCTGTATTTTTCTGCCCCAAACCAAAGTCCAGTTGAGGAAGTGAACACCTGAAGCACCCAGAGGGCAGGTGCTGCTTTTCCCTTCTTGGCACCTCAGTGCTCACCCCACTGCCCCAGGGACAGGGTGTCCTCCCAGTTTGCAGAATTCAAGTTTACACCAGTGCCACCACATCAAAATATGCTTTGCTGGAAAACTCAGGAGCAGGTACCAAACCTTCCTGCTCATGCACAAACAGCAGGCATTTCACTTAAGTAAAAAAACCACAACCAAAATCTGAAAAATAATAATAAACCCCCCCCTCCAAACCATGCCAAACCCTGTCAATGCATCCTGTCAATGCCTTCAAGTCCTCCTCTGTCAGTGTGACAGGGTCTCAATGCTGTCCTTGGGAGGGACAGTCACAAGGCTTTTCACACCCAGCTTCTGCTTCCTTTGCAAACTCTCTGCCCCAGCTGGTTGGCCATATCCTATTCAGGAACCATGCTAAACAAAACTGTACCCACTCCTGAAAGTGACCCTGACACCTGTCGTTTACCACAATTGAACCAGAGGGTGGAAATACTACACCTTTGAAAATTCTCTTGAAACAGCTTTTTTCAAAAGATCATCTCTCTCAACAGAGCTCCTTTTGTGTGTTTTGTAGGTTACCCTGCTCCCAAACATACCAGCACCTAAAATTGCTTTCTGAGACTTGAATGTATTGCTGGTAAGACAATCAATTCAAGTGGTAAGGTGTATAATATTTAGAGATAAAGATACATATATTTAAAAAAACCCAATAATAGTAAATTCCTGTAATATGTCTAGTCTGATATGAAAGCTCTCCCTCTACAGAGAGACGTCTGCTGTGATTACCTTACAAAATATTACAAAAAAAAAAAAACACACACAAAAAATAACTTTCTCTGTGAGAAATAAAAATAAATCCTAGTGCAAATATAAAGCTCTGTAAACCTGGTCCTATGAGAATCTATGGTTAGTAAACGGCAGTTAAAGCAGGTTTATCCTCTCACAGAGAGAGCTCACATCATGGTTTCCACAATGATATGAGTTGGCTTGATCAATCCACCATTTGAAGTTCCATTGGGGCAGAAGGGGGTGCCACTCTCTGTTTCTTTGGACCATCGATTCACTTCCTTGGGGGCAGCCACTGCCTTTATCCTCTGAAAGAAAGGAGGAAAGCAGAGGTGAGACCAAGAGGCCCCTGTGTCTCCACGTGCAATCCGAGGGCGGAGATGTGGGAACAGCCCGTGGCTCTGGAGCACCACCTTCAGCTTCTGCTCAGCTGCAGAGCTGACCCTGACACAGGGAAGTCAGACAGGAGAGGAAATTCCCAGTGTTGTGCAGCACCCTGCACACTGGGCTTTCAGTGCTGCTGCTGCTCAAATGATGTGTGTTCTCCTTCCTCATTTAGAAACAGCTCTGCTCTCAGCCCAGCCTTCATTGCCAAGTGGCAACTTCTCTCCTACATCTCAGTCCACAAAGGAAGAACAAAATGGCATCTGACCAGTGTTTACTCTCTTTCCTTTCCTAACATGGTCTTTTGAGCAGTGTTTTGGCTACTTTTAGACTTGTCTCTCATGGTGACAATGGTGACAATGTAGGCAGGAAAATTAACACTTATGTCCTGGGCACAGCTGAAAAAGACCATTAACACTTGGACGAAAACAAATGCAAGTGTTTGTGCCCTGGGAGATGTTTCAGTTTGGCTTTTTTTTTTTATTCTATTCTCTCTTTTTTCCTAACCCAAAGTGTCCCACTTTCTCCTCCAAGAATACCCTGGGCTGCATTTAAGACCATCTCATTAGGCAAAAACAAAACTAATCTGAAAACTTAGAAGAAAATTGTAACTTTACACTGGAAGAAAAACAAATTAGGGGAACCTGCACTGAATTGCAAAGGGCAAGAGATTGTCTGCAAATCTGAATCCAAGGGGATCAGACTGAATCAGACTCAGTTTTCCAAACATCAGGGCAATCTGGATCCAGTGTTTCAATTTGAAACAAAATAAAAACAAATAAAAAAACCTAAAATGTGGAACCCACTGGCAGGAGGGTTTGACTTCTATTTAGTCCCCCATGGTGAAGGCTATGCCCAAGGGCCATGCAATCCCCAGATGTACCCAAATTTCCCTGAAATTCAAAGAGCTTTTACACAACCATACTTGGTCTCTCTATTTCTCTTGCTTTCTCTATGGTTTTCAGGATGGTGCTTCCATGTCCCTGCTGGAGAGACCTGACACTCAGGAACACCCCAGTCCTTGAGTGTTTGTCTGCTGTGGAGGTAATGATTTGCCAAGCTGGAAACCACACAAGCAGGACACGAGTAAAATCACTTGATGTTTGTCTGAGGACAGAAGGCTTCGTGTTTGTTCTGTTTCTACTGTTTACCCAAGGGACAGGTGATCTTTAACAGTCTTATTTGCCCTACCTGGACAAGATGGCAGTTTTCCAAGCACTATTTTGTATAAAAAACCAGCAAGTTAAAGCTCCCTTTCTCCTGTAGACAGACAAGTGGTTGCTCTTACCTCAATGAGTGACCCATCTGACTGAATGATGCGGATGACCATCACCATAGGGATGCAGATCATGGAGGAAAGGGCAAGAACCCAGCCCAGGCCAATTGCCCAGTCCGGGTATGTGTAGACCTTGTTGTAGGTCAGTGGTTTGTACTTGGCCAAAGAAAAGATAAAGCACCCCTGTGGATGAGAAAGGAAAACAAAGGCTCAAAAAATGTCAAAAGCAGTAGGGCTCTGATGGATACCCTATGTATTTTAAACCAATGGGGGAATTATTCTTCCTTTTAAATCACTGAAAGAGCATCTGCATCTGCTTACAGCATCTGCTGCTTGACAAGAGAGTGTTGAGAGATGGTGCTGAACAGCTGCAATACACTGCCTGTTATTATTCAGGGCTCAGCTATTTGCTGCACATTGCAAGGAGATTACCAGGATGTTCTTCCCACCCAATGAAATACTTCAAGCTGAGTTCTGCCTCAGACTGCTCAAGCCTTTTTGTTACAATGGCCTAGCAGTCCTACGTCTGCTCTTTGGAGAGTGAGTTTTCTCTTCACGATTGCAGCATTTTTCCAAACCTAAGAAAAATACACTTAAATGCAGCCAACTGCCATCTGCACAGGCACAGTAGAGAGCTGTCACATTAACAGCTGACATCTGAGAACACGACGTCTTTGAAGGGTATTTTCAAGCCTCCAGATTCTCTTTGCAAATTGGCCTCTTAATGCAACAGCCTCCTCTTAAAGAGAAGCAGTAGAAGGTGGCTCAGCCCTGGCATGTGTAAGACTTGAAAGAGCACAGGTCAGTACTCACCACACAAAGAACTGGTGTGATCACAATCCAGCTCCATTTCATCCAGGGACCAGGTCTGTATCCAATCATATCCTCAATGGCATCATAAATATTATCAGCGCCTGTAGGAAATGAGCACATAAAAGCCCTGTAAGGACTGTAGGATTAAAGCTGCTTTCCTAGGCACCCCAAGGGGTATTTGAAGGGAAGATGAAGATGTCAGATGTATTCTTCAAATGCTTCCCACAGCTGTGAAGTCCAAAATCATCATCTTGAGAAGCTCTAAGGTTCAGGGACTCTCTCACCTCACCCCTCCCCTCATTATTTGGATGCAGAAGTGCAATGCTAATCCCTCCTGGCCCCCCCCACACCTTCTCCTCTCTCCAGGCTCTCACTGAACTTGCCAGAGGGATCCCCACAGGAAGGAGGTGACAGCAAACAGTGCACTCTGCTTCAACAGAAATCTGACTGGTGCAAAACGATGGCTTTGTCCGTTTAGCTTTTCTAAGGAGATGGAGGATATGAAGAATCAGGGAGATGACCAGTCCTAACCAGAAAACATCTGATCCTTCCCCAGCTACTGGTTCAGACAGCTACAGTGGCTACTGTCAGAGCCTGGTACTTGGCATCACCTAAAAATAACAGGGCAGAATACACTCTTCTGTCAGCTCTGTTTTTGTAGTTTCTGTTTGGTTGGCTTGGCCCTGTGGACATTGCAGCCCTGAAAGGAAATTCTCTGAGAGACAAAGAGGAATTTTCATGGCTGGCCAAACTTTCAACTCTCACCTCTGAACTTAACACACGTAAATGCTTAATTGTGCCTTTATCAATTAGCAATGGAAAAATACTCATTTTTTGGTGGAAAAACACCAAAGGTTGGCTTCATCCCAGATGCAAATTTGTCTCTGAGAGGTCAGGGCAGTTTTATACTAATGGCATGTGTCTGTTGCTGGGAAGAAGATTCTGGGGCGGCTGATGATGAAGTGTTTGGTGAGCAAAACTGTCACTGAGTCATCAAAAGGTATCACATGAAAGGATTCCCACTTACCATAAACCCAGGCTACAGCAATACATTCAAAGAATGCAACCCACAAAAGGCATACACCACTAGCTGCATAGTAGTCAAAGAGTTGAAAAACATACATGCCACCCTGGGAAAAGAGAGACACAACAGATTAGGATCCAACAGGAAAAAAACCCTAATATTTCAGCCCCAGCTCCCAGTAACATCTATCAACATCTCAATGACTGCTGTCTAATAAGCAGCAGTATCAAGCAAGTAGGTAAGGTAAATATTTGGCATTACCTTCCCCAGGGAATATGCATGTTTACTACAGGAAGAATTCAAACAAGACGACGATTAAACAAAATTAAACAACTTAGTGTAATCTACTGACACACTTAAATAGTCCCTTCTTAAAAGTATTTTAGGATGGTCATTTAAAGAAACAAATGACACAAAAGAAATAGTAGGTTGCCTTCTAACACTAACACCTCCAAAAATTAAAAACTGTCAGTTCATCAGGAGGGTCTTCATTTATTAATTGAGTGAAAGGACTTTTTTCATGAGAATAGTTCATTTTTTGCTTTCTAACTCTTTATTTATACTCTGCTGTTAGACTCTTTGCTTTCACTACACTGAACTATACACCTGCACCTTTCCTTGAAAAACTATGTTGTTTGGGCACCTTTGTTATAGGTGCTATTTTGCCTCCCACATTCGTGCTCTTCCAGTTGTTTTTAAAATCTAGCTTGAGTTTTATTTTGGAGATAAATATCACAACATTGCAGGCACTGGAACATATTCCTGTCTTGTTTATACTAGAATAAACACAGTGGTATTTAATTAATTCAAATCTGTGTAACTAAGATAAAAATCTCTTTCCCTGCATGTATTGGATGGACTCTTAATCTGCTCTGCTGAAGGTTTCCAATGTGTTTCATCATTTAGAGCTAGATGTTAATATTCATACTCCAGTTGGTCATTACCTGCGATCAGACTGAATTTAATGAGCTTTCATGTCTCTGTTCCTCTGACTGAAATGTGTAGCTCCCTTTCAAATTGCTTTCAGGGATGAAAGATGCTCTGTAGACCTAAAAAGCACTGCTCCTCTGAGTGGCTAAACAGCTAAACTGGACCGAAAAATGGCTAAAAAAAGGTGGTGCTACTGACCTCAGTCACCATAGTTAGTCCCAGAAGATAGCTAAGGAAACACACTACAGCAATGAAGATTTCCCGTCGGTAACCCTTCCTTAGGAAGGATGGGTGCAGATCAACTAATGACGTGATCTGTCCTTCAACTTCAACAAACTGGAGGGGGAAAACAGCAACAGAGAAATGTGACTTGCAGATTTCCCACCCCGCATTTCATCCAGGCCCCTTCTTGAACAAACCCTCCCCAGCAACACCCCAACTGCACTTTGTGGCAAAAGGCTGCTCTGGATAAATAAGTCAGAAGCCACTCCTTTGTAACCCAGAGGTTGAAGTGTGGGGGTAGTTTTCAGGTTGGAACAAGCTTTCAGAATTGCTGTTTATTTCCCAGGAGCCTTATAAGCTACCAAAGGGGCTCTGTAGATGCAAGGCACAAGGATAAAGGAGATTAATTTGATGACAGGAAGGCACTTAATGTGGCTTTTATGTTATTGCTGTTCCAGATGAATACAAGATGTACAGTAGAAGGCAGGCAGAGAGAAAACACTCGAAAAAGTCCAAGGTAGGAGAGTACCTCCCAGCCTTTACTGATGTGCCAGAAAACCTCACAGATTCTAGTTAGGTTAATTCCACAATTTGATATAAATCCACTCTTGGGTTTGTTAGTGAAAATCCAGTCAAAGGAAGTCAGATTTTGATCTGAAATAGCATCTCTTCTTGACTAAATGTATCTTTTCTGTGAGCAGAGTATCTCTGACTAAGGCCCTGGTTAGTTCTGCAGCAACAATGGAGCTGTTTATACAGTCCACATACAATGATTTGGCAAAGTATTTCCAAGTGTAAACCAGAGTAGATAAGCTAAAAATCTTTATCTACTTTAATGATAACTGCATTTGTACTTATTTGCCTTTGCAGAACTATACATTTAAGATGTACGACTTTAGTTAACCGAATAACCCAAACTGGATTTGAATAAAAATTTGAAGTTAATCAAAAACCAGATGCATTTTGCCCATGGAGGAGAGCAACTACTGAACTTCTCCCCAGAAAAGCAAAGAAGGGATCTTTCAACTGATCTGTACTTTCCATCTGGTGAGGGACGAAAGCACAAAGCTCACTGAAGACATGAGAATACCCTGGAGGAATCCATCAGGGCTGCCTCTGCAGAGATGATCTTCACTCTAAGTAGATACATCATCTTATAACCAATAACTTATCACGGGAAGTCTATAGCAGATTATCTCAGAAAAAGCTGCCTTTCCCTACCCAGTACTTCCATTGCTCTTACAGTGCCCAGAAGTGCCCTGGAACAACTCTACCTTCTCTGACCACAAGCTGAAGCTCTAGTTTGGAAATACAGGCCGTCCTGCAAACAGATTTTGTCCCACACCAGATTTTGTTGCCTTGTTACTTTGACTTTCGTAAAACTGGCTTTCTTTTTTAATGCAACCCTTTCCTTTGGGCTGATTTGATCTGAAACTGCTCCAGCATTCCAGAAACCTGCTTGACTTGACTGCACTCCAAAAACCAGAGGGGTGGAGGAGAGAAATTAAGCGCTCCAATTAGTTTTAATCATTCCACGCAGTGAGGAGCTTTTTAAAATTACTAGACAGCTTCCAATTTGCATAAGCATAGGGTTGCTGAACCACAGCACTGGGTACTTTCACATTTACTTTGGAGTGATTGAAAGTTGCTCACTAGAGTTCAAAAATTAAGCCACAAAGAGCAATTTAGGGCAAATTAAATATAAAAAACTCTAAGAGATTAAGTACACAACAACTAGGTAAAAATCCATTTGCAGGACTCTCCTCATACAAGAGAGCACTTAGGCCAGATAAATGTTTCATCCTTAGGAATTTATTTTTTTTAATGTTAATGATTTTCCATTTGAGTGCAGAAAACTTTGAATTTTGGATGTGTAGTTACTGCATAATCCCTCTTCACCATGTTTCCTTGTAAGTGGACTATCTAGAAATGATTTACAGGTTCCTTGGCAGTGCTTAGTCCAACATTCCTACAAGCACCCACTGGGAAAAATAACCTAACTTCTTGGACTGAACATTTTGATTTTTTTCATGCTCACTGATTAATAGCAGTATGTGCTATAAAATTAGTGCAGCTGGAATCCGAGATGCTTTCTGGGTTGTTTGGAGGTATTGAATGCACACTGGTGACGTGAAAGTCAGCAGGATCCCACACTGCTTGGCACCTCTAAGCACAAGGCCACCAAAAAAGGCTGCAGCTTTGGATGCTGACTGTTGATGAAGCCACTCTGTACAAAACATTTTGTGCTCTTTGTATCTCATAGCAGCTTCACTTTTTTTTTCTGGCACTTGGCAACTATCAAAGCCTGTATTTCTAGTAGTTATTAATTCTTAAAATGTTTTAATGATGGTGTATGCACACTGCAGGTGATTGCAGTGGCATGAAGTACTCTGTGGAACTGGCTGTAGTCTTTTGTGTTTTAAAATGATTAAGCTTTTCCCCAGTGTAAGAAAATACTACACTGCAACCAAAATAGTGGTACTTCGCTGGGCTGGGACTAGGCTGGGACTGAAATTTAGGCTGGGGAGTACTGCCCTAGTCTTGTGGACTCCACTAACTCCTGATGACAAAGACTTACTGAGCAACACCATATTATTAATTCACAGATCCACCAAGTGCAGTCCCTCACTAAAACAGCAACCCAAATTTCTCGTAAGCAGCATTATAGGTATTCTCTTCTTGACTCATACCTATAAAACCAGCTTTTCTGTCAGCAGCAAGGATACAATAAGCCACATATCCCTTACCCATCATACTAACCTGGCTATCCAGTCCAAGCAACAGAAGCATAATAAAAAAAAGGATTGCCCAAAAGGTGGGCAGTGGCATCATGGACACAGCTTTTGGATAGGCAATGAAGGCCAGGCCTGGACCTAGAGAAAGAGAGAATAGGGAAGGGGGAAGGGAAGTGAAGAGAAATAGTAAGTACCAGCTCTTTGGTAAAGGTAGCCACCCTCAAATTCAGGAATGCCTGGTTCCGTTCAGATAAATCCAAACGCAGCTGGAAATACCAGAAGTGAAACAGTTTGGCTCTTTTATCTGAAATCGAAGCACTACAGCAGAAACCACAGGCAACCCCCCAAGGCCATTGCTAACAGATCACCAGTTTTAACATCTGTCTCAAACATGCCAATATTGGAGGTGTCCTACACCTGCCCCATACGGACAGAGGAGAGTGTTGGGGGCTGGGGGATAAGGGGAGACCCAGGGGAATGGCAGAATCCCACTGCTAGCCCACATGGTCATGATGAAGATGATGATGATGAAACTCTTGCATGCAGGGAAGGGGACTCTGTTCCAAACATTCCCCGGGATCATCACTAATGCAACCACTGCCTCCCTCTGTATACAACCTCCAAACCCAGCATGGCCTTTCTAGAGCAGGGTTTGCACTCCAGGAGTTTGCTCCTTTGCTTCTGCAAACCCTCACTGCTGCACTGAGTGATGAGGCTACTCCTAATTACATCAACTGGGGCTCCTGAAACAATGCCTCCTGCTGGTAGAAACTGCTGGGGTGTAAAATCACTTCTCCATTCTGTCACATCACCTGCCCCTATCCAGCCAGCTTGCACGGACCTGCCACGGTGACACTGAGTATGACCAACATCAGCCCCAACTGCAGGATGGATTCCAAGAGTCTTGGAGCACCACAGGGGCTGGGACTAAGTGCCTGGCTTCTCTGCTCTGGAAACCAAAGCCTTGTGAGTGAGGGCTCCTCTCCAGACTGGGTCTCATCTGCGCTCTGGACCGGATGGGATCTCAGTCCCACCCACCCACGGAGCGAACACGCAGTGCTCTCGCACACTCGTCTCCAGAGGAACTCCCACCTGGAGCCAGGTGCTACAGACTATCCCTTATGGGAGCTTTTGTGGAGAGAAAAAGAGCCCCCCACAAGTGGGAGACAAGAACACCGGCAACCTGGTATTTATGGCAGGCTCTCAGAGGGGATGTGCAAATTTGGGACACTGACAAAAAATTCCGAGGGAAGATTTAAATTCAGATTAAAACCAGGAAAGCCTGGCTTGTCTGCTTGTTTACTTTAAGGAGACTTCGAAATCCTGGAAAATGCCAGTTATCAAGTGTTCTCATGTCATTTTCAATGGAGAAAGGATTCTTTTTTTAAACTGCTGCAGTGCAGGGCCAAAAAAATCTTATTTATGATCTGCATAAAAAAAAATCTCTAACACTGCTCTTCCTACCTCCCACTTTTCCTTTCCAACAAAAAAGATGGAAAAAGAAGCAAGAGAAAGAGGTAAAAAATGATTTTTTTACAAACTAAAGAAAACTTTAAGTCACTGAAAATATTTGAACATAAATACATACAAATTAGCCAACAATCAAGCAACTAGTTTTATTTAAAATGAAACACAACTAAGATTTTATACGATAGAAGAGCCCCAAAATTGGTGGATGTATCAAATTTTGGGGGGCTTTGCTGTTTTCCCCCCTTAATTCATTGGATACAGTAGATTCTCCCTGAGGGAGAACTACTACCATATGGCATTTGCAGCTGATCTGTGCAATCGGTGAGACAGATGTAAAACTGCTCTCCTCAAAACTTGCTGCAGTTCTGTATGGTTTGGCCAGTGAAAATGTTCTTGCACTGTGACAGCAACTAACACCAAGTGCCCTAAGCCCTGTGCTAGTCTTGATTTTCCTTTGAAACTAAGTGTTGAAATACAAAAAGAAAAGTCCATGTGAAAGAAAATGTTCCTGGCAACTCCTCAACTGAAACATAAATAATCTAAAAGTTGTATTTAATTTGAAACTCTGTTGTTTTGAAGGGTGTTTTGCAAAAGTGAAGCACTTGTGGCTGCTATTAAAAGCTGGTGAGGGCTGCCATGATCCCAGCCCACGCACTGGCCCTTTGCCATGGAGTGCTGTGCCACGGCTGGAGAGCTGCAGAGGCAGAGACCAGGCAGGCACTAAGAAACCCAAAGCACTATAGTCTGCTTAATCTGAATTTGTCTGCAAATAGAATTTAAAAAAAAAGGCAAATCTTGTGCTGGTTTAATGCTGCTACAAATTGCGTGGGTGGTAAAGTATTTCTTCCAGCCAAAGAGAGGCTGCACAGATTAGACAGGACTCACTATGGCTTTGTTGAGCCTTCCACTACTTTCCTCTCTCCCTTTAAAAAAATTTCTGAAAGAAATAAAACTATTTATTAAAAATCTGCTTTCACTGAGAAGTCAGAGGTGTCAAGGTTTACTGTTGTGTAAACCTAGTAAAGCCAGTGAAGGCCAGCAGCAGTGATCAGTGCTTTCAGCAAGAGCCAGCCCTGGCTGACAAGTGTGTCCTGGGCTCATGGCACCAAGGCTGAACTTGGCACTGGTAAAAAATGTGGCCATGAGATTCTGCTGTCAGCAAATTCGTTGATGTTCCCATGGCTTGCAGGAGGGCAAACAAGGAAACAAATGGTGCCATGGATAGAGCAGGAGGGATTTAACTCCCTGGGGGGGAGAAGGAGGTCTCAACCCTGTGGATGTCCTCCCCACCAAGTGCTAGAGCAGCAGCACCTCTGCTCAGCTTCTTCCTGACCCAGGGAGCAGTTCTGACCTTGCATCATAAGAAATCAAAAAAGGCAAGGCCAGAAAAGAGGCTCAAGTGCCTGCTGAATGTCCCCGTGCTGAGAAGCAGCAGGTCCTGGGACACTCACCCCAGAGAGACCAAGCCCTGCACATCTCTCTGAAGAAGGCAGCAAGGAAACATATGGGAAGTGGTTCAGGTACTTTTGGATAATTTTGATAATGTTTACTGTGATATAAAAGTGTCCCCTTAGGGGATTTAGCAGAAGACCAGCAGTGAGGATGGGCAACCCACTGCAAAAATTACACAGTTGCAACCTATGGCCATTAGGGACTAGTGCTGGATTTAAATAAAGGAGTAGACAACAAGGTATGCAAGAAATCAAAAGCCAAGTTTGGAAGCTAATCAGTGCCCCTGTTGTAAAATCCCTCCTTTAAAAAAATGCTTTTTGAGCTGTTGAAAAAATGCTATGTAAACACTAACTCTGTTAGTGTTTAAAAATTATTTAATTCTCAGTATTACTGGAGAATTGTTCAATTCTAAAAATGTCATGCAACAGAAATATAGCTGCCTGTATGAGAAATTTAATAATAAAAATTAGAATAAATGTTGACCAGATAAAAAACCGCTGTGCAAATACTTAAGAATACTACTCTTGGAATTGATTTGCCTGCATATAAATAAAAACAAAAGAAGGCTATTTATGATTCATTCAATAGGATTATTCCCTTGCTTCCTGTTTCCAAACAAAGCAATCAACCTCTGATCAAAATAAGCATTATGGCCAAGACTGTTAACTAATTGCACTTGCAAGAGGTCTGCCAATTGCAGACACTCAAGAATCCAGCAGTGCCATCAATGTCATTAGTCTTTCATTAGCCCTTGTGAAATGAGATATTTTTCTTAAAGACTTAACTCCCAGAGCCATGTGATTAGAAGATACATTGACTTTTTCATTTTAGTAGCATGTTTGCAGAAGAAAGCTTTCAAATACTATTGCAGGTGAACTGAAAGTGTTAAAAAAAAAATCAGAAAGAAATCTCTGAAGTGCACTCAGGTGACATTGTTATTACTTGAATCTGATTAGCTTTAAGCCTCATGGCTGTCAAGGTCTAATTCATTATTTTTCCATGGTAATTCCCATCTAATCTATCTGTTCTATGTGAAAACACATGGTTACACCTGCCCTCATGGACAAGAAATGCACAGAGGAAAAAAAGGCATCTGTTTTGTTTGAGATACAGTTACATCACAGGAGGATTTAGCCTTCTTCATCTGCATAAGTGTAGCTGAATGTTAACGGGGAGAACACTTCTGAAATAAGGGAAGAACATAGGTGTACATCCAGTTTCAAAATGGACTTCTCACAGCTCTGTCAACTTCACCCTGAAACCACAGAGGACAAATGCAGGATTTCAACAGCTAAAGTTCCTGCAGATTATGTGGTCCACAAAACCCTGGAGATGGAGTTCTCCAATTTCTCTTGCCTTTCAGTGAAATTTGAGAACATATGTCTGTATGTCTCTTCAAAAGGCCAAGGTATTAATCCTACTCTAGTGCTGCGAGCAAGCAAAACCGAGCTATGACAAATACATAAGCACTGACAATTTGCACTGGAATGAAAATAAAGGTAGTCTGAAAAGAAGGATGGAATAAATTCTCAAGTCAATGACATCGTGGACCCCAGATAATGGTGTAGTTATGTTAACTCTAACCTCAACTCACATGTATTAGCACACTCTAGGAAATGTGTTCGCTGCCCTGTTAATCAAGACAGAGTGAACAGAACGACCCCGGCTAACCCTCACTGCTCTAGATGGAAGCCCAGATCAACAACGTGCTTATTTTTTTCTGGAGATTATGGGAAATCTTGTTCTACTTTATTGCTTAGATGTTAGCTGATTGAGTCTGCAGAACTTTGCTCACACGCTAGGCGGCAGTGCCCACCACCACTGCCACCAACACCATCGTACCTGACTCTGCCACATCAGCAATGTTCACCCCTTGCTCTTGTGCCATGAAGCCCAGGACGGAAAAAATTGCGAAGCCAGACACAAAACTGGTACCACTGTTCAGGCATCCCAGCAGCAAACAGTCCCTAAGTCACACATATGTCATGGAGCAAGTTAATTAAAAAAAAATTAACCCATTGTCCCTACTTTATTTACATCATTTAGCTAAAACACTAAACCCCCTTAGATGGAAACTTGCCTATAGCAGTTGTATTTGTACTTGTTGTAGCTCCCCAGGGAAGTCATTGCACCTAAGCAGATTGCATATGAGAAGAAGATTTGTGTCCCTGCATCTATCCAGACCTAAAGGGAAAGATGGAAATACTGTTATTACCAGCATCATTGTGTTGCACCACTCAAGCCAAACACACAATTTAAACTAAGAAAAATCAACAAAATAATTGCTTCCATTGAGGGTGAAAGCTAAAGGATCAGGGAGACAGAGTTTGGTTTTCACATTTACAAGTTTGGTTTTCACAGGGAAAAGAAAATTGTTAGCATCAGAGCCCAAAAGAACAATCTCTACAACAGTTCCTGTTTCCCCTCCCCAGAGATGCTCAGTATTTCTAATTTCTTAGTCATTCAGCTGATCCTTCCTGTTGGCGCAACAATAAACGTGTTTCAGTGCAATAGGAAATGCAGAAGTATTTATAACATGGCTCATTTCTGTTGTAACTCATTTCACTTAGAGTCAGTCGACACACTCCTTAAACTGAGGATGTGGAAAGCTTGAGAAACAGGTTTGTGTATTTGGTTTGTTTATTTTTCTAGCTTTCTGGTTGTTTTTGTACCTGTTCAAATGCAAGATAAAAAACCACAGGGGTGGGGGGAAAAACAAGCAAAACACAATGCACTTTATAAGATACATATCTGACCTTGGTCTCATGATTCTTTTTTCCGATTACATTAAAAAAACATATACAGAGTGAAATAACCGTGCACTATGAACTTCTTGACTAGTAAATTCAGAATTCCATCTGTTCCTTTCTTTCTGCTAATGCAAGTCTGGTAACACCAGTAGAAACCACCAAGGAGTCTGAGTGAGAAGACTGAGGACCATTACTCCTCCCTCCCACCATCACTTTCCAGCACCTTGCTGACTAGTGTCTCCTTGGAGTGATGCTTTTGCTAGATCGTGGGAGGGGGCCTGCCAGCTCACATGAATCTCTCCTACATTATCAGATGATACTCTGGTTAGTATCAGTAACATACAGTAGATCATAAAAATGAAAAGAATCCCATAAAAGAAGATTATTCATAAAATTCGTATTTTTACATTCATAAAATATAATGTTTCCTGTGAAAAAGGTGCCTTGTAACAGAGAGCAAGACCAGAGAATGCACCAAATTGTCACAATGTTTCCTTCAATTACATTTTTTTCTACTTCAGTTATTTAGCTATCACTGGAGTTTTATTTTTACCCATTACTCAATAGAAAGAAATAGCAAAAACACAATGTTACTTCTATCACTGTGACCAACATTTTGTTATTTTCAAAAATACCTAGTATTTTTGGGGGAGGGTATCGCATTTTTTTTTCTTTTGCATTTCTCATGTGAACACTATTGGCTGAGATGATGCTGGTCTGCTCAAGTGTCCCATATGTGCATTCTGTGCACACAGACGTGAATTTCTATCTATACAGAAAGAGTAAGCCTGGCTCCCACTAGCAAGGGGTAAACAAATGGTAGTTCCTGTGCCTCAGAAAGCATTTTCCACCTTTCTATGGGTTTTCATTCTTCTATAATTTTATTCACTTCTCTCCCAATCTGCTCCTAGCAGTGGGAGCTAAGTGACACTGGTACTCACAGTTGTCGCTTGTTGTTCCATCTGTGAAGCTCACATGTCTCTCCTTTGAAACTAAAGACTATCCTCATTAAAAAAATGCATCTCCCTTACCTTACCAACAAGAAAGCTGAGATTGTATAACGGGATAGAGTCTACAGCCTCAGAGTCCTTTGACATAAAAAAATACACACGCATACACACACACATACACATGGAAAAATGCATTAACACATTTAACAGTGACCTTCTCAAGCAGATATCTGGAAAATATAACCCAGCATTAGTGTTCATGCTATGTGTGGAACTCCAAAGACCATGGAAAAAGATGTATTGCCATTATATCACCACCATCACCCTCCACCATCTCCCTCTGCACAGGAAGTCATCCCGCTCCCCACTCCTGGTTCTGTACCTGTGGGTCAGCTAACCGTGAGATATCAGGGTAAAGATAAAACTTGATGCCTTCTGCAGCTCCAGGAAGGGTCACACCACGGATGAGTAGAACAAGGAGCATGATGAATGGGAATGTGGCAGTGATGTACACTACCTGGAAATGAAAAAAAAAAAAAAGGTATGTTAGTCTGTGGCAGCCAAAGCTACACCACTAGAATCAATACAGATCTAACAATGGAAATTCAAAGCCCCCTCATACCTAAAAACGACCCAACCTGAGTTTCTGCATTTACTTTTAATGTTCTTTACCACCTTATTACCTTAGGCCTAAAGGCAATGTATGAATCCCTCCAGAGACCCTCAGACAATGGTCATGTCACTTGGGCAGAGAACACACATGATTTTATACAATTCATGACTTTTGTTCAAATTCTGCCTTTGTCCTGTTTGCCCTCCTCACATGACAAGTGCACCTCTGCCAGAGAAGTGAAGAGCTTTCCTCACTGAGGGTGCCTGAAAAATTACCTCATTCTTTATTGGGACTTTAAAACTGGCACATTGCAAACTGTTTCGCAAGCTCTACCTCTGTGTAGTCCTACTACTGCTCCTACAGGCAACATTACCACAGACTTTGTTCAGAGATTAAGATAATTTAGTCCATGCTCCTGTGTCTCCCTTCTCATCACCTCGAACACATGAGGCCTTTTAGGCTGGCATAAGCTTCAACAGTGGTAATTTCCAGACCCATAACTTCATCTCGCCCTTGATGCCTATTCAGCAGCATCATTATTGGAAACTAAGGCTCTATTCATCCAGTTTGAGAATATGTCTTCATTATCTTTAACTTCTATTCCCACTCGCTTTGAATAACAGCCTACTTCTTCTCTTCTTGTTATCTTCTCATTCATTTGATGAAAGAGCCCTTTGCTTTCATCTTTAGCACGAGGGTTAATTGAGCTTGCATTTGGACAGTTCTATCTTTAGAGCCACACTTTTTGACCTCTAACATTTTGCCTTCTTTGCTGATCAGTGCTTTCCCTCATTTTTTATATAACTGCTGTGTCACAGTCAAGAATCACTACTGTTCAAGAAAGGGCATTTTCTTGGAGTCAAGATTATTCCCCCAGGTAATTACAATTTGCTGCCATGACTTAGAACATATTTTTGTTTTCCAGAATTTGTTTAACTACTGCAAAGCTCCCGGGATGCTCCATTTTTCTTCTTAAGTGTGTCCTTTGAGAATAATGAGGAGAACTCAAAGCCTGCATTGCCATAATAATTCACAGAACTGGTCTGATTTCATAGAATGAAAGGAAACCTTTTAATACATGTCTTTTTTATTTCTATCTTTGAATTTTCTATGTATTTTCTGCTAACAAGTGATATGTATTATATATCACCCTAGTTTCATGAAAACTAGAAGAGGGAGATTTCTGCAATTTCTAATTTTTTTCAACGTGAGCCAGGCCTATGAAAAAGCAGTCTTCTTTCAAAAATATATGCCTTGACATCTATGCAGGAATGGAGCAAACAACACTCACAGGGAAGCCTTTGCACTGCAGGTAGAGATTCTCCCACAACGCTGCAGGAATTTTTAAGATCAAGCACATTATCCAAATCATAAGCACAACTGATATTTTTCACCATGATTTCATGTTTATTTGTCCAGTGCTCTACTACAAGGTTTAAAAACTACATCTTTTTTTCCCCCCACTGCTTTCCAAAGAGCCATTAACACACTGGAAAGAAGGAAAGTGCTATAAACAACCATCTACTAAAGTAAACTAGACTTCTCAAATAATTCAAGTCCTCCATTAGAGTTTACAGTTTACTTTTGTTTGACCCCAAAGTTAATGGAGTCAACCAGAGAATTTCCAATGGTTTTGTTGGACTTTGGCTCCACACCCGCACGAGTTCAGACGCCGCAGACAGTGAGGAGTGAATTCCTACCAACTGCCTTGTTTTAGGAATGAGACTACTTTGCAGGATTTCCAGGGAATGCAGATTTTTAGATAACTGATTTTAGAAGACCTTTTTTCAACCTGTTATCCTCACAGGGATGGGAAATAGTGTACCACAGGGAACCTGGAATGCCTCTCTGTGCTACTGTAACCTGAGCAGACACCAAAGGCTCGCCAAAGGTGATGCAGGAATGTGCACTTCCACTGGGCTGCTGCAGGAGATTTACTGCTTTCACCTTTACTATAAAACTTCCACAAGCACCTCATGGGGTCACATCAATCAGAGGGAACAGAGAAGCAAACATTTTTGTCAACATGTGCTTCAGAGGTGTGGAAGCTTTTCTTTGGGGCACAGGTGACAGGAATCCAAGGTAAGGCACCGGCCTTTTAACGAGGCTCCAGGATAAAAATCACAGAAAGTAAGACAGAAGTTACAGTAAAGCAAGTAGTTTAATCAACACTGGCACTGAGGAGATCTGGTTTCCTATGGAGTTTTGTATCTGGGTTGATTATAAAGTGTGCAATAAGCTAACACTCTTAAATTACTCTCTCTGAGCAGCTGAGGCACTTCCAATTTATCCTCCTGACTTCTCTAGGGTCTGATAAAAGGTGAATTTACACTGTGGCCTTTTTCTTAGGAAGGGCACTAATGAGGTCACTACCTTCCATCGTGAGAAGAAACATGTGGAAATTCAGTATCTTGAGATCCCTCTCCCTCTGTCAGACTTACGTGAACACTGTGTCCAGCAACAGGTTTGAAAACTAAGAATCACAGAAATGCAACAGCTTCAAATGCCTATTTCTCAAGAAAATGGGTATAAAAACACTACTGAATGCAAGGGGCAATAATACAATGCTTCATGCTAAGTGACTGGCCAAGACTTGCTGTAATCTGCTTCCTGTGCTGGAGCAGGATGAGGCTCAGGAATGATGTAACTGTTATCCTTTTAGGAAAACATGATTTTGAATAGCACACGATGGGACTAAACCCACGAGCTATCCAGGATCTCTGTTAATTATGGTGCTTCTAAATGAGTGCCTAAGTTTAGTCTTCTGTGTCTACACACAGCTCTTCAGTTAGCAAGCAGCATTTCAAAAATGCTACACATCCACTAGTTTCCACTGACTTAAAACATCCCTACCACAGTTATGTTAACATCCATCCCGCTGCACTGAGAATGAACTCATGAATGGTGTGAGAACACAGACAGGCAGTGCAGAGCACCACCCATCACAAGCCTAAGACCTTCCGTGCTCATGACATGCATCAGTGGGACACTTGTCCTCCGAGAGCCAAAGTGGTGCTCAAACTGTGCTTGTATCTGCCTCTTGATGCCATTCCAGTAATGGTTACTTGACTCACAGGCATTCTGGGCACCAGTAATGACTTTCAAAAGTCAGTTGAATCTGAATTCCTCTCTTATTCAGTGCAAAACACATATTTTTCTGAGAAAAGGTGAATATCTTCGAGAACAGCATTACTTAGTACCCCTAATATATGCTGACTGCAATGACTACAGAAAAGGTAAAAGAGCACTTACTTTCCCAGTGGATTTGACTCCTTTCCAAATGCAGAAGAAACATATCACCCAGACGAGAAGGAGACACAGTGCTAGATCCCACTTGATAATACCAATATCTTCAATTCCCGAGGACAAGCTGAGTACATTGCGCCTGAATATTTGAAAGGAAACAAAACAAGAGAAAGTTGCAGGAGCTCAGCTGATGCAGACTGATTGTGATGGCTGAGAGCACATGGTGGTGTGCAGGGTAGATGATGCACAGGCACATCTCTGCCCTTGGAACACTGTCTGGTAAGTCAGTGTGGCTTTTGTGAGCAAAGCTGTGCTTTGCAACCCTACATCTCTACATCTGTGGCACTCTTTTGTCCAATATATTGCACAACATTTTAAAAATTTAAGCTCCTTTTAGCAGCCCTTGACCACCTCAATATGAGATAAGAAAATATTTGCTCCCTTGATGATCCGAGACCACCTCTCCCCAGTGTTGCAACAAACCCACCCAGCACCAGTGCACACCATGTCTCCATCATGGACATTGGAGCTGGCCTGTATCCATGTGTTTCTCCTCCTTTTCAGTTCAGTAGCAAGACTGCCACAAGGAGGAAAAGGAAGAAGCAGGGCAGGGAACTGTCACAACACGCTGCCTTTGCAGGGTGAAGGCTGGAGCCACTGTCCATTTTCCCCTTGGGACCCCCCCAAACAAACACTGCTTGGCCGCCACCACCTGGATACCAGTATCATGTTTAGCTAACACCAAATATTTGGGAAACTTTATTCCCTCACTTAGGTTAATAAATAAAGAAGAAATTCCCAAGCTGTATCTTAAGGGAACAAGATCTGACCACCAAAATACTCTGATACTGAGAGGGAATATTCAGTAAGGCTTCTCTCTTTTGGAAATTGCCATGGCTTATCATTACATACTGATTTAAAATTGTTATTTAAAACTAGTTTTTTAAATAATTTCATGCAACATACACTTGTCCTCACACCCTGGACAGATCTTGTTGTACTAACTTCATTTGTGAAACACCTAAGAAAGAACAAACTGTTTCTTACTGTTCGTTGAGCTAAAACTCCTCTGTGAATGAATGTACTAACTCTGAAATCTTTCTGCAATGTGTTCTTCAGTCAAGGAAAAGTTTGACCTCAATTACAACAGAAATGCTTTGCCTAAAGACTACAGAAGTGAACTCGCTACCTAACAAATTGTTAATTAAATTTTATTTTCAGACAGCCACAAAATTCAGGCTCTTTCCTTCACCACAGACAGTCATGGAGAGCAGAGCTCAGAGCAGTCTGGGTGCTGCACCAGGGTCAGGCCCATGTGTGTGGTGTGTGCAGCTCTGTACTCTGTGTGGATCCAGTACAAAACAAACCACTGTGGTTTGGTTTTCCCTGAATTAATTAATTTTTTTTTTCTTTTTTTTTTTTTTTTTGCTACTATCATGGAAATAATAGTGAATGAAGTCACTGATGGAAAATTTGCAATTAGTTTTTGGAAAAAGCCCTGAATCAACCAGTTTAATAGGACTCAAACCCTCACCCATCTGTTTTTGCATCTCTGTTTGCCAAACTCACTTGGATTACCTGTGTGACCGTGTTCTCACACCAAATGCATTATTCTCTCTGAACGTGTGTGTATTTTGTTATAGAAAAGGACTAATGGCACCAGACAGGGTAAGTCTGCTCTAATCAGCACAGCTATTCAACAGTTATGAGAAACCCCTTGGTAATGAATATTTGGCATAAAGTTGCAGTCCTGTTTTACCTGAGCCTGAAGAAACAAAGGAAAAACCCGCTGTGTGGATACAAAAGAAGAAAATACATTTGTAAGATGATAAAGTTCAGCTTCTGTGGCTTTTTTAAAAATAGATGGCCATTTTCCAATCCAAGTGGCAGTTCATAATAAAAAGGCAACCTATAGAGCTGGCTCTCAGAAAACCATGAATAACTAACTGCAAATATCTTTTGGAATAGGGAGTTCTATTGATGCATTCAGCTAAGACTTCTTTGCTTTTTATTAGGGAACTAAAAGCAAGTGGTCATTTAGTTTGCTCCAGCAGTTGTATCAAGATTTTTGGAGGGCACCCCAGTGGGTTACTGAGAACCAGATATCTTACTTTTCTGTGGTGAGGCCGCAAGAGCATAAGTGATGTGCTGGCTCCTTTCAGGGTAATCCCATCTCACAAAGACCAACTACCTCAAGGAATCCACTCAGGGGGAGCCTCAGCATTAAAATTGTTTCAGGACTTCTAACCCAATGCATTTTTGCAGAAGAAGCACTCTACTTAGATTTGTGATACTCTTATATTCAAGCTCAGGAAGGAGCACGAGCTGGGCTGTGCTGGTATCTCTTCAGTTTTGTTATATAACCCACTGCTGCTGAGACTCAGCCAAGCCCACTCAACTACCTTCACAACATCTATGCATGGAGTTGTTACTCATTCTAATTTATAGCCTTGATGCTGTCATTACCTGTCACTCATATATAATCAAAGGGAGAGCAGGCTGGGGCTCAGTTTGTTGTAAACATGAGTTCTTGACCCTTCTTCATACACTAATATATTCTAGTGGTGTGCACTATGGAAATGTAATAGGAGCTGTAACTGGCTCTACAACATACACAAAAATAAAACGAAGAGAGTTATGTAATCCTTGAAGGATATTCCAACTCATTAATTGAGTGAATGCAGACAGGACCTTTTGAACCCGGAAGGGTGAAGCACCCTTTTCACATTGGATGGACAAGAATAATTAATGCTGAAGTGGTTGTGGAGAGGACTATTAAAAGGAGAGTATGAAACAATTTTTAAAACTCTCAAGTTTGCCCCAAAGGCAGAGACAGCTGCTCTAGATTTTGTTTAGTTTTTTGTGTTGCTCCTTTTAGGATTACATGCCATTAGCATGTGATGGTCTTTCTTGGGATTTGGACGAACAAAGTCTGCTGATTACCAAATATTTATAAACACTTGGCCAGCACCAGACAATCAGAGGTTTTGTTCAATCATAATTACCCCATTACACTTATCCCTTATGTATTAATATGTGTGTAAGCCTTTAAGGTTTTGGATTTTCAAATAAAATCTTTGGAAATAAGGCCTGAAGCATGTGATACCGAGAGGTAAGTCTCCTAATATAAAGCCTGATTTGCTTAACCCCCTTTTACTGCTGCTCAAGCAAGCATGTGATTTGCACAGAACATTAATTCAAATGAACTGAAATGTCAGGCTGTACTATACATCCAGCCAGGCTGAGAAGTTCAACACCACGAGGTTAATGCATCAGTGTGGTCAATTATGTCTGGGCAGCATTAGTTTCACAAAGCAATACTAATGACACTATATAAATGTCCCGCAATAAAAATGGCATTGGGTTTCAGAAACCAAATAGTCACAAACCTCTGAATTAAACTGGACTTAATTGTGCCACAAAGCAGATGGGTATCTTCAGTTAAAGACTAATTGTTTACCTGTCCTTTCAATGTGGGTAGCTGGCTGGCTGGCAGCCAGCATTGTCTATGATGGCAAGGCACCTGGAGCTCTTAAGAATATTTCTGATTTCGGAACTAAAAAGTATAGTAGCGTAGCTGGGAAAAAAATCAGGCTATTAAATGCTTACACTATGTAAAAGCTATGCTACTCCAATTACAACAGTGCTGCATGATTTCTGCCCTTACTTCAAGACACCAATAGTTATTTATGCAGAGAGAACAGCTATTTTTAATACTTCTCTAAGTGCCATGACTCCTGAAGGCAGGAGGAGTTAAGAGCAGTTTTGCCCATGATGAAACAGTGAGTTATGGGCAGTGTGTCTGTATTAGTAGGAATACAGAGCCAATCTCCTCCCTATCATGACTCTAGGGAAGAGTTCAGCTCACAATGTATAAAACTGCTATTTGAGGACACGAGTTAAAGCGGTTGCAAAGTGCAAGGAGAGCACCAATCGCTGAGCAACCTTTGTTCCAACTGTGCTACAGACACAGCGAGGGCACGACGGAAAAAAGGAAACCACGGGGAGGATCAAGGATTTGCCGTCCAGCCTCAGGCACCTCCAGCCTGACTACCTCAGGCTGTCTACAGGAGGATTTGGTTCAGCTAGTAGGGGAGTTTTCCAACAAGAACCCTGGTTTCTCTTAGAGGAAAGTTAACCAAAAGCTCCACCTCTAACATGCTCCCATGCGAGGACATTGTTTCCCCAACCCATGGACAGGTTGCTCTGCCATAGCACCCTTCACTGTGTACCTGCTGTGCTGTTACCCACAGAACTCTGGTGTTCCCTTACATGCTAGAGCCCTTTATCTTTCTTTTAAAATCCCCTTCCCCACTCCCAGTCCTATTCCCTTCTGCTACAGTATCATCAGTCTCCTGAAGTGAACATGCTGCCTGGGGCCCCAGAGAGACAACTGGTCCCACAAATCCGTATATTACATGTAAAGAAGCTTCCAGAGCTGCAGCACAATCCAAAGGCCACATCATGAGGCTGCCAAGTTCATGGCTGCCCCCAGGTACACGAGAACCTGTCAGCAAAATTACTGCACAAAACTGACAATGAACACAGTGCTCTGGAAGTCCCAGGGAAGCAACTATTTCAAGGGTAGCACTGTGGACCCCTGCTTCCCCTGGAGGCCTGGAGGAGACCTTTGAACATCCTACCAAGCCAACCAGTCATTTAGATTCAAGGCCTTCAGTCCTAAAGCCATTGTGGGAGAGTCCAATGGAGTGAGAGTTGCTTCCTCTTCTACTGCAACATGCCTCTAAGTTCCCCTAAAACACCCAAATGTACCATTTAACACATTTGCCAACCTCCTCCATATTTACAAGGCAGGAAGTCGCCTGGGAAATGAGCTGTCCCTTAACATGGAAACACAGTCCTCATGGTGAAAACAACTGCTCTTGCAGTCTGCACCCCGTCCATCTCACCAGCCACCAGTGCCTTTTGACAAACTGCTGATCCAAGCTACAATGTGCCCTTTGTATTTTGGCTCTTGAGTAACAAATTTTAGTACAGTTCATGAGACAATTTTTTTCTAAATCTAATGCATGCCAAATACCTTCAGCATGAACACCATTCCTGCTGGGGCTTTGGCTGATGCTTATTTTTAAAAATAGAGAAGTAGGTACAAGTTGATTGAGACAAAACTGGACTTTAGACACACTGAAAAAGCCAAGCTGGGCCAGAAACTAATTCTACTCTTAAGTGACTATCTGAGCAATCAAAAAAAAAAAGTATTTCTAAGCTGTCTGTAGATCCTTTGGATTTAAGTTTCTCTACAGGTGTCTTCCTTTGCTGCTATGTTTTGACACTTATGTAAGCACGCAGAGATTTGAGGTCATACCCATTCAGAGAGCACATTATGCAATATGATTTACAACTTGAAAAATAGGAGAGAAATGAGAATAAGAAGCTTAGGACTGATGAATTCAGGCATCTGGCAAACCAGTCTCCTCAGAGACTGCAGAGCAAAACGATGCAATGAAGATGACCTGAGAAACCTGCAGTACTGGACAAACAATGTTCACCACCTCTGTCAGATTTATTACTGAGGTGAAAGCCTTGCATTGTTGTCAAACTGAAAAGAGATGTGTTACAGCTTTACGAAGTGTACTGCAAATGCTAAAAGCTGGGGAAGAGGCAACCACAAAGGTGATAATTTGTCACAGTTTCCATAGTAAATCCTGCTATCAGGGCATTCTGCAGTGACTTGTTTCTGTTCTGCTGCACTCAGATAATCTCAGCCAAGAAGGAAACAAGTTTTCTTCCAAATCAGAAGCTGCACTGGGCTTTTAGGGCTCCACCACTCCCAGACTTACCAGTCTCTCAAGATAGGTGAGAACCAGTAGCAAACACTGTCAAACAACTGACATCCAGAGCAATTTCCTTTTCCTGTCTAACACACTGGCCTTCCATAAAAATCTCAGGCCTGACCTCTGGCATGACACTAAAGCTCCCCTAAGACACCACAAAGAGGGGGGTACTTACTCCCAAAACTCTGTGACAGGAGAGGTGAAGTTAGTGGCATTCAGTGATATCCAAAGTGTTTTGTTCTTCCTGAGAGTGTCTTCCACACAGGTTGGTGTGTTCCACTTCTGGTGGCAGTGGGCCCATGGCAGGACGCTCTGGAACGACTGGAAAAGGTAGTAGAGTCCCCAGGCCAGGATCACAATGTAGTACACGTTCAGAAGGGACACAATCACTATGGAAGCATAACCAATTCCTGGCAAGAAGGGGAGAGAAAAGAAAAACATGCAGATGTGACAGCTGATTCTTCCTAAGGCATCTTGTGATCTTGTGGAGCTGGTGCTATTCCCACTGAGTCATGGACTTGTATCCTGCTCCACTGAACCGCTGATGGAAACTCAACTCAACTCAATCACAAATAAGCACAGACTTTCCATCATCTCTGGCACTCAGGGCTGAGTTTCTGGCTATGGTTTGCTGACATTGAAGGGAGGTCTGCAGGTTGTCTATCCAATTTAACACTAACCCAGCTATTTTAAGTTTTAGCAGAAGGAATTCGAAGCATCATGCTTCACTCATTTGGGAGTTACACTATCTCACTTCTTAGGTACATTATGTGGGCAGCTTCATTGTCACCACACTGTCACCCAAGCCAGTTTCCTTGGCAGCAGCTCAGCTGGGCAGCCCCTGCACCACTCAGATACTGACTGGCTGGGCTCAGTCTATGTGCAATAAAACCCCCAAATCAAAAAACAAAGTCCTTGAATGAGTTAAAAAGGAAAGTTCAGAAGGAATAAACATGAAAGCCATTGTTTCTGCCCCAGTTTCACTTGGGCAAAGGAAGCATGGTATGGAACCATGGCTCTTATGGTTAACTGGATCAATCTCTGCTTACAAAGCTTGCTGTTTATGAACAATGGGCAAGAATAAAAGATCTCCTTCAAAAACTTAGAGCAATCTCTTACAAGAGCCTATGATGTTCCCTTTAACATCACCCTGATGGCTATTCCAGCACTTGGAATACCTGCCTCATATTTCAGACTTTAAAACCTTGTTGCAGCAGGAGTCTTTACCACCAGAGATTATTTTTATGTTGGGTGGAAACAAGCAGAGCAAGTGCTATTTATTCTGTACATTTGCATTTCCTTCAGGATATACAGCTAGTCACATTAGCTACACTTTCTCTTTATGGATGCCCGGGAGATTGGTGTTTAAATAAGGAACATTCCTTCCTCCTCCTCCTCAAAAAAAAAAAGGCTTCATATAAAAATGGGAGAAGGAGGAGGAAGAAAATTAAGCTAAAGCAGCACAATTACATCAACTTCACAGCATTTTGAGTACTAGGTGGGAGTGTGAGCCCCAGAGAAAGCCCCCCACTTCTGCATGGGGTGACATAAGGGGAGAGAGATGCCTGAGCAGCAACAGTGGCAGAGCTAGAGACACAGCAGTGCCCACCCACTCCTTCCACATGGGATTTGAAAAGTGCCATGTGTTCAGTGCAGTTATTCCAAATGATTCTGCCTGTGTCGTCCGGCTGTAAAGGGCAATCTACACACAAGACAGGCATCCCCAGTCATTTTTTTAACCTGTCTTTCATTTTTCATTCTAGTTAACTTCTGGAGCAGCTTTTGCACTGTTCCTGTGAGTGGTGAGTCAGGCAAAGGCCCGTGGATAACAACACGCCTGTTTGCCAGGACCAGCTCAGTTATGACCAGAGTCCTGTCCCTGAATCCCACCAAAGATGCTGTCCAGGTTTTGACTGTACCAGCAGTAGAGGGATGATGCCAATGATAAGCTTTCACATGGCTGAGAGACTTTGATTTCCAGACCAAAATAACATTTCAAAGATTCTTTCATTAATGCCATCCAGCCTTCCAAGACAACACTTTCTCTGATACCTGTAAACAACACGTGCAATTGCCTTTAAAAGGCATAATATGCAATTTCTTTCTTGCTTATTGGCAGTTCTGCCAGTTAACAAGATGATAGCACCAAAATCAATACCTCACTTTGTCCTTCAGACACTCTGACTTCTACCCTTCCAGGAACCAATATCATACACTCAATTACTAGAGCAAATAGCTGAATTAATGGACATGAGGGGAATGGTGTCACTACATATAGAGGTGTCTTTAAGCAGTAAAGCACAAGAAGATGTACTAACCAGTGAAAATAGGGCAGATCTTTTCCCAGCATGTAATTCCACCTTCAGAGGTATACTGTCCTAGCACCACCTCCAGGAAAAACACGGGAAGACCTCCCCCAAACAGGAAAATGAAATAAGGTATAAGAAATGCACCTGTTAAGAAAATACAGTAGTACAAAGTTAAGATGAAGTGAGTGAACCTACACAAGTTCATCTAAAAAGTGGTAACAAGTATATATAAACAAAGAAAACATTTGATACTTTAATATCATTATACAAAGATCTTATTATTGCTCATATTCTCTGCAAAAAGAATGGGCATACGATGGAAAGGGCATTTTCTTACCTCTTTAAAGTGAAAATCTGCAATAACAATGGCACATTGTTAGGCACACAACAGTTTCACGTAGCTCAGAAAGTTCTTATTCTGAAATCCCTTGGTCTGAAATCCTACTGGTCTATATGAGTAGCATATCTTTTGGTTAAAGCTCAGACTCAGTTGTAGCAGAAGTAAAAGAGCAGAAAAAGTTCAGTAGTATAACATTTTAAATTGCTGTTGCTTTTCCCTAATAAAGTTTTAATGAGAACTACTAAGCAATAAAACAATCTCTCCTGAAGACTGGTGAGAAAAGCAGAGAACAGATGTATGAATATTCTTCTTAAAAACTGGATGAAGGCACTGAGAAATAGTAAGCATAAGGCAGACAGATTGATTCCTGAGAGTGAAATAAATACTCACCTCCGCCATTTTTGTAGCAGAGATACGGAAACCGCCAGACGTTGCCCAAACCAATGAATCCACCTGCCACGGACAGCAGAAAGTCAATCTTGCTCGCCCACTTCTCCCGCTGGGGCGGCTTCCCTTCTGCCTCATCCTCAGGCCGTGTCCCCGGGCTCTTGCCGGGGGAAGGTTTGAGGATGTCCTTGTGGAAATCTTTCAAGCACTGAAGCTTTTCCTTTGTTGCCATATTTCTGCTTTCTACACAGAAAAAAGAGGAAAAAAAAAAAAAGAGGTTTATTGAAGAGTCTTTTCCAGTGGAGCTCTCTAACAATGCAAGAACTGTTTAGATAAACTCGCTGCATAACCAACCAACCAGTGCTGTTTATCAAGCTGAGGTAGGAAAATACATCTGATGCCTTCACTGACCAGGGCAGAAAAAAGACCCCTGAACTCTGGAGTTACCTCTTTGCTGCCAATGCAGTGCAGGGGACAGCAAAGCTTTGACACAGGTCAGTTGCTGCTGATGCAGAGAAAAGGTGTCCCAAGACTGTCCACTGCATCAGCATCAGCACACACAGTTACTGGGCAAGTGTCTCATGCTGTTTCCATGCCCAAAATAAGATACAAATTATTGCATCTGATTCCTTCTCAAACATTCATGTGAAATACAGCAGAATAGTAAATCTCACCTTTCCGGATAAAACCCATTCTTCTATTTCCCAATAACCTGAGTGATCCTGTATCATTTATTGCCTGCAATTTCCATGCCATGAAGTACTATAAAACTTTCAGAAAACTACACATTCATAAAAACTGAAATGGACAGTCATTTGTTCTAATCAACCTGTAGGAACTAAAGGAATCTTTTCAGTTTTTTCCATTTTCATAACTACACTGTTTTCCCTTTACATCAATAAAGGGACAAAATAAGCCCTTATATTCAATTATTGTGTTACATACACCTATGCAATCGAACAGTTCGCTGAGGATGATGGCTTCTCAGTTAAATAAAGCCAGCGGCATGAGTCACACTAAATCACAGCTGAATTTATAATTTATATATGTAATTTATGATCAAAAATCACAGATAGAGGCCAATTCATTCCCAACATAAATGACTTTAGCTGGATCTGACCAGTTATTTTTGCATAGTGCTTTATTCTGAAATTTTCACCAGAACCAGGCAAACCAGCGAGTTTATTCCAAACCACAACCTTTCCCTGCTTGTACATGTCATTAGGAGTGCAGAGTCATAAAAAAAATCATGCTACAGATTAGCCCATTTGATAGTTGCAAGTCTCCCTTGTACCTGCGTGCTGGTTTTGATCTCTAACCTGATTTAGCTTGTGGCAGTGACCCAAAGCTTGAACTGACATTAGCTCTGCAGGAAGTTTTTAATCCAAACATGATTTTGAGATAGATACGCATCACTGTACCCGTAAATCTTTCCATCCACCATGGAAAGTTTCAGAAGCCAACGCTGTCACAAACCACAGCAGCTCAATACTCGCCCCGCTGGCACATTGGTGGCCAACAGCAGGCACAGCCACAGCAAGATGCCTATCAGGCCACGATCTAAAAAGGGACTTTAATCTCCCCAACGTTAATCATTATGACTTTCTACTGGTTTTTAAACAAGGCCACTGGTGAGTGCAGAGAAATGACACGAGCATTGCAATACCTCGTGGTCAACAGCAGAGAGAGCTCACAGAAGGAGAAAGTGAATCACAGGGAGATCAACCAACACCCCCCACCGCAGGGGGATGAGGGCAGGACACATATTCCTCTAGAATATCTCCTGTTGATTGTTGCTAAAGTAGTGCAGTAACTGAATAAAAATGATAGGGCCAGGTTTATATCAGCCTTTAGACACTTAGTTGCTTTTGGGACTTTATCCAACAATAGCTAACTTGAGTTGTAGTATCATGAATGGAGATTAATGGCAGTGTCTCCAAGAGGGATTCTACAGTAGTCTTAGTTTCCCTGAGACATCTGCATCTCACTCCAAGCTCCAGATATCATCCTGCGTAATCCCCTGGGGTCATCTCTTGAGGGAGGAAAAAAAAAGGGGATGCAACTGGTTTTCTTCAAAGAGGCACCTGTGAGGTGGCTGATGTCCTGCTCTCACTGCAACAGCTACCAGGCACGGAGAAAGCCCAATTTCACTTTATTTTGCTAATTGTGCTGCTTGAATGCTTATATTTCATCTTGCAGGAGGATGTCATAACCATCAGGCAACAGGCTATTCTGGGCTAAGGAATGGAGGGCATTTGGACCATCTCATGGAAGTTGTTCTTCACAGGGTTTACTGAAACACTCATCAACAAGAGAAGAAAATGTGCAAAAGAAAGAGCGCCTCACACCTAGTGTTTAGGGTATACTCTTGTTTTACAGACAATTTTTCAATTAACTGCTGGGACAGCCACAAACCTGCTTAACAGGGCACAGAGATATACGGATTCATAGATCTCTGTGGGATTAGGTTCGAAAAGAGAATTTAACTGTTCCCCATAGAGACTGATACTGGAAATACCCCCAAAAAAAGAGAACACTGGGAACACAGGTTCCCCTTATGTCAAAAAACCCCATGGGGAACTACAGCATTAGCCACCTCCAAGATTAAAAACTCTTCAGGATTGCAATTTTTTGCAATCTACTTTTATCTTGCGACACAGAGTTCTTTATTTTTCTGCCAGCTCTAATCCTCTTGCCTGCGGATTTACTTTGACCCAGGTGTTAGTCAGTTCTACCCAGAGTTTGCAAGGCTGACCAGTTGATTGCATTCTGCAAACCCTGACTCTCCCTGGGACAAGGTGATCGCCCTGTGGTTTGTCCCTAATACTTGCACACAGAGTGAAGTGGTGCCTTTCCAGACTCCTTCTTCATAACTGAGTGGAACTGCATTTTAAAAAGGGACTTCTAATTTCTCTCAACATACCCCAAATTAATGGCTGTGCTTGAGAGCCTAATTAGTGAGTGTAAATTTTGCTTCAGTCTTAGCTGCAGTGTGAAGATGGATTGTGATCCTTCCCTTAGCCCATGAATGACAAACCCTCAAGGTCACAGTTGCTTTTGGGGTGACTGTTTCACCTGACAGATACCAGGGGATGGACCTCCATAACTTTGGTGGAAGTCACCAGCTCTCAGTAGTGGGGCACAGTAACTATCCAACGCCTGCACAAAATTAGTAACAGCCCAGTTTACTGTGTTTAGACTTGCTAAAATCCCGACTGTGTTCCGAGGGCCAGCAGCTGTGGCTGGCAGGCACGTACCGGCCACCAGTACCAGAGGGATTGTTGCTAAGCGGCCACTTGGGACTGCGGTCCCAGCCCATGTCACGTTCAAGGGATGTCGGATTTATCCCCCTTTGCTGCCAACCACTGGTGTCCACCCAGACATTCCCAATTACAGGAACTGTCTACAAAGGCTGCAAGGGTGGGGGGTACGGGCGATTCTCCTTGGCGAAGAAAAGCCAAGAAAATAAAGTTTGTTTAGTGAAAGGCATTGTCTTTTTCCTTAATGGGGTTGGAGTTTCATTTCCTTTAGTTATGTCCCACTGGGTGAGGTTAAAATGGCTCTTAAGGGAAATAGTCTGACAGAGATGCTGAAACAATATGTTGTCACCGCCCAGGTCAGAACCAGAGAATAATAGGTTATTTTTACTGTATCACTTAGTGGGGTTGGTATCCGAGATCTAAGTCCATCAGATTCCCCCAAGGAAATATATTGTAAAAAAATGCTCTTACAACCACATAGTCCAAAAGGAGCAATCCAAGACTGAGGCATATGTCTGCCTCCCAGAGACACATGTCTGCCTTCCAGGAGCCACATCTGCCTGTGAGAGTACCCTCTCCAGGAAGCTTCAGATGGCCCCAGGAAGCTCTGGCTTCATCTGATGGACTTAATATGGATAAATAAAAAGCAGCAGTCAAGCTTGCTATTTACAGTGTACCAGTAGGCTGAGCCCAACCACACTGCAAGAGCCTGATCCAAAAGCAAAGGGAGAAAGGATCCAGACTGGGCCAGGCCCAGAATCTGCTCTCACATACACTGGTACAAACCCTCATTAACTGAGCACGGAGTTATTGATTTTCAAATTGACGCTGGTAAAACATGGAAAAATAGAACAAAGGAGTAAGCACAGACACTTTGTGCTTCTCAAACATCTGCCTGCTGATGCATCCAGGAGCACCTCAAGGGCTCCTCTCCTTTTGCAGGAGAATCTGCATCTGTCCCTTGCTCAAATTTCCTTAGGTGAAATACCCTTCAACAACCTGAGCTTTCTTGCTATGACTGATCAGTCTTTGGTGCACAGCTGAAAATACCAAGAGACCAGACATAAGTGGAGTACTTTCGCAGCCAACTCAGCTTGGACCATCCCCTGGGCTACAGATATTGGATCTTCACACGTACAGTCTGCACCTCAGATAACCCATACCCTTTAAAAAATACTGTCATTGAAATGTAATCCTTCGTAACATGCAAAAAAATGAGGTGTAGGGAAAGGGAGAGAGGTGTCAGGCGGTGAGTGATGCATATGGAGGAAAACACCAGCATGGCCAGGACCTGCTGGTTTTTAGAACAGACACAACCCCAAAAATCAACTAGGTTGGAAAAGACCTTTGAGATCATTGAGTCCAACCTATGACCCAACACCACCTTGTCAACTAGACCACGGCACTCAGGGCCACATGCAGTCTTTTCTTAAACACCTCTAGGGATAGTGACTCCACCACCTCTCTGGGCAGCCCACTCCAATGTCTAATCACCTCTTCAGTGAAGAACTTCTTTCTAATGTCCAACCTAAACTTCCCCTAGTACAGCTTAAGCCTGTGTCCTCTTGGCCTACTGCTGGTTGCCTGCGAGAAGAGGCCAACATCCACCTGACTACAACCTCCTTTCAGGGAGTTGTACGGAGTGGCAAGGTCTCCCCTGATCCACCTCCTCATGTTACTGCTGAACCACAGATTTTTTTTGACAGACAACCAACAGATTATGCATCTGAAAATACACTGTGTTCAGTTTCTGCTCTGAGATTACAGTAATGATCTGCTCCAAGCTTCTTACAGCCGGAGACAAGAGACCAACACATGGTAATGCCCTCCAGGAGGAGCCTTGAGGAGAAATCCATCGTGGATGCTACCTCATTTAATAGTCTCTAAAAATCGAGTCTTCCAAACAGTGGTTTTCCAAATGCTGATGGAAATAGGAAAATCAAAGTCTGCCTGTACACACAGATATATGTTTGCAAATATTTACGCATGCTAAAATGCATGCCCTGTCTTGCATCTAAACATCAGAAACCACAGCAAAGTAGATACTTCTTTTTTGGTCAATGCATATAAACTTTGATTAAAGATTCAACGTACTGAATTGCTGACTAGAATGGTAATTAAACATTTTTTCCTAGTTTCTTCTTCTGTTAGAAAACTAAAAGAAAAGTACAGTGTCTCTGACCTTGATGGGAATGCTGCCTGAGGAATGTCTGTACAGCTGTCCTGATGATTCTATGGACTATTTTTGCAGTGTGATGTGTACCACCACTACTTTTGATTTCAAGGACCCTTCTCTATGAAGTTCAGCCTTTGCAAACAGTATGTCTCGAGCTTCTCAGTGCTCTCTCCTCTTCTTCTGTCAAAATACATCAGTTTGCCACATTATAATTAATTTTTCTAACCCTTTCTAAGCTCAATGTCCCTTTAGACATTGCCATCTCTCTTATTTTTCTGTAATTTTTTATTTTGTTTCTTGCAAATTGAAGTCTATCTCCCTTTAAAACCAAACTCTTTCAGATCTGCCAATCTACTTGTGGGTCGGTTCTTTTTAAAATTATTATTATTATTTTACATTCATATTCATGAATATTTCAAGATTAGCTGCCCTGATTGCTGGATCAGAGCTGCTCTTCAAATAAGCAGCTTCCACTCTCATTGAGAGTAAAGGAAAAACTGTTATTGATTTCAACAGTAGTAGAATCAGGTCCCAAATAAAACTGTATTTATTATGTTTGGCTCATTTCCTAGGATTACTTGGAACTTAGAAAGCTGTAATTCTTGATGTTGACAGCCCTCCCTCCCTCCTGGAGCAGTGTGGTTAAGCCAATCGATACATGATTAAAATAAACAGCCCCTTGATCAAACTTATGGCTTTAGTGCAAATCTTTCTGATCTGTGGGAGAAAAAGTCTTTATGTTTGGCAGCCACACCAGTACCCAAAGAGCACCTGACTTCACTTATCGTCCTTAACTCATACCCAAGTTGATTCTGCTTCAATGAACAAGATACCTACATTTTCTGAAAAATAATACTGCTCCCTTTATTGCACACATTGCCTCTTCTTCTTAAAAGTGCTTTTAAAAATTCTCTACAGCCCACTGTTCTGTCTTTAATGGACTTGTCTTTTTCTAATTACTTTTCCCTCGGTATGGGTGGTTATTTAAACATCTATCCATTCTTCCTTTCTTATTTCTCAGTTTTCCCTCCAACTTTGTTCATCTCTGTTCTCACCCCTTAATAATTTCATTCTCTTTCACTATGATGCTTTTTTTAGTCTTCTAAGGTTGACTGGAAAATTTGCTACTGAAAATTTTCTAGGAGCAAAATGTACTTCTTTATAAAGCTGAAGTCTATTCTGAAAGGAAAGCCTAGGGCTTAATGCAATTTCTTTTTCATCAGTTGTGGTCTGGACAAAAGATATCTTTTTCCCCTACATGCCTTTTTCTCACTAGTGTTTCCATTCATGCTCTTCAAACAGGCACCGTGTCACAGCACTGAGCGGTTATAAAATCCTGCATCTTTGCTCAGATTTCAGCAGCAGAAAATCCACAGACACGTAATACTCTAGATGCTCATTTTGTTCTACTTATTTATGTCAAAGAACAAAGAAGTTACAACTAAACCCAGAACAGGAGGAAATTAAAAAGTCCTTTCCCGTTGTGTGGGGTGGAAAGGAGGAAAATGAATACCCACAGACTCCAATGGGAGGGAACATGACCCTGACCTAAAGAGAGGCTGAAGCACAGATAATGCTTTCCAGTCTCAGGGATTGAGCCTGATTCCCGTGGGAGATGGCCCAGGGTAGCCCCAGTCTCCACAGTGGTCAGTGAGGAAGAGCATGGGAGGCAGTGAAGTGGAGGACTGGCACACTGAGTCACACTGCTTACAACTCTGTCCTACTGAAATCCCCTGTGGACACAGTGTCTCCTGTATTCCAGCAAGAAACCACATGCCCTGCCCTGGAAAGCCATGGTCCTCGTGCTCTGTCCCCTCCTCAAAGAGGAAAGCCCAGGGGTGACACTTGCAAAGACAACCACAGGGAAGGAGAGTGTGAAAGCAAGGATTGGCAGAGGCAAAAAGAATGAAGGGAAACTGCTCATCCTTTGTACACCATATTGGTAATTATGTGCAGGAGAACAACCAGTTAAACTTGGTTTTGTTCACGTGAAGCCAACTGGTGACCTAATTTAATGCCTCTGGGTGTGCCAGCTCACAGCCTCCTGACTGCCAATAGGCTGGAAAAAAGCACCAGCTCCCTGCTGCTGTCCCTGCCTGCGCCCTCTACCAGCTCTCTCACTGTGAAAGTGCAAAAACATAAATTTACTGGGCGACACCACCTCTTGAGGCCTTTGTCCTAATGAGAGGGCCTTAACAAAATGCAGTATAATATCTACATGGTGTGGCAAGCTGATGGCTTTCCAAGTGAGATGGGCATTGTTGAAGATTCAACAAGCTGTGCACACCCCTGACTCTTCAACCACTGTGTGCCCTGCAGTTATACACCTTTTGACCAAAGGAAGAAGCATTGCTGTATTTTGCTTTCAATTCTGAAGGTCTGCTGTTGAGTGGATTGCAATATTCTAGCAATTCTTGGTGTCAATTAAATTACTTCTACTGCCACAAATAAACCACAACAAAATCAATACGAGATGTCCTTCATCCTGCTATAAAAAAAGCAAAAACCTTAAAGCTCACAAAGCTTATGAACTTCCAACAGTCAGTGGTGTACGCTGTGCCTATTGAATTTTTTGCATGTGATTAATGGTGTATTGATCCTATGTGACACTTCTGCAAGGCACTTACAACACATGATAATGTCAGACAGCAACCTCTGTGCTACGATAACTGAGCAGTGCTCCATACAGGAAAGAGAAACGATAAAGTGGCCATTTAGTAAAGCAAATGTGCAATAAAATGTATGAATTCATCATTTCAAACTAATATTTTCTTGGGTATAAATCATTTCACCCTCAGCTTTTTTTTTTTTTCCAACTAATTCTAAATTTAGCCTTGAATTTACTGAGATTACCAATGCTAATGCTCAGGGCTTTCTCATAATTAAAGATTACTGTAATTTTTCTGTATGTTTTCTAAGTAAAAAACAGATATATGTATAAGACAACATGTTTTTTGAAAAACAGGTAGAATCTTCTATACCCAGTAAGGGAGGGCTTTGATCAGCTGTTGCTATATCTGCCTAGGCCACCTCCAAACAAAGCTAGAGTTGTGTTTATATTGCCTCTATCCATTCATCTTAACTTAAACAATAACTGAGGACAGATTTCTATCCCACCTGTGGCACCTGTTTAAACATGTCACGCTGTACCTTATTCCCACAAATCTAGATCCCTACACCATCAGTGGAAGAGAACAATCCTTTCTTCTTTGTTCCTGTAACCCATCTGCATAACACTTGTTTTTTTTTCTAGAATACAGTAATGGAAGGCAGAGTTGTGCAACATGGCACTGTGGGAGGAAAACACCAGCCAACCTGTACCAGGAAAACTGCTATTAAACGCACGCGATGCACAGTGTTAGTCCCATTACAGGGCTATAAAATCCAAGCAGGTTACAAAGCCCTGAGGGCTGGATCATGAACACTAAAACTTAATGGCAAGAGTGAGCTGCTTTTGAGTTTAGCCTTGACTTCTCTTCCATCCTGGCAGTAAATATTAGCAAAAAGATGATTCAGTGACAGAAATGACCTGTAATATTTGAAGATGTGGAGCAACAACCCTTGCTGCTAAACCAGGGTACTGGGGAGCTCAGCCAGGGCTGCTCACAAGCCCTCAGCCACCAGAGAGTTCCTAAGCACCCTGAGGTTTAATTTACTGTTGTTGTTTTCTTTCCTTCAAGTGGAAAAAAAAAAAAAAAAGGAACAGAAACTTTAGGCATATGAAGTTTCACACAGGAAATGAAATTGAAACCACTAATATGGCAGCACAGAACAGCACGGGGGGGCTCTGCAGAGGATATGCTAAAAGAAGAAGTGGCAAAACTGGTGAACACTCTCACAGAGAGCACAACTTTGCAACACAGGTTGGTGAACTGTAGACTTTCACACACACAAAAAAGCAAGGCTCTGTAGACACTATGATATTTATTTGCTTTCATGCAGCTGGTGCCAGGTGCTGGCTTGCACGGCTGGACAATGGCATGTTTTGTTTAATCCCAGAAGAGCCTTGGCTCAGTCTCCAGCTGCAGCTCCGTCCTCTCAGCTTCCATAGCTGTCCAGAGCCACTCACCATGCTCCTGGAGGGCATGTGAGAAGGAATACTGCTATGTCCTACACACATCTCAATGGGCATTATTTGATCAAAAACCACAGATTTTTGATCACTACCCATCTTCTTTGAAATTGTGAGTTGGAGTAAAACCTTTGGTATTGACCACCAATCCAATATGCTTTTAAGTATCACGTGATGCAGATTGATTCCCAATAAGAGATTGGCATTTTCAGTTCACTTTTGCCACAGGCCTCTGTCATCAGCTTTCCCAGAATGAAAGCTGTGCTCATTTTTATGTCAAGAGATATAGAAACCAAACAGTGACAAAACAAATACTTCACTTTTCCAAGGAAACTAACATATAAACCACTTCTGCATACCATGGTCTGCAAAGTGCAGAGCACACACTAGGCATGAACAAAACCCTGAGCCCACAGACTACTTTGACAAAACTGCTGCCTCTGAAGAGCATTTTGTAAGAGCAAAGGCTGACAGCTATACAAGAACAAGTATCTGCAGTCTCACCTTTATACCAGGGTCAATCCCACAGGCTACAGGTACTAGTTTTTGTTGGCTTTGGCAGGTAAGCTTCTCCAAATGCAGCATGACAACATATGAACAGCCTCAATATCTCTTCTTTTCAAACAAATGCCGGCTGATGGTTTTATTGCAGGTTGCTTTTATAGTCCTAGCTTGACTACTGTAAACTTAAACTTAGTCCTGTTACCAGCTCAAAGCTGAACAGTTGAGGATTTTCCTTAGTGCAATTTCATCTCAGTGAACATGCTTACATCAGATACTAATGTGGCACATTAACCTTCAATATCTAAAGCTGTTTTCATCATGACTGCAATTGGTTTTCATTATTTGTTAATTACGGACAGCTGGGAAACTGTTTGCAGTTCCACTACAAAGGATGGGCACCTGACAAACAGCTGAGATAACAAACAAAAACACTCCATATATAAACTAATGGTAGAAAGTGAGAGAGTTCCCTTTGGTTTACTTGGCTGAATTTTTCTAAGTGATTGCAAGAGCAACATGAACTTACAGTAGTTTTCCAGAAGGAGAAATCTAGGTGATTCAAAGTCAGTGATATTGCTTTAAATTCCACATGTGAATACTATCTGCTTACTAAATTTGATTTGTAATCTATCACTTGTATACTGTATAGAGTGGAGAAGGGACTTCGATCCTACTAAGCAACAGAATCTTCCATTACTATATTCCCTCTATGTGGCACAACACCTTTTTCACACTTGATACTCTGCATCACCTAAGGAGGGTCTGTATGAGGAAAGAAAATTAATGTGGTTACAGAAAAGGGAGGGCAGCAATGAAAGCAAGTTTGTCCTGGTAAATCTCGGGTTTAGAATCCTGCCTTGTATAAAAAGGGAAAGCAAAGGCTGTTGCTTGCTCATGCTTAGTCTTTCCTCAATCCATTATGGTAGCCCCATTTGTAAACTCTACTTTTGACAGAGCCTGATGGGAAATAAGATGTTTGCATAAATTTCTTGCTGATAAAGGAGAGGTATGTACAAAAAGCACCTTATCTTGTCAGACGTGAAAGAGTAACCCCATGAAACTACTCCCATATTTCTTTTTCCTAGCAAGGGAGTTTTAAAAGTTTTTTTCCCCTAGAATAGCTAGATCATTTTTTAAAATTCCTTAGGCTGGTATGGTGAATCTGAGTGTAATTTTGCTGTCTTTCAACACAACTGAAATAATATTATTCTGACAAAGGACGTTTTTTGGCCAGCATATGAGCCAACCCATGAAAATTTGCTACCCCGATGGAGCTTGCAGATGCCCCTCTGCACATCCAACTCTCTCTGGCAGACAGCTGCAGGGCTGGGAAGGCGTTTAGCTGAGGAGCAGATGCTCTGTGCAGCATTAACTCCCTCCCGTGGTTACAGCCGCATGAGGAAACCAGCAAGTAACGACACAGCGAGGGCAGTTGGTGACTCACTCAATCCTGAACACCCCAAAGCTCTCTTCAAGGCTACTAGAGAATGGGATTTGTAAATGAAAGGGAAAAAAGGTGACTCTTTACTTTTTAAATACTTACTGTCCTGATATAATTATGCATCAAATTCTTCAACGGGTAACTTCAACTGGCACTTACTGAAGACTTGAAGAGAACTCAACTGAAATCCTGGTAAAAATTCCAAATAATTTCAGAGATACCCAAATTTCACCTACTAATCTCACCTGATGTCACCACTTATATCTTAATTTTGTTCCCATGTGAGGAAAACCACTGTCACCTCACTCCTGTTTTATTCTGGTATGAATGAGAGTAACAGTAACAGGGAGTGAGGAGTTAATGACATGCACAGCACCAGGGCTGAATCAGAACAGGAAATGTGTATTAAACAGAACCATAAAGTAATTCAGGTTAGAAGGGACATGGAGGTCATGTAGCCCTGCCTCTTGCTCAAAGAAGGGCACATCAAAATCTTGCTGATGGCCTTATCTGGTAAAGCTCTGAAAACCTCAAAGAGTGGACACTGAACATTGTCTGTGCAACCCGTCCCACTGCTTCACTCTCCTCAGGGTGAGTATTTTTTCCATATAAAAAATCTGATTTTCTCTATCTGACACAGAAAGAAGATGAGGAAGAAAAGGGAGAGGAGGATTAACACAAAATTACAAGATGGTACCAAATGGAAGGCTCAACATTCATATTCTGATGCTACATGCATACAATACAAGCACTTGGAAAGCAAAAGGTACTTGAGGGGGTGTGAGGTGAGTGACAAATGGGTAAGCTCCAGGTTAAGTACAAAACAAGCAACAGTCCCTGGTAACGGCATATCAGACAATACGCCTTTTATTGTCAGAGTGAAACATACTCCTTTAAGAAAACCAAACAAAAAGCCCTACTGAGTGTTCCAATGCATGCCAAGCAATTATTGCTTTCCACAATACGTCCTGTGACTCACTGTGCCACAATGAATTGGCATATGGTGCTCATTCAGGGTATATAACTCACACACGAGCTCTGAAGAGCTAATAGTTACTTGAACTGTAGTTAATTTCGGGGGCTTTTAATTTCCCCATGGCAATGCAATAAATGTCATGCTTAATATTGTATTATTATTATTTTTAAAAAATGCTTTTAGTGGAAGGCAAGTGTCACTAATGCCTGAAATCTCTTGTATGCTGTGAAAATCAATTCAGACAAACTCTGGCATGCGAAAGCACATAAATAATTGGTAAATACTACCTGTGGTCTTGTGGGTCCAGATTTGCCTGATGCCAAGAGCAATCAACTCCTTTTTGGCTGCAAAGGATAGGAGGGCACTCAATACCTTGCAGAAGGCACTCAGTACCTGGCAAAAATCAAGCTTTCTGTGTGCCAGCACCCCATGAAAGATCAAACCTTAGCACGTGCTACAGGAACAGTTCTTTTCTCTTGCAAGGGAAGGCAACCTCCGAGAGAGACACAGAGCCAGCTCTCCACAGGGTGACAAATACTCTTCCTGTCTGGAAAAGGGGCACTTTCTATGGCTGCCCTGCTTAAAAAAAACCCTTCAACACTCTTTTCAAAAGAAAGTAACAAAGCATTTGTCTTTCAGTGAATCTACCCAAGAGCAGTAGATTGGAAATCCATTTTTTCATGGCGAAGACACCGGAGATGCTCAAAATCAGGGACTGAGTAGTGGCAAAAGAAACTGTGTGTGATTATAAGAAAATTCTTCTCCTGTAATCAAGATTACTCAAATGAGCACAGGTTGCACCATGACTTGTGAGCAGAACCAAGAGAACATGACTTCAGAGTGCTAATGGAGCTTTCCACCATACCAAGATGATTAAATGGGAGTAAAAATCCCGTGGAGGCAAGGTCTACCTAACACTTGTGTGCATTTTGCACAAGTCCACTGAAGCCAGTGGTATTCATTAGCAAAAGTGGATCTGTAAGATACAAGGGGACCACTGGGATATCGCCCACAAAGGAACTCAGAGCTACAGCAGAAGTGCCGTGGGTTTCCAAGTCAGCAGGACTGATTCCTGAGAAAGGAGGTCTGACTTCTGACATTATTTACACAACGATAAAGCAATAGCAGTGCTACTGGAATCAACAAAGGTACACTGGGAAGAATCAGTTGGGAATTAGATCTTGAATTTACATGCCTTTGTGCTAATTTCACAGGTGTCAAACAACACTAATATCCTAATATCTCAAAATATGACTAGGAAGGAGAACACAAACATTTTGGTCTACAGCTCTACTACTCCCTGATCCCCAAGGAGGCAATTACTCCCTCGATGGTGTTCTGTATACCCCAAATGCAATGACTGCCAATACAAATATTTTGTTCCTGTGTTTTTGCTTTGCACAACATAAATTTGGACTTCGTGGTCTCAGGTGTTTTCTCCAGTATTTAACACAACAAATCTCAAACAGTGATTGGACAATATGAGGCCATGACCTTATCACGAATGGTGATGGTGAATAAAGTGAATAAGGACCTGCTCTGCCTACTTCTTCACCCTGGATCTCCTGAACTGTGTACTTTTGTGGGAGACAGTTAAAATTATGCCTGAACCAAGACTACCAGCATATGACCTTCACTCTTTCATTGCTACTCTGTAGGTTCTTTGCTAGTGGTCACAACATATTCTCCATCTTTTCAGAAACTCTTCTATGTATTAAATATTCATTGCATCTCACCTACTTTCCTCTAGGAACGTACTCAAGAAAGGGCAAAAGTACATAAAAACTAAGTAGAGCTCAGGCCTTTTTCCAATTAAAAATCAGTTTCATCTATGCAGAAATGTCAAAGTCATCATTTTACCCAAGGAGATAAAACCAGCATTTAGGTAATAACCACCTTCTTCTCAATGCAAAGACCTTCCTGCCAGAGGAGGAGATGCTGCCCTTGTCCAGATCCCAAACACTCATTCTCTTGTTGGTTAATTCATGGCAGTGTTAGCTAGACTTTCATTACTGAGTATTATTTGTAGCTGCTGTTTTCATGAAGCAGCTGTAATAAACAAGTCAGATTTATGTTCTTTTTTAAATTGCTTGGAATAATTAGCATTGTTAAATTTAGACTCTGCAAAAACCTACTGATTTCTCTATTTTATTAATAAATACAGAAGCCACAAAGCAATCTACCACCATCAGTCAGGCCTGGGCCAGAACAGTGTGCCTGCCATGTACCTGCCAAAATGTATTTTAAACAAGGAAATAATCTAAGTCTTCCAAACAGGCTTTTAAAAGTGAATGATGGCTCTGCTGAATGAAATGTTTTAACAACTGCACTATGTGTTATTCTTCTCCAGCCTAAATGCAGACAGGACTTTGCTTTATTCCTAGTCTAGTCTGTACAGGTGCACCCTGGGCCTGGACCATGCTGTTAAGCTGAATAGAAAGCAGATCAATACTGAGACCCAGACCAGAATTTTGCTTCACTCCTAGCTTGACGATTTATACTGATGATTTATAAAGCCCTGACCTACGTCAGACATTCAAATGCCAAACTCGGAGCTTGTGGTTTGCCATCATCTCTGCATCATTTACTTTTTCCACTCATTGCCCCTCAACCACAGCTTGCTGTATTGACAATCCGGATACTAATTTAGAATAAGTAAACACGATGCCCTCTCCAACCCAATTTGGCTGTTTCACAGCCAGTGCTGCATTTCAGAGGCTGATCCAACAAACCTGCTTCATGACAGCATTGAACAAACATCCTCTAAAAAGCTTTGCACTCATAGTTGGCTTTTTTTTTTGGTTGGTTGATCAGTTCTGTGTCTCATCAGCCGTAGTTTTTTTCTTGGTGCAGGTGCCACCATCTCAGCAGTTGAGGTTTCCTCAGTGCAGTGGGAAAGACAAGATGAAATACCAGGGGCCATGACAGAACTTGGGCCTAACAGTTCTACAAGAGGAGACTGATGTTGAGCAGATGTTCAGCTCACTACAACCCCAGGGGCAATGAGGAAAAGATGACCTGCTGTGTGCCATGCACAGAAGAGATACAGAAACAATATACTAATTGTGTAATGAGAAAAGGTACAAAATGAAGACAAGGAGAAGGCTATACCTGCCAGTTTTTACATTATGAACTTTTTTAACTAGAGGAAGGAAAAATGACAAAACTGGGAAAGAAGTTTAGACTAACATGTAGAAAACAGCTGTAATAGGTATTAAAATACAAAATTGTAAGTACTTCTTTGCTCTCTATATGATAAAACAGTAACAACCTCCACATTAATGATAAAATCCCAGGGCATTAAAATAAATAAAGGCACATCGTCTTAAATAATTCCTGGGTAAAATAAGTAAGTGGCATGCAATGGAATGGGGATTTAGTGCTGGGAAATATAAAGCCCTACATCTCAAGAGAGCAGTGATGATGCCTGAGGAGCAGCTAGCAAAGCTACGAATTCAGGAAAGACCTAAAGGTGATTGATTGCAGGCAGGATTAGCCAAGTAATAGAATTTCTCTCTGTGATGCTACTGCATGATGCAAAAGGGTTAAAGGCTAAGCTATTTCTGAATGTGTACATGGGAAGGTATGATATGGAAATCCAAAGCATAATGCTATGTCAAAACAACCTCAGTGAACAAATTATGAGCTATTCAAGTCTCCACAGATTAGAAAGGAGATGGAGAAATTAAAGGAAATACAAATAAGGACAATAAAAGTGATCTAAGGAGAGAGTAAGAGAGCTAAAATTAATATGTTCTATAAATGAGAAGACTCCTGGGCTGCGATCCAGCTATAAATACCTTCAAGGTACTGTGTGTAGAGGAAGGTAATTAATCTAGCTCAAAAGATAGTAGGACAAGAAGCAATTGCTTGAATTTAGGAATGGAAAAGTTCAGGATATCATTTATAATAAGGAAAAGTTGTTTGAAGAGACACATCTGCCCAACAAGGTAGACTCCCAAGGTGATAGCTAAGGTACACTTACTGTAGGCAATCCAGAACAGGTTGTATAAGAAAGGAGCTCTGTGAAATTTTACCCTCACAGCTTTCTACTGTCCAAGGAGATCACTTACTGATCTTTGAGTCTCGTTCTTTATGGTTATCTTAAAGATTGCTTTTCTATTTAAAAAAAAACCCAACACAACACTCAACCTATATATTCATGTAGTAACCATACACCTACACCAGAGCTCAGAAATGGAGGTGTGCAGCACTCCCAACGTGCATCTCAGGTAATGGCAAACCTCTCTGACTTTCTTCTAGCTATTCAGTGGTGTGTGCAATGTGAGTCTCTTGGGGTGCCAGGCATGAGAGTGTCAGCAAGGAAAAAAAAGGCTGACCTGGATCTCAGATTATTCTGAGTATCTGAACATTGAGGTCAAAGGCCAAAGTGGGAACTACCTCTTGTGCTACTCGTGGTCTTCCTCAGCCTTGTATTAAGACATCTTGCACAGAAGCTTTCAATGTCACTGCATAAATTAAGTACTTTGATTTATAATTAGCTGAAAACCAATGCTAGCAGTATTTAACAACCCTCAGGAGCTCTAAAGAGAAAATAAAAAGAAAATAAAATAAAACCCCCAAAACATTTGTAACAGACCTTACAATTTTCAATGACAAATGGGTACACACAAATGTGAGGAATATAAAACCCAAGTACTGTTACACCCTCCCTTAAACAAATCCCATCCCAACTGCACTCACCAATCGGGACTTCTGTCCCCTCCTCAATGTAGATGGGCAGTGGTGATTCCTCCATAGGATGAGGCACTGATGGAAAGTAATGAATTGTGGTAGTATTTGTCGCAAAGTGACTACAATAAGATGGTCCCTTTCTTATCATTACAACACACACGGCTGGTTACTATCACAAAGAGCCCTTTCTCAAAGTGGTCACCTCCTGTCACAGTGATCAGTTCAAGTAACAGTCTGAGGGGTTAATCCCCACTTAGCATTCACTGCCACAGGAGTCAACCCTCTCTGATCTGGGAGAGATCCCTGTCTTGGATGCTTTACCATCCTGTCATTTCATTATAGCCTCACTACTCCCATCCCTGGAGTTCAACTGTTTTTGGAAACTCACACAGTCGAAGAAGCCAAGGGGAGCCAATGCACAGACAGGCACAAATAGAGTTATCGAGTCAAAGTCAAAATATTTCATGCACAGAACCAGAAGAGAGAGGCTCTGATGCCCAAAGCTTGCCGTTAGCTGTTGAAAAGCCACAGCAGGTGATGGAAGGCTGCACCACAAATGGCCTCTGGACCACTGACAGTTCATCACTTATTTTGGAGTATATGTACTGGACTTAGGAATTCCCAATTACTTCTTTGTGATGCTGCAATCTCCAGGCAAAACTCTTCAGATCTGTACTGCAGGCTTATTCTGCAGTTTCCAGACTCCATACAGTCACTGCTGTACGGTTTGTCTGTTTGGGTTCTTCTCTACTTGGGGCCGCCTTCTCTGAAAGATATTTTTGTTACACTATTTCCCATTTATAATCTCTGGGAAGCATATGCTTCACAGGATTTTCAAGAGATTTGAACTTCCTACACTAGAATGAAATAATAATGAGCTACAAATGTTGAAAATGGTCCTACTCAAAAAGCTTCTGGATTTTTTCCTTCTCCGTTACCTATTAAAAACGATGATGTACCTTCTCAAAGATACAAATGCTTAATCTAGTCTCAGCCAGAATTCCCAGCTGCAGGAAAGAAGGATACTTTAATCCTTTGTGGAGTATCTTTCACTTACAGTTGGATTTTTGGTGGGGTTTTTTGAAAGATTGTCTTATGACATCCCTAAAACCAGCCAAAGAACACTTGTGGTTTAAAGCTATTAAATAAAGCATCTTACAATGTTCCTGCCAGCAACACAATCAGAATAAAGAGTGTTTTCAACAGATGCTTGACTAGCAACAGTTGTAATATAAACCCCACACTGGTGCTTTGTGGCATGCAAAGGGCTGCCAGTTCCCTGCCTTTACCTAAGCCCACCCCTTGCTCACGTGGAAGATGAAGGGAAGCACAGGGGAGAGGAAGAGCAGAACACGGTTGCCTACAGAACTACTATACAAGCCACAGAAATCATGGTCTACCGGGACGCCTTGCGCAAGCCACTTTTATCTAGAAGCTGAACTAACATTCCAGCTCAACAATAGCAAAAAAACATTTGTTACCACATGGCATTTTGCTAAATATTAACCAGCAGTTGCTACACAAGCATAATGAAGTGCCGCAATTCCGAGATAAATGTTATTTAAAAAAAAAAAATTAAAAAAAAATGTTGACTTAAGGGAAATCAGCCTGAGGTGAGTGCTCGTGGGCTTGCCATGCCACTGGACACAGTACATGCTTGGAAGTTATGCAAAGCAGGTCCTGCATTGGGAACAATGCAGTAATTTTCTTTGCTAAGCTAATTTTGCATAAAGGCAATGAGCATCTTCATTTATGCAGCCCCTTACATCACTAAATTGCATTTATTTACTAGGAAGAAATACCAAAGCAGAGCATCCTACACTACTCAACATTTTTGAATCTGAGATCTGCAAAAAAAAAAAGGCCAGTAGATGGTGCAGAAAAAAAGCCTGCTGTATTTTTAAGACTTCTCGGTCCCATGATGAACACCTCACTGGGCTCCCCCAAACCGAGCAGCCAGGCTGGAGCCAAATGCATTCACAAAACATTTGCAACAGTATTCACCAATGGCTGGTGGCATCTACTCTTACTTTAATGGTATCACTACAGGTCGTAGAAAAGGCCAAAAATACCTATAGGCTATTTGAGGCCAAATACACATATGCACACTCTCTCTTACCCACACATACACATGCACACACTGGTACACGTGCACGCAAACAAATGGCTCTAAAGGCAGAACTTGGATTCTGTAGGATCCAAGGCAGAAAAGCTGACTTTTGTCACAGGGTTTGGGAATCAAGGACTCTGGGATGCTAAATCAAGCTCTCGCTTTTGGGTCTCCTCTGTTTTGGGCAAACCAATTTAACATTATCCCTCGAGGATTTACACACCAACATTATGGACATGCTGCTTAAATGTCTGCAAAGTGCTTTGCAACAGTTTCTAAATTCTGCAGTGATATGTACAGAAGAACTGCACAGAAAGATTTAAGATAACAGTTGCTGAGCATTATTGCTGTATAACTACAGCCTATTTTTACATGCTCTATACTTGGTTTCTATAAACAGATGGTAAGTGTTCAGTATTTGAACGTTCTAATGAGCTTTATAAGCCCTTTACAATTTCATAAACAAGCATAAATAACACTTACATGAAGTAGAGTCTCTCCCGAATGTATTTTCTCTTCCTGTTTGGGGAAAAAAAAAAGAGAAAAAGAAAAGGGAAAAACATTTTAAAGGAAAAAAATCGGTCTAGCAAGATAAGTCAGACACATTTCAATGTTATGCATCATGTTTTCTCATCAGCATGAACTTATACTTGAAGAACATCAAGGCATTGAATATAGTACCAATGTCAAAACAGAGAGATCATTTCCCACGTGTTTCATCCTATGTAAAACATCACAGAAGATTTGCCTATGTTCATCTAAAGACCAGGAAAATTACAGTGCAGCAGTGAAGTAAAACGCAAATACTACGTGATCTGAAGCAAAAGATGAAACAAGAAATGAACTTTTAACTAGATTGCACTCCACTGATAACCCTGTGGCTCAGTGTACTGGTTGCTCTCCTTCCTACAGGCAGCCAACCTACAACACCCTGAAGCAGGGCATTCCTGCTGCATTTTGGCACAGCATGATTGTTTTTCCATGCCAGCGCTCAAGCACTGACTATGTTCAAACTCAGGTTGGGCAGCCACAGCAGTGAAGGCATCCTTTGAGGTTGTGACAATGCTGAGTGACAGAGAACCACAACAGGAAACCCAGAAACTGCTAAAATGCACAAACCTTCCCAAGAACCAACGGGTCTTAACAGCCACTGTCCTGTGGCCGTGGGCCTCCTGCCCCGCTGCCACCCACCCAAAGCTCGGTGGCATTTGATTCACATTCCCTTTTCACCAGCATAGCTGGTGGGGTTGGTGGATGCTCCTGGAGCAGGGTTTAGGGCTGGTGTAAATCTAGACATACTGAGAAAAGGAGAGACACTGAAATATATACAGAAGATGCCATGGTTTCAGAGACAGAGTAGCAGCACAGCAGCCGTTCCGACAGCAGGGAAAAAAAGGACAAGGAGGAGTGGCAGTTTCACTTAATTTCTACTGTATTATCTTATATCAATATTAGCTACTATGTGCGCAATTCAAACTGTATTGCCTGGAGTTTACATGCCTTGGGATGCTACTCAGCTTGCACAAATCAATTAAATCCATGGCACTACAACAGCTGAGGATTCAAGCAAACAGGCATGTATTGAAGAAATTCAATAAATATTAAATCACTGCATTTTCATGATGCTTTTCTTCCAAATGCCAAGCACCCAACCCTGCAAGCAGCACAGTGGCATTAGAATAAACTTGAGTTCTGTGTACAGAGCTCTTACTGGAGTATACTCTGGATTACTTATAAAATATAACCCTGATCCATTCTGGTCATGTAAATTAAGTTAGTGATGAAAAGAAGTTGAAGGAATTAATCCTACTGAGTAATCCATTCAAAGCTTCACTTCTTAAATGATCTACAATTTATTCATACGACCAATCAAACAAGCATTACTTACAAAAGTCTTTAACTACCATGGCTTTCCCACCCATTTTTATGTGTTAAATTTATATGGTTAAATTTAAAAGAAATAATCAGCATAATCTTTTCAGAGTTGCTTGCCTGCATGATTAAAACTCCAGACAGGGCACCACTGCAGAGATTCCCCTTACTGATGGAACTGGCAGCACTGCCATTGGGGTACTGGGGCAACATTGCCCCATTGCCCACCGGGGCAAGACTATGGGGGCATTGGAACACCTAAAAGGGGCAAAATTAAAATAATAGAGGGTTGCCACTAAGTCTTAAGGTGCACTGATGAAAATCCTGGCAGTATCACCGCCTAGGAAACATGGCAGGCTGTTCAAAGTGCCTAAGAGTCTTCTTGGAAACATCCAGCCCATAAGACCTGGCTGGAAGCCACTGAGATACACTAAGAGTATTGATTAAAAAAACCGTCACTGAAATATTAGCAATGATCAGCTGTAAGACAAGATTCTCGCGGAGGCTTTACAAACAGAACTCTGCTCAGGCATGGGAGGTTTCCCAAGCACTCTGCAGCAAGAGCTAGCCAACCTAAAGTGTCTTCCTACCTTTCCCAGGCAACATCACACCTCTTTTCTGACAGTGTTTCACACCAACTGAAGCTCCTGCCAAAGCCTCAACATTTCACCTCTGATATGAAAGCTCCTGGCAACCCAAAAGCTGCACATCGGTGACTACCAACAAAGAGTTGCATGCCAAATTTAGCTCCTGGTTACAGCAAAATAAAATATAACCCAGTGCATTTGAAAGATCACAAAAATCTACTGGATTTCAGATCAAGATTCCCAAGCAAATAAACCAAACATCCCTGGATTTTGATCTAGTTCCCCCGAGCACGCAACCACCTTCTCAGGGCCTCCAGGTATCACGGTGCCACCTGCAATCTCCTGCTTTTTGCCAAGTATGACAGAAAATAACCCTCACACCAGGAGGTGAAAGAAGCAGGTTAATAAATGACAGCAAGAAGCGGCCTTTCCTCTCCCGGCCCCGGGGTCGGGGTCTCGCCCCGCCCGGGCAGCACCGGGCAGCGGGGAAAGGTGTCTGTCGCCCTCCAGTGGGAGCTTCCCCAGCACAGCCCGAAGCGTGAGAGGTCGGAACGGGAAAGGAGAGAGGTGAAAGGCAAAAAAAAAACAAGAGGGGGAAAAAAACCCCGAGAACATGCAAAGCAGATAAGAGATAAACACGAAGATACTGTCTCTGGATGTGCCAAAAATAAAGTGTCCAGTGTCAGTTTTAACCAGGGCAACACAGACATTTCTCCCTCCACACTCGTGCTTCAGCCTCAACTTGGTCTGGGTGAGGGACACTGTCATGCTGCTGGCTGCCTCAGCTGCTCACACATTTTGCCTAAAAAAACACCCAATAACCTTCAGGGAAACCTTTCCGTAATACTCGTGGCAAAGCAGGCAGCTCATCCGAGTGCAGACCCAGAGGTAAACACCCGGCTGTCAACAACCATCAGAGTTTTCACCAAAGCCTCTCCTCTCTAAATTCCACCGCAGCAGGTTTTAGCGGGCTGATTTACCCTCAAACCTAAAGCCATAAAATCTAAACCGGTAGCAACTGTCATCTGAGCCCCAAATTACACAGCCGATGACATGTGCCCCCGTCAGAGCTGTCTCACTGTTTTGCTACTCCAAAACTCAAAACATTTTCACATGCAAGCAATAAAAAAAAAAATGCAGTTACCAAAATAGCACTATCAACGTAACCAGCTTCTCTCGGCACATTTTCTTAATGCCTTTCCCAATACGGTTAAAAACATGGGAACTAACCAAAAAAATCCATCTTTACACCTTGGCACAAACTGTGCTGGAATACGTGTGGAGTTGGATTTCTTCGTGTTTATCTGGATCCTCTTCCACTACTTTTTTCTTTTTTTTTTTCTCATCTGTGCTTCCCTTTAAACGCAGCTCTTATTAAATAGTAGAAATCAGCTTTTAGAATTTCTAAACACCAAGTTTTGCACTCTCAGAGCTGCCTAAGGATAACACAGCTTGTCTTCAGTTCATAAATAACATATACTCTGCACATTTCTTCGCCTGGGTGAAATAAATTCTCCCATGTTCTTATATGGCAACCTTGTGAGTCCTCCCACGTACTGCCTGGTACAGTATCAGGCAGCGATGGGCATTCATTATCTTAAAGCCAGCGGGTGAATTTTGGACCCAAGTTACCCCCAGACGAATTATCGCCCCCCACGCCGAGCTTGGTAACCTGCTCCGTGCAGTCACCGTGTTTTATTTCCAAGCCCCAATCACAACTTTGATTTCATCATGTTAAGAACCAACAAAATAAACGGAAAACGAGGGGAATAAAAAGGAAAACGAGGGAAGTAACAAGAAAGCAGCAGCAGCGGTAGTATCCACCAGGTAGGCCCATTAGCATCACATGTAGCATTGCCTGAACCAGCCTCTTCACTCGAGGTTAGCGCACGGTAGCCAGAGAAAATACAGGAGGGACGGGTGGGAAGAGAGACAAAATGGGCAAAAATATCCGGGGAGAGAAACGTGCACCGTAGATGTACTGGCAGGCCGCCAGCAGCGGGGAATTACTGAGAACTGTTATCGCCAAAAAAAGTTAACGCAAGGTGGGGGGAGGTGGGGAGGGTGTGGGGAGCAAAAATCCCGCCGGGGTAATGAGAGCTGGGGAGGACGGGGCTGGAAGGAGAAGGATGAATTAATAAATAAATGGAAGGGGGGAAGGGAAAGCGCGCCCGGGGGCACCCCGAGCCGGGGCGGACAAAGGGAGGACGATGCCGCCGCCACTGGCCCGGCTCGGTTCGGCTCCGCCGGGCACGCAACGGCCGCCCCTTTGTTCGCCGCGGCAGCGAGGGGCGATCCGTGGCGATCCG